>OY253681.1:320682-509765 GCA_958009085.1 Protoeuglena noctilucae
ATGCCTCACCATATCACACATATACTAATTCTTACTCTCTCTTTATCCCTCCCAGGTCCTTCTGGCCGACCAGCTCAGGCCCTACCACCGCCGCTGGCTGCCGGCCTCGGAAGTCCCCCCCTGGTCGGCCCGCGCCTTCGAGGAGCAGACGAAAACGCGTACTGGCACTCAAAACACTGACACTGGCGGAGGGTAATGACGCTCACGGCGTGGGGTGTGCCGGGGTCGGTGCGGACCTGCTGGGGCTGGAGGGCGATGAGGGGCGCGTGCATTACCGACGCGCGAGAGGGATGCGATGGAGAGGGGGAGGGGGGGGGGACGAGGGGGACGAGGGTGAGTGGGAGGGATAGATATGATTGGTAAGAATGATAGTGTGTGTGTGACCGTGTGTTGGCATTGCTCACGTGCTGCGCTGTGAGATGTGATATTTACCATACATAATATCATCATATCCCACCGCATCTCCCCCGCAGTGCCCGACAGCGAGGAGGGCCGCGTGTCGAGGGAAGGGGCGGAGAGGCCGGCCAGGGGGGGGAGGGGGAGGCCCAGGGTGTTCGACCCGGAGGTGATCAGGGATTGGATTGATCTGAGTGGGTGTTGGGAGACGATGACTGCAAGACAATTGGTTAACTGTCACTCCTATCTCTGACACAAGAAGTGGAGATATAATTATGAACCATATTCACATGAACATCACATGTCCTCTCTCCCGTCCCCCCCCCCAGACCGGCGAGCGCCTGCTTTGCGTGTGCCGCACCGTCGACGACCCCTCGCGCCCCACCGCCCCATGCGCGACGTGCGGGGAGCAATACCATTTGGATTGCCTGGGTTTGACCGATACGGGGCCTTTCGAATGCCCGCGATGCGAGCGGCGGGCAGCGGCGGGGAGGGGGAGGGGCAGGGGGAGGGGGAGGGGGAGGGGGAGGGGGCGGAAGCGGGCGCGGGGCAGCGACAGCGACGGCGGGGACTCGGAGGTGAGGGGTCGCGGGTTCGAGTCATACGTGGCGGTGCGGGGTTTTTGTTGCGGGGGCTGCTTGTGTGTTGGGAGGGGGGACTTGGCAATGCGCTTGCAGGCCCGCAGCGCCCGGTCTGTTCAATAGTCACCATCATGTAACAACAGATGTTACCAAGTCGCTCATAACTATAATATAATGATAACAATACAACAAATATCTCTCTATCTCCTCCCCCCTCAGTCCGACTGGTCCGGCATGGACGCCCCCTCCTCCCACCCCCGCTCTTACAATGCAAATGCGAATTTGAATGGGGGAGAGGGGGTGGGGGTGGCGGTGTCGATGGAGGGGCCGGGGAGCTCCGCGGAGGATCTGAGCAAGGCGCTGGAGTGCGTGAGGTGAGAGGGAGAGAGAGAGAAGGGGGGATGGGTTGTATATGCGATGCGTGTGACCGTCATTGTTTGATTGCGACCGTCACATCGTTTGGTTGTATGTCGCTGAATGGGTATGTGCGTATCTGTATATCTGATATATCGACGATAAATATCCTATTCCCGTCCCCCACAGGCACGTGATGGAGCTGCCCGAGGCGGAGGCGTTCATCGACCCTGTCCCGGAGGACGTGCCCGGCTACTACGCGGCCACGCGGCACCCCATGGACCTGGGCACGGGTGAGGGGGGGGGGGGGGGGGGGGGGGGACGGTGGTTGCGCTTCTATAATAGTAATGCATGTTATTATCTGACTGTGTATAATTAACACTCTGTGTATAGTTAACACGTTTCCTATTCCCACTCCCCCATCCACCGCAGTCGAGACCAACCTTTTGAATGGCAACTACAACCACGTCGCTATTGATATTGATCCCACAACACCACCTCCCCACTCCCCCAATCGCAGTGGAGCTCAATTTGCTGAACGGCAACTACAACCACGTGAGCGAGGTGCTTCGGGACGTGGAGGTCATCTGGCGCAACTGCCGCGGCTTCAACGACCCTGGCAGCGATCTGGCGTCAGACGCGGACGCCTGTAAGGAGGCCATGGACGCCGCGTGGGGGAGGGCGGGGCTGCCGAGGCAGGCGAGTGTTGGTGATGGGGATTGGATATGATATATATGTTAAAGATGTTATAATCCACTTGCACGTGGTGTGATGTGAGGCCATGGACGCCGCCTGGGGGCATGAACCCATCCATCCCTCTCACGCCATCCCATCAATGTTCATCACCACTTCCATTTCATCATTTTTAATTATTCTTTCTCTCATAACTGCAGATGGCCCCCTTCGGCAAGCCCTGCATGAACCCGGCCGTGGTGGCGGGGCTGGACGTGGCGGCCGAGGTCATTGATCAAATCCTGGCGATGGAGGAGGCGCCGCCTTTTTCGGAACCAGGTGAGCGATTTTTGGCATTACTGATATTATTGTTGTTACTGTTACTATTACTGCTGTTATTACTGTCACACTCACTGCTGTCGTCCCTCGTCACTACCGACTCCACGCTACAGCGCGATTCAATTACATATAATTACGATTATCATCATTAAATAAATACAAATTCTTAAATATAGTCCCCATAACACCTCCCGCCCGCAGTGACCGACGCGGTGGCCCCCGGCTACAGCGCAGTGGTGCGCCACCCCAGAGACCTGGGCACCATCGCACGGCATTTGCGACGGGGCAGATACGGTTTCTCCTACGAAGCGTGGCACGACCTGCGCACTGTGTGGGCCAACTGCAGATTGTACAACGAGGGGGGCACGCCCATTGTCGATATGTGCGACGCGTTGGAGGCAAAAGCACAGGCGGCATGGGATGAGAAGGGGTTGCCGCACTCGGGTGAGGGATTGCGATGGTATGGTTATGGTAATAGTAATATATATATGGATGGATGCGGTGGGGGGACGAGAGGGGGCTGCCGCACTCGGGTGAGGGGTGTGTTGTTGTGGCGTTATTGTGATAGTGATAAGCAGGTAGTAAATATACAAACGAGCGAGCTGACAGTTACAGACAGTAACTGAACCGCTAGCAGCCTGCCGCACTCCCTCGCTCCCTCGCTCCCCCCAAAGCAACCCTCTCCCCCACACCCACACCCCAACCCTCCACACATTCCAACTCCATTCCATTCCAATTTCCCATATCCCATATAAATATATCCCTTTATACATACATTTATTACCCTCCTCTCCCCCCCAGCCCGCGAGCACGCCGCCATGCACCGTCGCTGCGTGGCAGTGGAGAGGCCGCCCCCCGCACCCCCCGTGCAACCCACGCCGCCCGGGCCGGGCCTGGCGCCCGCGGGGGAGGGAGACGCGGGGATGGGGGGCGATGATGAGGGGGGCAGTGATCTGGAGGAGGGGGTGGAGGCGGCGCTAGATGTGGTGCAGAAGTGAGGAATGGTGGGGTTGTGGTTGTTGTGTGTTATTGTTCGTTTGTTACTGGGTGTTACTATGTTGTTTGTTGTTACTGTGTGTTGCTGTGTGGAAGTGTGCTTACTGTGTTGCTTGGAGTGTTAGTATGACTTCTTGCCCCCACTGCCACCCCCACCGCACCCCACCCACCCCTCACTCACACCCATGCCACCCCCACGGCACCCCACCCCCACTCACCCCACTCACCCATCTCCACCCCCCCAGGCTCTCCCGAGACCCCTCGTCCGTTTGGTTCCGCCGCCCCGTCACCGCTGACGAGGCCCCCGATTACGCCACCGTCATTGCGCGCCCGATGGATTTGGGCACGCTCAGGGACGGGGTGCGCAGGGGCCAGTACCCCGACACGAGCGCGATATGGGCCGACCTGTCGCTGATATGGGACAACTGCCTGGCGTATAATGGGAGCGACCACGACATTATTCCCGTGATGCGCAAGCTGCGTGCAAAGGCGGAAAGGCTCTGGGACCAGGCGGGGCTGGAGAGGCCCAGGGGTGGCGGTGGCGGTGGCGGTGGTGGGGGTGGCGGGAGGGGCGGGAGGGGGGGTAGGGTGAGTGGTGGGGTGGGGGTGGGGGTTTGGATGGGGTAGTGTGCACTAGTGTGAAGTGGAGTAATACCCTACTTTGTTTCATGCGACTGTCGCTTGGTCGGTACATGAAACGATCCTATTATTTTGTGCCACATGATCTTTTACGTTTGCTATACCACGACACCTCACTCCATCTCCCCATCCCCTCTGCACAGGGCGGTGGCCGCCGCGGCAGGCGCCGTGGATCGGATGGGTCAATGAGTGAGGGGGAGTGGGGAGGGGTGAGGGGTGGGGGGGGGTCGGGGAGCGACGACGGGCAGTCCGATTCAGACTGAAGGGCTGGGTGGATGGCTGGGTAGAGAGAGAAAGGGAAGGGGAGAAGGGTTGTTTGATTGCGAGCGGATGGCTGGCTGGGTAGAGAGCGGGAGTGATGGGAGAAGGGTTGTCTGGTTGGGAGCGGATGGCCGGTTCTGCTGAAAAGCGGGAGTGGGGGGGGTGGGAATGGGGTTAGTCAGACTGTGAGTGAGAGCGGGGTGGATCGTGAGCGACGGGCGGCTGCAACTATCGGGGCTGCTGTGAGCGCCGGCAGCTATCACGACTGTCCCAACTGCTGTGTCCCGGACCATAAGAGCTGGCATGGGAGACTGTGGGGTAGCAGCTACCGTTGACGGTCGCAGTGGGGTGGTGCTTGACGAGTGAAATAGCGAGCGGGCCCGTGCATGGATGGCTGTCAATCGTTGCGGCTGTGGTGTGGCTGCGGTGGGCAGGTGTCGCGGCAGCTGCTAGTGGCCGCCAGAGCGGTGCGCGGACCAGTCCAGACTGTCTAAGCGAAGCGTGGTGGTTTGAATTGAGAGGCGTGGTGGTTGGGATTGGCTGCTTGCGTAGCGTACGGACACATGGACACAAAACACACACCGACACAAGCGTGTGCTAATTGCGTCGCGCTAGTTCCAACGACGTCATTCAAATCACACCCGCGCCTTTACCAGGCCCTCAGCGGCAGCTCGTGGGATCGCATAGACCCTTTCCATGGCACAGCGTTCCGACACAAGCGCTTACTAGACATGTTACGCGACGCCGAACCATTCAAATCACAAAGACCCCCTGCCCCCTTCACCATGCCCTCAGCGGCAGTTCGTGGGATCGCATAGACCCCTGCCCCCGAATGACGATACGGTCAGCATAGAGCTCCACCACCCCGTGACACGGGGCACCCACGGGGGCCTCCAGTGCGCCCTCTACGGTCACGAAGTGACGGCCGTCCTGATATGGGGGGGACACGGGGGTGGGGGATGAGGTCATGGCAGGTGGGTCAAGGATGGGTCGCTAGTGTGACTGTGACTGATGGATTAGTATGGGTCAGTATGGATGGATATTATGAGTGATGAAAGCAGCGACAGGTTGAGAAGACATGGACCAGCAGCAGTACCGCAGCCCCACCCCACAAACGCCCACCCCATTACACACCCCATCGTACCGCTCTCACCCTGCACGCCTATCCCCCCAGGTGGTCGTGCCCGCACAGCAGCATTGGAAATGCAGACTATGCAAAACATCAGAAATGCAAATCATGCAGTCATATAATTATGCAATCAGTTCTCACCATGCACGCGTATCCCCCCAGGTGGTCGTGCCCGCACAACAGCACCGCAAAGGCGGGGGAAGCGAGGAGCGTGGATGCCACTGCCTCCCCGTCCCACGCGCGGTGCATGGAGCGGCTCTGGCCATCCATCACTGCAAGAAACGAAGATCACGAGGTGGATGAATGATTAGGGGATTGGAGCATGATGCAGTGGCATGTGCACGCGCGGTGCATGGAGCGACTCTGGCCATCTACAGGGCAGTGCTTGCTTTGCAAACTGACAATGCAGAGTGGCTGTGCATAGCGGCGTCGGCATCCACATCATCCACGTCAACCTCAGCTCGCGAGAGATGCTCATGGCACTTTGCTCCTCGCCTGGGTGGTGAATAGTAACGAGTACACGGTCTCGGTGCGCCTCCGCCTGACTCAGCTCCTCTTTCAACCAAACAAGCTGAGCACGGCCCACGCCACCGTTGTACGGCTGCCTGCGTCGGTGGAGAGACGAACTCAGGGTCACTTGCAAGACGCTGTAGCAGGGCGTTGCGGCATCTACATGTGGCACAGTGGGTGAGGGACATACACCGTTTAATAGGTGTATGCGCCACAATGTGCTATGACTCGACAGCACGTACATGCCCCCTCGCCTGTGCACCTCCCCCTCGTGCGCGTCCCACCACTCCTTCCACTCCCCATCCTCCACGTCGTGCGTGCGGAAGGGCTCCATCAGAGGGTGACTCAGCGCGGTGCTATCGAGGACAATCAACCGCCAGCCGGGGCACAGCTGCTGGCTGAAGTAACACCGCTCCATGCCCAGCCGCGTCATCACGGCCTCGCGCGGGGCCTGCAGGCAGTGGTTCCCGAACACAAAGACCTTCGGGTGCCGGATACGGTCGAAGAGGGCCGCGGATACCTCCAGGTCGGCCAAACTGCGCCGTTTCCGCTCCTCCAGGGGCATCGCGGGGTCCCAGTGGCCGTCGATGATGTCGCCCAGGTGCAGCACCACTTTCAAATCCTCCTGTGAGTGTCGAAAAATCGCGCGATGATTGAACGGGCGGGCCCGCTGCGGCCCGCGCGTCGAGATTCCCCGTCCCGCACGCACCTTGGCATTCAGGTCATCGACGGCGCGCTCGAGGACGTGGCGGGCCTCGCGGAAACGAAAGACCGACCCTTCCCACTCGCGGTCGTCCTTGTCCGCATACTGCACGTCGGTCAGGAGGCCCAAACGGGCCTGCAGACCGGACATGGCTCTCGAGTCGTCGCGAGCAAGCTAAAACGCCTCTCAAGATCACGCTGCACCTAGAATTGCGGACGAAGAGCATGATGAGGGCGAACAGGAAGCTTCAAGCGCAGCGGGGGCGTGAAATGCATGCCAGTTTTATTTGCGCCAGCACATTGCACGAGAAGCGCGCAGCGGCAAGCAGCCGCGACACTGTGAGCATGCGCTGCTAGTTGTAATCTTCCCATCACATGCTCTTCTCGCCGCCCCGGTTACGCGCGCCCCTCGGAGGGGCACGCCTCCTCCCTGCCTCTGGGCGCGGCCCGCGCTCCTGCACGCTGAAGCTCTGCCCCGCGAACAGATCCATCACGTCCTCGTCCAGGTCCTCCTGGTCAGCTCTGCGCGTGCGGGGAGGACTTGCCGTGTGAGAGCGAACAGAGCGTCCTTGCAATGCCGCTGCATGGATATATAACAAAGAGAATGCATCGCCTGACTTCCGTCATGCGCATGCGCACCTGTCCGTGGGCAAGCTGCCGCGCATCGGATCGATGGACGCGCGCTTGGGCGACGTGTAGGCCGCCTTCCCCTCCGTGCCCTCCGTCCAGTCCTCATTCACGCCGCCGATGGCTGCGAGCAAAAGAATAGCGCGCAATTAGTCGCTTTTGCAAGGTAAAAAGAGGCATCGGACACCTCGCGAGGCGCAGGGCACCCGCAGCATGCGCCCTCACCGAGGGTGCGTATGCCCGAATACTCCTGGCTGAAGTGCGACATGGCGTTGATGAGCACGTCCAGCGCCATCTCGTCCGCGGTGCCCATGTCCACCCAGAAGCGGCACCACTCCCCCCGCGTCTCCACCTCCGACACCTCGTGCATGAACCCTGGGGGCACAGCAGGGCAGCAGAGAGGCGTCATAAATTTGCATGATATGCGCTCATCGCAGCGAACCCGCACAGTCCACTGAGCGTCTCTGGTAGCCAGCCAGCCTCGTCGGCATCACCACTGCAAGGCTCGCGCCCCTTGCAGCTGCCCTGTGATGTACACAGCCTCCTGCGCAGCTGCCCTCGCCTGGCAGCTTGCGGTCGAGGTCGTTCATGTCGTAGCGCGTGTGGCTGATGTCCTCGGACGCGCGGAAGAAGAGCTGCAGGTTGGAAGAGTTGAAGCCCCCGAGCTTGCCCAGCATAAACCAGGACTCGACCACCGCCGAGAGCATCTCCACTTCCTGCGATGCGATACGCGGGTAAAGCACGCATAAGCGGAGGTTATTGCGCGCACGGGACCGCGGACGTTTCATTGCTGAGCATTATTCTCGCCTTCTCGCTGGGGGCGTTCCACATCCGCAGCCAGATCCACAGATTCATCGTGTCAACCTCTCGAATGATGACCTCGGTGGGCTCATCCGTCCCCTTCCGCGCCTGCTCAAGCCGCTGGGCCGCCCTGAGGGGCGAAAAGAGAGGCATGATGTCTGCGGTCCTGCCGCGCCAGCCTAAAGCTCCGTCGCGCACGATTCGCGCGTCCACACCTGTCGTTGGCGTCCCTCATCTTGGCGCGGATCTTCTCAGGGTCCCCGTCCGTGCCAATCAGCACCTGCGGGCCCGGCCAACGATGTGCACGTCGGTCATCCCCCGGACCGCCCGTAGACACGACGGCTCGAGCATTCCGGCACCTCCGCACCTCCTTGACCTCTTCGTCGAACTCCGCGTCCTGGTAAAGGTCCTTGACCCAGTCGGGGGCGTTGGCAGGCGGCACGCCCAGCTCGGGTGGGGGAACCGGCCCAAACTCCGCGCCCTGGCCGCTCAGGGATTGCACAGGAAACGGAGAGGAAGCCTGACGCCCGTGGGTGTCGCGCACGGGAATGGAAGCGAAGAAACGCGAAGTCGCTGGGGGCGGCAAGGACCGGCCGCCAACGACAGTGGGGCGGAGCGAAGGCGCGGGCGTGCGGCCCGACGTCGAGCACAGCGCTGCACAACAGCTCGTCATAGCAGACGGGAAGGTTGGCAGGCCCAGAGGGAGGGGCAAACGCGGCCTGGGCGCCGTCAAGCAGCGAGAAAAAGGACGACAAAAAGTACGGGATGCGCGGGCTGCAGCGGGGTGCCGATGCGATGTTACGAGGTCGATGAATGAGGTAGTGCATGCGGGACCGCCATTCGACTCGACTTGGTCGCCGCCAGCGGAGGTGCACCAACACACGCTGCCTGGCACGCGTCAGCGCCTCCATTTGGGGCTGTTCTCACGGCCATTTCCGCTCTTCGGGGACGTCGTCACTGACATCAGCGCGCACCACCCTTTCGGCGCCACCTACGCTCAGGCTCGCGTCCTTTGCCCAGTGGACGTCCGCGCAGTAGGGCGCGCTGCGCCCGCCCCTGCCGACCATGGCCTGCGCCACCCAGGCGTTGGGCCGGCTATCTCTCTCGTCCAGGACTCGCCGACCTCTCGGCACGCGGAGCTTCGGCCAGCGCGCCAGCAGCCGTCGCGCGGAGGATGGCGAGTGCCTTGGTCCTGTGCCTGCTCGATGTCGCGGGTCCTGCCCCACCATGGCTGGCGATCGCGCTGTCGCTATCGATCAGTCACGCCGAACGCTGCGCCGGCGCAGTCCCTGCTTTCCATCGCGCGGATTCCTGCGATCCATTGCGTGTGCGTCTTCCCTCGCAGCACGCGGGCCGATGAGGGCGGATCCTCACGCCCGCTCGCGCATCCGATTGCCGCCGTCGCGCTCCGTCAGCGGGACCGCGGACATACCCGGCATGGAGGGCACCGCGCTGTGCACCTCGCTCACGGCTACGACGGTCGACGGGCAGGCGAGGGGCGGCCCGACGCCCATGATTCTCCGTGCGCGAGCTGTATATGCTAGCCATAAACGTGCTGCGCCACGTCGCGGCCCGCGAGGAGTGGCTCGCAGGCTACGGCCTGGCGCCATCGCCCGCAAGCTGCGTCGGCTTGAGGGCGCGCGCCCGCGGGCTCCGCAGATCGCGGAGATGAAGGAGGCGATTCAGAATGGCGCGGATATTGTGGAGATTCGTCTGGATTTCATCCAGGACCTGGACGCGGCGGGGGACATCCCGCGTCTGGTGCAAGCGAGCGACCTTCCCTGCATCGTCACGTTCCGGCCTTCCTGGGAGGGCGGGCGCTACGAGGGGGACGAGGCGGAGCGTCTCGCTGCGCTCCGGTGGGCCTGCGAGGCCGGTGAGCGTCTGCTAGCTTCGCAGACGGCAGCGATGCGAGCGATGTGCGAGGTGCAAGCGCCACGCATGGCTTGCCACCCACGCTCCCGGCCACTCCGCCTCGCTACGCAGGCGCCGAGTTCGTCGATGTGGAGCTCCGCGTCGCTCAAGTGTTCTTCCGCGCCCCGGGCGACATGCCAGAGACGACGGCAGTCATCGTCTCCCATCACGACTACGAGGGCACGCCAGAGGACCCGGTGACAGTGTGTGTGGGTGTATGGGTATGTGGGTGTGGATATGTGGGTGCGGGGGTGTGGATGCATGTGTGGGTGTGTGGGTGTGGGTGTGACTGTGGGGGCATTAGTGTAAGTAGTACTACTCTCACCCTGCCCTCTCACCCTGCCCCTCTCCACTCTGACTCACTCACGCCCGCCACCGCCTGCCCTGAAGGTCCTGCAAGCACTGCTCCAGGCGATGTGGTCTGTGGGCGCCGACGTGGTGAAGATCGCCACCACCGCCCGCGACGTTTCTGACGCCCGGCGTGTTCTGGCGCTGCTGGAGGGCCGGCAGGGCCCGACCATCGCGCTGGCGATGGGGGAGCGGGGGGTCGCCACGCGCATCCTGGCGCCCAAGTTCGGGGGATTTCTGACGTTTGGGGCGCTGTCTCCCGAGAGGCAGAGCGCCCCGGGGCAGCCCACCATCGCCGAGCTGAGGTGAGGGGGGCATGGTTGGGATGCGATGGGGTGTATAGGGTGGGGTGGCTTGAGCTGAGGTGAGGGGGGATGGATGGGGTGGATGGGGTGTATGGGATGTGTGGGGTGGGGTGGCTTGAGTGTGGTGCATGCGTGTCTGCTTAGACCCATGCTGCCTCGCATTCATCCACACCATGCCACAGCCCTATGTCATTTGCTTTGCATCGTTATGCTCAACATTCCCCTCAATCCATGCGCATCTCTGCAGGGACCTGTACCGCCTCAAGTCGATGAATGCCGACACGCGCGTCTACGGCGTGGTGGGCAACCCCGTGTCGCAGTCCAAGTCTCCCGCCATCCACAACCCCGCGTTTGCGAAGGAGGGAGTCAATGCGGTGTACCTGCCTTTCTTAGTCGACGATTTCGGTGCTTTCCTCCAAGCCTACTCCGACCCACACTTCGCCGGTGAGTGGTGGCAAGTAGCCTCAAAATTGCAGCCGGCGATGCGGCATAGCGGCCCCATGTGATGATCCCAACCATTATGTAACATCTGCCAACACATGTATCACTCAAGTACTGCATTGCAGTATCCAGTACCACCCATCCTTCTTCAACCCCCCCAGGCTTCTCCGTGACCATTCCCCACAAAGAAGTGGCGCTGCGGGGCGCGGATCGCATGGACGAGGTGGCGACGAGGATTGGGGCATGCAACACGCTCGTGAGACAGCCAGACGGGGGACTGCAGGGGTACAACACCGATTGGGCGGCGGCGCTGGATGCCATTGAGAGGGCTGCGAGGCGAAAGGTGAGGGAGATGGGGTGTGGGTGTGGGGGTGTGTGGGTGCAGGGTGGGGGTTGGGGTGTGGGTGTGGGTGTGGGTGAGGGTGTGGGTGGGGGTGTGGGGTGTGGGTGAGCATGTGGGTGAGATGGGAGGTGGCCATGCATAAGCCATGAATGGTCCATGGCTGGTGTCATAAACACACCGTATGATAAGACACAAAGTCCTCTCATCATCCCCACCCATTCCGCACCCCCAGTGGGGCGACTCGCCTCGCCCGCTCGAGGGCCGCACGGTGGTGGTGCTAGGGGCGGGGGGTGCGGCGCGCGGCATCGTGTTTGGGGCGGCCAGCCGTGGCGCTGCCAAAGTGATCGTGGTCAATCGTACGCGCGAGAGAGCGGAGGCGCTGGCGGCGGAGGTGGAGCCGGCCGGGGTGTGCACCGCCGCGAGCCCAGAGGACCTGGACTCTGGCGGCGTCACTGGCGACGTTCTGGCAAACACAACGTCGGTGGGTATGACCCCCAAAGTGGACGACTCGCCGGTTCCTGCGGGCGTGGCGGCGCGGTTCGGTGTGGTGTTTGATGCGGTGTACAACCCCCGGTTCACGCGGCTGCTGCGGGAGGCAAAAGAGGGGGGGGCGGAGGTGGCGGACGGGGTGGAGATGTTTGTGGGGCAGGTGAGGGGGGGTGGAGAAGGGAGGGGGTGTGATGGAAACGATAAGTGTGAGGGTGGAGATGTTTGTGGGGCAGGTGAGGGGGGTAGGGGGTGGGGGATGATGTACGAGAAGGTAGAAATGCACTGGTGAGGGTCTGTTGCAGTCTATCTAGGGCAGTGTGGAGGGGCTGGGGTTGTCGATGACTGATGGCAGAACCGACCATATTGCCTGTTGCATCACACAAACAACCGTGTGTTTTTGACCCCCCCAGGCCGCTGCTCAGTTCAAGTACTTCACCGGGAAGGATGCCCCCGTGGATCTGATGACAAGGGTCGTTGAGGAGTCGCTGGCCAAGTGACGCTCTTTGTGTCACTTTGATCGAGATCCATGGTGGGGTTTGTAATGGGATATCAGAAAGGGAGTAGGAGAGGGGTATGGGGTGTGGGGAGGGTTGACCTAGTGACGGGGGCTGTTGTTTGGCGTGGGTGGGAGTGGGTCGGTTGAACGAGAGGGGTGACACGAATGAATCGATATCGACGGGTGTCCGCGCTTCAACAGCGACGCTCGGGGAATGGTCAGTCACACTGCGCCCATCACGCGTGAAATGCCCAGAGCCGCTTCTAGAGTTGCATGGCCAACCGCTTTGCGTGCCCAATGCAGCATCGCCGGCCCCACCACCGCCACACACCAGCCCTCATGCTATGCCCTTCTCACCCCATCCCTCAAGATCCTGCACCTTTTAGATGAGCACGAAGCTGTGCACGCATCACACTCCCCAACACCCCCACGCCCTCGCTCCTGCACCCTCCCATCACCACACACCGACACCTTCACACCCGAACCATCCCACCCACTCCCCTCACGCATGCACCTTTCATAACCTCACACGGACCCCCTCACTCCTGCACCACTCCCTCACTCCTGCACCTTCCCACCCCACCCCACCACCCCGTCACTCCTGCACCACTCCCTCACTCTTGCACCTTCTTAATGAGCATGAAGCTGTGCACGTAGTCCATCCCGAAGTTCTCCGGGTCTTTGGCCGCCTCCGCCTCCATCCTCTTAAACAGCTCGTCGCTCAAGGCGCGGCGCTGGTCGGGGGAGCGGGAAGAATCCAAGGCAGACTCGAAGGTGGAGTTGGACCAGGTGCTGCGAGGATAATAATGAGAATTACTATCATTGGGATCTGAGAAAGTAGAGTTGGACCAGATGCTGCGAGGATAATAATGAGAATTACTATTATTGGGATCTGAGAAAGTAGAGTTGGACCAGATGCTGCGAGTGAGTGGTAGTGGTGAGAGTTAGTATCAATACCAACATAGCCAATGGTAGTAGCGGTAAGGGTTGGTATCGATACCACGGTAACCAACTCAACTCAGCAATGCCGCCATAGTCAAATCAACATCCCATTCCATACACAGCCACATCCCTACCCTATCACTCGCAACGCACCGGAACGTGGGGATCATCCACTTGGCGTGTGCCGCGGGGTCTCCCTTGTTAGCCCGGTAAGCCTCTCGGAAGGGGCAAGGCGTGACCACGAAGGAGTGGTGGAGCAGGCGCAAACCCGCATTATGCACGGCGCCGCCTGCAGTGAGATGAGAGGGTTGGGATGTGCTGTGCGGGGGGATGAGACGTGATGTGCTGCGCTGTGTGTGTGGGAATGAGACGACCCAAGCCCCACATTCCCCACTACCCATCACCCCACCCATCCCTACCCCCCTCACCGTCCGCAAAAACCCCCACTACCCACCGCACCTCATCCCACCCAGTCCCCGCCCACACCCAACTCCCCTCACCCTCCGCGAACGCCCCCACCGCCTCCTCCTCCGTCCGGTAGTGGTTGCAGAAGGTCGTCCTCTCATACTCCTCTTTGCTAATCAACCCCTCCTCCGCCATGCCACGCCACAGACGGTCCATC
Organism: Protoeuglena noctilucae; assembly: GCA_958009085.1. Lineage (NCBI taxonomy): Eukaryota > Viridiplantae > Chlorophyta > Pedinophyceae > Marsupiomonadales > Marsupiomonadaceae > Protoeuglena > Protoeuglena noctilucae. The sequence continues at coordinate 334,590 of OY253681.1, forward strand.
GTGTCATACATCCCGGGACCGATGTCGGTCTTGCCCAGCCACCACCCGCGGGGATCCTCGGCGAAGTTGGCGATGACGAGGTGACCCCCCGGGCGCAGCTCGCGGGCGCGGGAGAGGAGAATGGACTCGAAGTCACGGGCCGCCTGCTCCTTGAACTTGGCCTTCTCGGTGCCCGTCGCCTGCGGGGGTGTGTGTGTGGGTGTTGGGCGTCGGTTGGACATCGGTAGTGCGCTGTGTGCAGCTTGGCCTTCTCGGTGCCCGTGGCCTGCGGGGGTGCGTGCGTGTGTTGTGTGGGTGTGTGGGTGTGTGTTGAGGGTTTCAGCATCGATGCTGACTTATGTGCAACGTGGCATGCTCGGTGCCTGTGGCCTGCGGGTGTGTGTGGAGGTGGGGGTGTCTGGCGTTGAGTGCTTGAGCATCGATGCTGAACTATATGCAGCTTGGCCTTCTCGGTGCCCGTCGCCAGGTGCAGTGGCTTAGTACTACCAAGCGTATGCAGTACCTACATGTAACGACATGTATACTCGCCTGCGTGGAGTGGATGCCGGTGGAGATGGTGCAGGGGAGCTTGGAGAGCCAGTGCATGGCCGTGAAGGAGACAGAGAGGTCGACGGAAGAAGAGGGGAAGGCCTGCTGGAAGAAACTGGTGCCGCTGCGAGGGTGGAGTGGTTGTGGCATGTGAGTGGGTGATGTAAGGGAGGTTGATGATAGCTGTAGCTGCCGTGGGTGGCAGTGGCATGTAAGAGGTGAGGGAGGCGATGGCGCTTGTATGAGAGGGTGAGGACGGCTAAGGCAGGCTGTGATGCGAAAGCAGTGCTGAGCGACCACACAGTACATAGTCTATCGTCGCTGCTCCCCGCATCTCACCTGGCCACCACAAATACCCCGGGGTGCTTGGTCAGCGGATCCACGCCCCCCTTGACGCCCTCCACAGGCCGGATGCCCTGCGGCGGTGGGAAAAGGCTTGGCTTTGCAATTGCCATGCTCGCACCGAAGCATGCTGAAGTGCACTGCCGCCATCCGTCGCGCCGCCCGGCGCCGCGGGCGGATAGCACGATGAATGCCTCGCCTGGGTGTGGAAGAACAGGCTCTTGAAATCGCCGTTCGGCTGGTCCTCGTAGCAAATGCAAATCTCCTTGCTGGGACCCGCCTTGGCCCGCACCGCCTCCACCACGCGGTGCATCAGGGGCAGCGAGGTGCCGCCGTCTGCAGTGCCGAAATCCGCGATCGTGAAGGGACCGGCGCCGGCGAGCGGGGTCTGCGGGGAGCCGCGGGGGGAGGGCTATCGGCTTCGCGGCCACTTCGGGAGCCGCTGCGCGTCCGGCTGAAGCCCGCCGCGCTCGCGCGGTCAGCGCCGGGTGCAAGATAACATGGTGGTTTGCAGACGCTCCGAATCGCCGGCTCATCTCGCGAGGCCAGGCGCGCCGACGGTGCTGAGTGGGCATGAGTGGCCCCCTACACACGGCGAGCGCACACCGCGGTCGTACCTCCTCCAGGGCGCGCATCACGAGCTGCGTTGCATTCTCGATCACAGTGAAGCATCCGCGAGTGGCGATGGAGTAGAGGCCTTCTCCGTCCGCGCCAAGCGGCACGTGAACTTTTCCGAAGGCGTCCTGCGTCATGACGAACCCGTGGTGGCTACCGACCGCCGAGACGACGTGCTATCGACCCAAGCGTGTCTGCAGATGGAGGAGGGGCGGCGCGGTATCTCAGCAAGCAAGATCCCCCAGGTCAGACAGCCAGTGTGCCCGTGTGCCCGAGATGCGATCCACCCGTTGCGCTTTCCCTTCCCCAGTCGGGTCCCACGCCTCGAAACCCACCTGATTTCCATAGGTGGGTGATCGAACCGCCTCAAGATCATCATGCACGCGCGCCTGCTAACGGTTTGCGGGGCTGGGCCCGCCCCGGGGGCACGCGCGGACGGCCGGGCGGCCGTGCCAAAGCGTAGCCGCTTACTCGGTCGCCCAGTGAGTCCGTTAGTGCTATCGTACGACACTCCGCAAGGACGGCTCCTCGTTGGGTGTGATGGCCCGCTGCAGACGAGTTTGCCGGGTAATGGAGGCCTCAGGTGTGGCATGTCATGCGTGTGGCTCGAGTGGGCGCCGACCGGGCCTCGGTCGCGCGCGCGTAGTGGGCACAACCCCTGCCACACCCACACATGCCCGCACTCCCCGCCCGCTGCTTCTCCAGCAATGATACTTTGCTGTCCACATTGTTTACCCTATCAAGAAACGGCGAGAGCGCCACGATCACACGTACAGCTGCCCTTGCGCGCATCCCGGGTGCCTTGGGATGCGCGGGGATGCGTGGCCCCGCGCGCGCGTCCCGGGCCTCGCTGCGCGGAGGAAAGCATTTGGCGTCCTCCAGTTTCATCCTTTCTCCTCGTCAGCATCGATGGCGGCGATATTTTTCGTCGCATGGGACGCCGCGCGGCCCTGCATACGGGCGCCACCCGCAATTCCCGTGTTCGCGCCTGCTCGCAGGCTCTGGAAATACGCGAGCCCCGAGGACGCCATCAAGGAATGCTGTGCCCTGAGCTCGGGGATGTCAAAGAAGGTGAGCTGCACCACGCGCGGCTCCGCCCGACCCCTTGCAAGCCCCGTGGCGGCGCAGGTGCCCGGCCCTCGCGCGCGGCTCGGCGCCGTGCCATGGGGCGCCCGGCCGCCGCATCGCACGTATCTTATCAACACATTCCGATCCCCCTGCGCAGCACACGGTATATAACACGGGCTTCAGCGGCGCCAAGCTTGTGGTGGATGCGATCGGCGACCCAAGTGATGTGGACGAGATTCGGCTGATGGACAGCGTGGCCAAGGCGCTCGCGGAGCTGCAGGGTGCGATTTACACGGGCTGCGACTTGGGCACGACCGAGGAGGACATGACGTACCTGTCGAGCTTGACGCCCTACGTGCTCGCGTCCATCGAGAACCCAGTCGGTGCGTGCGTTGGCAGATGCGACGAACTGGCAGATGCGATGAGCAGCCCCAGATGGTCTCTACAAGGGGTGGCAAACCCCTTCAGCCGTTACTCGCACAGCGGATGGCACCAGTGCTAGGACAGCGCTGTCTGCCTGCCATGTGATTGTGCGATCCACCTATGCCATCCGACTGCCCCGTCCCGTGACCCTGCCCCCCGCAGACGCCAACGCCTCGACGGGCCACGGGGTGTTCGGGTCCATCCAGGGCGCGCTCGACAGCCGCGGGGGCGTGGCGGGCAAGACCTTCCTCGTCAAGGGGACCGGCAAGGTCGGGAGCGTGACGGCGCAGCTCCTGGCCGGCGCGGGCGGGCGCGTGCTGACCTACGACATCAACGCCGCCGCCGCCGACATCCCCGGCTGCGAGAACGTGAGCCACATGGACTGGCGGGACGTGGAGTGCGACGTGTTCGTGCCGTGCTCCGTGTCGGGGTTCATCAACGAGGACGTCGCAAGCCGGCTCAAGTGCTCCCTGGTCATCGGAGCGTCGAACGTCCCCTTCGCCGACGGCGCGGCCCTCTCGGCGCTCCTGGCCCGTGGCATCGACTTTGTGCCCGAGGCCGTCTCCTCCGCCGGGGCGGTCCTGGGCGACAGCATCGAGCTCTACGCGGCGGACGCCTACCGTCACGCGCGACCCAGCCAGGTGTACGCCTTCGTGCGCTCCCTGACCCGCCAGAAGACGCGCGAGCTGTTCGAGGCGGCGGCGGAGCGCGGGCGACCCGCCGCGCTGTGCCTGGGGGACGTGGAGGAGGACCCCTCGTCTGAGCCGTGCGGGACGAGGTTCCGGGCGTTTGTGGAGGATGCGACGGAGGAGGTGGACACGCTGGTCATCGGTGCCGGGATGGCCGGCACGGCGGCGGCGTACTACCTCACCAAGGACGCGCCGGGTCACCGGGTGGCGGTGGTCGAGAGCCGCTCGGTGGCGAACCAGTGGGCCTCCAGCCATGGGCAGTCGCGGATGTACCGCCGGATGTACAGCGACGCGTACTTTTCCCAGATGCAGTCGCGCGCGCTCGAGCTGTGGCGCGAGATTGAGGCGGAGCGCGGCGTGGCGCTGCTGCGGGAGAACGGGCTGCTGTTCTACGGCGAGACGGATACGGGCGAGACGGTCGAGGGGTCCGTGCCGGGCGCGAGGGCGGTCATGGAGGAGCTGGGCATCCCGCACGAGTACTTCGACACGGGGGCGGCCATGGCCGAGCGCTGGCCGGACATGAAGGCGGACGAGGCGTTCCAGGGGGTGTTCGAGGCCACGGCGGGCAAGATCGATAGCTCGCTGGCGTGCCGGGCCATGGTGGACGGCGCGGTGGAGCGCGGGGCGCGTCTGTACGAGAACGAGGCGGTGGTGGACCTTTGGATCGACCGGAAGGGCGCCATGCACGCCGCCACCTCCCAGGGGCGCTTCTTCCGGGCCGGCAAGGTCGTGGTGGCGGCGGGCGGGTGGACGCGGCGCGTGCTGCAGCACCTCAACGTGGATATGGACCTGGAGGTGCACAGCGTCGCGTACGGCCACTACCGCGTGCGGGACGTGGAGACTGCGGCGCGCATGCCGCAGTGGTTCTGTTTCCGCAAGAAGCGAGGGGAGCTCGACGGGGGTCTGTACTTTGGATTCCCTCCCGAGGTGACGAGCGCGGGAGCTGGGCGTGGCTGCGGCTGGCACAGAGCCTGGTTGCGCTCGTTGCGCATGGATGTGACGATTGCGTGGCTGGCAGCGCGGGTCAGGTCGCGTGTTGCGGGTAGCAAGCAGCTGCACCAGGTAACAGCTGCACCCGCTCGGCTCGTCGTCGCAGGACCCGAGCGTGCCCGTCATCAAGTGCGGCATCGACTTCACCCCCGATGCCATGGGCCTCATCCGCGACTCGATGTCGGGATTCAAATACCAGACGGAGAAGGAGATCGCCAAGCTCATGGACGACTTCTTCTTCGAGGCGAGTCCCGTTATGTTCCCCACTTACATTCTCTCATAATTTGCAGCGGTGGACGTGCTGACTCAGTGCGACGCTCCAGCCAGGTCAGCTCGCCTTCGCTTGTCGACCGTCGCCGATGCATGGCTCGCCACCCGCGCGCAGAACTGGCCGTGCATCGAGGAGCGCCTCGACATCCAGTGCTCGCCCTACACCATGACGCGCGACCAGTACTTCGTGTTGGGCGAGATCCCCGACATGCCGCAAGTGATCGTATTCAGCGGCGGGTGCGGGCGCGCGTTCAAGTTCGGGCCGCTGCTGGGGCAGTGCCTCGCGGACCTGGCCCTCGGCAAGGAGCCAAGCTACGACATCGCGCCCCTCTCGCCCTCCCGGCCGGCCGTCGGCCTCCAGGTCACGCCCGTGACGCCGCACACGGCCTCGCTCAGCCCGGCTGCGGCAGCACGGCGCGCGGCCGTGCAGAGGGACCTGGCGCGCACGGCCTGAGGGATCGGATTGCGATTAGAGTGCCTTTTTCGCGTTAGGTTTTCCCCCATGGCGCCTGACAGGGCCTCCTGCCCTGCTCTTCTGCAGCATCGCGATGCTGCTATGCATACATAGCGCTGCCCTAAAAGTAGCGGTCCAGCTGGTGCCGTCGTGTGACACTGCAGTTCTCGAGACCTCGACTTGACCAACGCTGCGTGCGCTGCTGCGCGTAGTTAGTGAACCTCTCGGCGTTCCCGCGACAGCACGCAAGCGCATGGGGCTCGTGCGACCCTGGGGCCGGCCACAAACATGCTAGCGTCGCGCAGGGGCGTGGCTGCCCTGATGGAGGCGGTTTGTCGTGGGACGCCTGCCGCGGTGGGATTAGGGGAGGGCGCGGGTCAGTCCCTGACAGGCGCAAACGAGCGCAACATGTCGAACGCATCGTCGTCGGGTTCCCTCGACGCGGCGCAGGCGCTCGGCAGGCCCCTGCCCCGTCGAGCACAAACTCCAGCGCTGCAGCCGGGCCCCCCGGGCGCGCGCTCGAATTCGGAGTTCCCCGCGTTACAGAGGAGGTACTCCAGCACTCCGGAGTCCGTCGACGTCAGCCCGGCCTCCTTCTACGACGTGGGCATGTCGACGAACATACGGTGGCAAGCCACCGCCGTGACGCGGGCGCAGAAGGCGAGGCCGCGCGGGATCGCCGCGCAGACTCCTTGGCGACAGTATCAGCTGCGCCACGAACGCGGGGCTCGCTCTTTCGCTCGCAGGAGAGGATTTTGGGCCAGAAGGGCTGCGTCGTTTGGTTCACGGGCCTGAGCGGTTCGGGCAAGTCCACGGTGGCCGCCATCGCCGAGAACATGCTTTCGTCCATGGGTCGCGCCACGGCGCTTCTCGACGGCGATAACGTGCGGCACGGGCTGAACAGGCGAGCCCTCGGGGGATGCAGCACGGCTCCCCTCCGCGCGCCGCGCGCCAACCGGGACGCGCCATCTCCCCGCAGCAACCTCGGGTTCTCGGCCACGGACCGGGAGGAGAACATCCGGCGCGTCAGCGAGGTGGCCAAGCTGATGGCGGACGCGGGCCTCATCACGCTGGTCGCTTTCATCTCTCCATACCAGGTGAGGCGGCGACGGGAGGCCGCGGGCGCAGCGCAGACATCCCTGCGATCGCCGGCGCGACGTCCTCGCGCCAACTGCGCCGCAGAAGGACCGGCGCCGGGCGCGAGGCATCATGGACCCAGGGCGCTTCATTGAGGTCTATATGAAGACCCCGCTGTCCGTCTGCGAGACGTGCGACCCCAAGGGACTCTACAAGGCGGCCCGGGCCGGCAAGATCCGCGGCTTCACAGGCATTGACGACCCGTACGAGGAGCCCGAGGTGGGTGAGCGCGTGCTGCGTGATGTGTGCTGTGATTTCGCGCCGTTGCCCCTGCCACTCCTTTCGATCGGCTGCGAATGAGATGCTGCGAAAGGTATGCATTGTGCACGTTTGCTCCTCTCAGCACAACCCTGGTAGGGCTGCGTTAGCATGGCTCCGCATACACGACCGCATGTGCAGGCACCTGAGGTCGTGCTGGAGCACAAGTGCCCCAAGGGCACCGACCACTCCCCCGCGGAGCTCGCCCAGATGCTGGTGGACCACCTGGGACGGCAGGGCCTGCTCCAAGCTGACTAATGATGTCGAGCCATGTGCGTAATCGCCCTGACACCCCCTGTTCGCTACCCGCGGCGCCATGACATGTCTACGATTCTGCACGTTCTCTCTGAGTGTTTGAAAGGCGCCCACGAACGGGCTAGTGCTCCCTAGAGCGTCACAGTCTCCATGGCATGCGTCCTAAGCACGGCCGTGCTTAGGACCCTTATCCTATGAAAAGCGAGTGCCAGAGGGGCCCCCGCGACCCCGGTGCTTAGAGCACGGCGGCCGTCACGGCGTCCAGGGCCGCCAGGGCCTTGGCGAAGGCCTTCTCGGCCTTGGCGCCGTCCTTCTTCTGCACCCACAGGTCCGTCTCCTCGATGGCGCGGATGAAGTCGTTCTTCAGGGCCTGGGCCTTGGCGCGCTCAGCCTTGGGCTTGACCTCCGCGAGCGTGTTGAGGTCGAAGCGGAGGGTGCCGAGCTGGCGGCGGAGCTGCTCCTTGGCCTCGGTCCAGTACGCCTTCTTGATGTAGGGGAGCACGTCGTTCTTGATGCGCTTGGTCGACTCCGTCACGCGCGTCTTGGTCAGGGCCAGGTCGCCGCGGGGCTGCGCGAGGCCGTCGCGCACCGCCTGGGGCAGCGACAGGTCGCGGGCCTCGTAGATGATGTCGAAGCCGTTCTTCTTGGCCTTGCGGTCATCGAAGATGTCCACGGGCGTCTGCAAGCACGCGGGGGCAGTCACGCTCAGGCTCGCAGGCTTGTGGCTCGGGTCGGCCCCGATGGGCGCATGAGAGGACACAGAAGCGATGCAGCGCGGCAACGCACCACGGCGAACGCGGGGGCCGCGATCGTGAGCGCCAGCAGGCCAGCAGCGATCGACTTCTTGTCGAACGCGCGGGCAGCCACCGCCTTGCGCCTGCGTGCGAGGTAAGGGAACGTCTGAGATCAGACAGCGCGCTCGGCAGGGGCCAAAGTGAGCAGCGGACCCGGAAACGGTCGCCGAACTCGGCCCCGCGCACAGCGAGCCCAGTTGCGCCGGACGCCGCGGTGACAACTCGTCGAAATTGAGCGATGCGGGACCGTGCGATCCCCAACCGAGGCCGCCCGGCGCGGGACGGCCTGCTAGATGACGCCCGGGATCCACACCAAATCTGGCCCGCGCGCGCGTGATGCGGGCGAAAGGGGCCCGCGCGCGGCCCATCTGAAGATTAAGGAGCCAGGAAATCAGGGCGGACGGTCCCGGGACCGCGCGACACTCACGTAGCGGGGGCGACGGGGGCTGCGAGCAAGAGAGGGCAGGGGGACGCGTCAGCGACGATGGGGCCGCCCGAGCACATCCCATCCGATGCATGAAGCAAATCGGCGATCGGCACGAGCTCCCGGAGGGTCAGGCGCCCCCGCACGAGCCGGGGTCCAGCCTCGGCGCGATTTCCCCGCCCGATGCGCGGCGGGGGCGGGCCAATCGACTGCCCCAGGCATCCGAACGCAACAAACAAGCCCTCGGCTCACCCTTGACGGACGCGGCCGAGAAAGCGACAGCGCTGCGGGCAGCGAGGGGGACAGGTCGGTGAGGCAACGGCCCGCGCGCGCGCCGACGCTCTCAGACACGCGAGGGCGCGTATTCGAGCTAGAGATGCACGGATACGGCCCAGGGCCCCGAGACTCGGCGCGGGGCGACCCCCTCGCGCGCGGGGCCCGGGATCGACAGCCCAGCCCCTGCCGCTAACCTCTGCATGTTCGCCACGAGTTGCAGGTGCCTCCGGGAGTCGGGGGATTCACAAATCAGCCCAACGGTGGGGCCCGCGGGGCCCGAAGGCCCGCGTCGCGCGGGATCCGGTCGCGTTTCTGGCAGCAGATAACGCCAGACAGCGGTGCATTCACCACAGCCTTCAATAGCGCGAGTCACGGCTACGCAGCATCGGCCCGTCCGCTGGCGAGTCGTGCCGGTGCGCCGCGTCGTGCGGAGACCACCTCCGGAGCTGCGGCGACTCGCCCCCATCGACCGGGCCCCGCGAGGGGTCCCCCGGCGTGTGCCGCGGACTCCCTGCAGCCAGAGCACGGGTCTCGAGTCATCCAACCCCGAGCGAGCGAGCCTTGATGCCCCCCAGCGTTCAGATTAGCGCGGCCCGCGGGGCTCACCGCCGACGCTGCGCGACAGGCCCACGTCGTCCAATCGCCGCCGCACGTGGTCCATCTCAGGGGACGCGACGTGGTCGTTGGCCTGCGGACGCGACCGGTCCGACCATCGCGCCATCCACTGGACCGGCGCGACGTACCCGGTGGGTGCAGCACTTAGCCCAGACAAGACACAAGGCACAGACAAGACAGGCTCCGCACCCTGTATGGCGAGGAGCTGGCCACGTCCGGCACATGGCCCAGCGTCTTCGTCCTCAAGTCGAATCGCTGCGCAGTCGTCTGCGAGGGGCGTGGGGTTCAGCGAAGCCTTACGCCGAGCCCATGCATGCGAGCGCTGCGGCACGGCACGAGCACGCCATAGGTGGGCACCTTGACAACTCGGGGCACCGGGAGACCTCCGCTGCGAGCGAGGAGAGAGGAGGGCGATGAGAGGGACACGCGGCACGGGGTTGCTGGCACCCCACCGTGTGCGAGCCCCGTACTGCGCCCTCTGGACAGACGGACTCACAGGATGCCCAGCCACTGCAACAGTGGACGGAGCTGGGGCATACCCCACAGCTTGTTGAAGTGGGGGAAGAAGAGGGTGGACAGGGTCAGGCTAGCGACGTTGACGCGGTGGCGGTGCGCGATGGGCGGCGGGGGTGATGCATGGCCCCCGGGCTGCCACGTCGACCTGCGGGGCGGGAGAGGGAAGTGCGTTGGTATTGATGCGCGCCGCGCGGAAGCTGGCGGGCGGCAGCCTGGTGCCAGGAGCATCGTCGGTCCCCGCCGCTCACTTGCGCGTCTTCTCCGGCCATTGGAAGGGGAACCACAGCGCCACGTAGCACGCGATGTGAACGAGGGGCCAGAGTCTTCCCAAGAGCGCGAACAGGGGGACCACAGTCAGGTAGGACACGATCCATCTCACGATCGGACCCAGCACTGCCTGCGGATGGAATTGGCATGCGGGCATTCCCGACCCATCGATCGGCTCCGCGCTGTCCACGGAGTGCAAGTTCCAGCGCATGCATGGGAAGAGCGAGCGCGGTCAGGGCCGTGGCCACAGCCTGCACTCGCCTTGAAAATGCGCTCCAGGAAGGGCGCGAAGACGAGAACGACCCAGTACGACAGCCACAGGTTCTTCTCGTGCTCAACATGAGTCATGCTAGCCACTGCGGAGGGTCGCGCGGGACGGGCGCGATCGGTTCGGGTCCAACAAGATGTCAACACTTGAACCAAACACTTAAGCTGCTTGGCGGTCGGGGCGCGGCGATGGCCTCTCATAACCTTGCCTGACATAAAAGCAGGAAGAACGTACACCCCCAGGAGCCGTAGCAGGCGCCCCATGAGGCTGAATAGGGGCAGGGACCCTGCTGCAGGCGCGGCTGCAGCCACGGCCGCAGCTGGCGTCGGCACCATCTCACGGCCGCTCGGAGCCCGTCGGGCTCCCAATCATATGCACGTCGCCAGGTGCGGGGACGGCCGATAAACGACGCCCTGTGCGTATCAGGCAAGCTGTGTTCAGCCGAGTGAGGAATTGCGTACTCCACGCTGGCCACCCACAGCTGAGCCGCGTAAGAGATGCAGGTGGCAGCCACGTCTCTGGGTCGCTTCACTCCATGCCAGGCCACGCAACGTCAGGCTCCTGCGCCTGCCCCTGCGCCGTTCCTGCGTATGACGCTGCATCGCGCCCCGTTTGTGCAGACTTGCGATTCGTCGACGAATTGTAGAAGCCATCCAGGATGCCGCTCAGCGCCCCACAGGCGGCATTCATTGAGGACAAGTTCAGTGACAGCGCAGACAAGTACTGGGAGCTCTTTTACCGCCAGAACGGCAACCGATTATACAAGGACAGACACTACTTTGCCCGGGAGTTTCCGGAGCTCGTCTCCCGGCCCGGCTGCGCGGTGCTCGAGTGCGGCTGCGGCGCCGGCAACTCGGCGTACCCTCTGGTCGAGGAGAACCCGACCTGCCGCGTCTACGCGTGCGACTTTTCGCCGCGCGCCGTCGAGCTCGTCAAGCGTCATCCCCTGTACGCTTCGGGACGCGTCACGGCCTTCGTCGCCGACATCACGCGGCCCGACCACCTCCCGGGCAGCCATGTCCCTCCTGGGACCGTCGACTTCGCCACCTGCGTGGTGACCGTCTGCTCGCGATGCCTCTGCCCTGCCGCTGCGACGGACGCTCTGCAGCGAAGGAAACCTGCACGGTTGCACCCGCACGCAGTTTGTTCTGTCGGCCATCCACCCGGATCGGATTGCTGAGGCGGTCGCCAACATCAAGGCGACGCTGAAGCCGGAGAGCGGGACGGTGTGCTTCCGTGACTATGCAGAGGGCGACCTGGCTCACGTGAGGCGACGCACAGCACGATAGCGATGGCCCTGCCGACGGTGCAGGTCAGCGTGCGAGGGACCGGTCACTGCTACGTCACCGCTTCGCACGCAGAAAAAGCTGGCTGGCATGGATGGCAGGGACCGTGGCCGCATGCTGTCCGGTGAGGGCTTGTGGATAAGGGCGCGGGCTTTGCCCGTCATGCACACAGCCCTTATGCCCCTCTCACCACAACCCGCCCCGCAGATTCCTTCTACGTTCGCGGCGACGGCACGTGCTGCTACTTCTTCAGCGAGGACGCGGCGCTGCGTCTGTTCGAAAATGCGGGGTTCAAATGCCGCAGCCTGGTGGTGCAGGAGCGATGGGTCGACAACCGGGCGCGGGGCATCCGCATGCACCGGCGGTGGATCCAGGCGAGCCACAAGCGAGGGTGCTGTGTGCTTTGTGCTGTGTCGCCATCGCTTGGCTGTGTCTGCTGCGCTCGCGACTTCGACTTGCGATGCGGCATGTCAGCGCTGCACGTCAGCCCCAGGAGTGCCTTGCGCCATGGCTTGCTTGTCTTACCATTCATTGACATGTTCAACCAGTGCTTTTTCGTCACCCCAGGGCGTCTTCTCCCTCGACCCCTCGACTGTGAGAGAGGCGTACCGCATCACCATCAAAGAGACAGAGACAGGCGAGAGCACGTATTATGGAGCATATTATCGTGCTTTGTGTGTGCCTCACTCACAGCTGCTGGTGGACTGCTGCTTGACTGTCTCTGACCTCTTCCCTTTGACAGTCTCTGACCTCTTTCCTTTACTCGCAGTGCGGGTGCCTGAGGGATGGGACCCGGAGCGGGGCGGCACGGGGGAGTCGAGGGGCGCTTTCTGGCTATTGGAGAGGTCGGGAGATGAGACAAATCGCGATGTTGAAGGACCGAACGCAGCCGGGCCGGTGAGGCATCGCAGCGTGGTCGGCGTGCTTGGGGCTTGATGCGCGTGACGCTTGACTGAGGCGGTGCGGCCGAGGTACTGAGACTTAACTTGACTGAATGAGTCGATTGCAGGACTGGCGGACGTTTCAGCTGCCGGAAGAGAGCGCGGAGGGCAAGAGGGCCAGGCGGATGCAGACGGTGGAGGCTGCCAGGGGCGCACGCAAGAGACTGCGCGAGAGGGGAGTGCAAGTGGCTGCGAGCGTGGGGGCAGGCAGACAGGCGACGGAGCAGGGCTGCGACAGTGTGGGAGGCATGGCAGGGGCTGCACTGGACGCCACCGCTGGTCTGCTCAGGTGGGTGCGACGGTGACTGGTCACACTCAGCGCTGCGTGCATGCGTGTCGAACATGCTGTGATGCCAACCCATTTTAATCATAGTGGTCACGTGTTTGGTTTTGATCCCAGGCATTGGGGACGGGCCGCTGAGTCAAGGGATGCGGGCGCGGGTGTCACGTCACCATCCAGCCCATCCGCTGCCGTCGTCTGCGTCATTTGCCACCGACAAACATCCGAGGCCGCGATATCGGATGCGGAGGCGACGCACGGGGTGCCCGTGAGCGCGCTGCTGGAGCGGGGGGTGGAGGGTCACGAGAGGGGCGCGGTGGTGGTGGTGGTGGTATCGCTGCCAATCGAGGCCGCATGCGAGCGCTCGACTGGCGATGCGTCTGCGTCTGCATTCGGGCGAGGTCAAGAAGACGATAGCTACCTCGACGACGTGCTGCTGGCCTGTGCTGGGCTCATGCACGCCCGCCCAGACGCACGCATCGTGCTGTTGCGGTGGGATGGGGAGGGTAGGGTGACGGGCGAGCTGAGTCGCGTAGTGCAACTGCACAGCGCTCCGTCCCGTCCCTGGCGCCTCAAATCGCCTGGGGCGGGTGCGGAGGTCCGGGCTGTGGCGTTGTCGGGTGCCGAGAGCCAAGCGCTGCTGGCAGGGCGGGGTGCGCGGCAGGAGGGTGCCGGGCCTGCGCAGGGGGCTGATTTCGTGCTGATGGGCGTGTTCCAGCAACAGAGCCGCGGGCTGAGGGACGTCTGCGCTTAAACAGTGGGCGCCATGTTGGCTAGTCGTGACGTGACGCGTTGAAGGTTGAAATCGGTGGCAGTAGACACAGATAGGCAGCCCACATGCAGCAAAAGACACGAGCTCTCAGGAATCTCTCTGCACGAAAATAACCCCGCGACACGACCACCATAAGGGCGCCCTCCTAGTAGTAACCCCCGAAAGTTTTCTCCGCAAATTCCCCGAACGTCATGCCTGGCTCCCACGGCCCCGCCCGGCATCGCTCAGGGGGCACCCCGGGTGGCCCCGCGAGCACCCGGTCCCAGCTGGGCTGCATGAACACCGCGAACGTGCTGCGGGAGACCCCCGCGGCGCCCCGGGGCGCCCGGACGTAGTGCGGGGTGGCCATGAGCGTGCCGCCGGACTCGATCTGGATACTCTGGCCCAGCTGGAACCCCAAATGGTCCTCCGGGATGCGCACCTGCACGTGCGTATCGCCCGATGCCACCACATACAGTCCCGCCGCGGGGTCCGGGCAGGGCACTTCGCGACCGTCCGCGTCCTCCCACAATGCCGACGTGAGCCCCGTCAAGCTCCCGTGGTCTGCGGATGAGGTAAAGATAGGTCGACGCGCTAGAGGTATACGATGATCGTAGTGTGCCTTGAGACTTGCCGTGGCTGGGGCAGGTGGATGGGTGACACCTGTGCAGCAACCCAGCGGAAGCTTCGGCACAATGCACGCCGCTGCCCCTCCTGACCCCTCCTGTCCCCCTGACCCCCACAGCACTGTGCCTCAGTGACTTTCCTCCGTAGCGCAGCGCAGAGCTCTCTCACCCGTGTGCACGGAGCACCAGTTGGCGTCGTCGCCCTCGCCCCCAGTCGTCGGGTAGTAGTGCAGGAGTCGCGCCTTGGGGTTGCGAGAGTCGCGCACAGCTGACTCCAGCGCCCCACCCCGGCCCTCCTGCACCTCCTCCACGTACGCGTCGCACGCCCTGGCCACGAGAGCGCCGACTTGGATCACGAGGGTGCCCAGGGATCGAAACGCCTCCCGCATCTCTGGCACATGCGCGTCGGGCCAGATGTTGGCGCGCAGCATCCCCGGGTAGCGCGCCTGCAAAGCCACGTCGTCCGTTACCGCGTCGTCCGTCAACGGATTGTTGTACCAAGAGCCCTTATGCACGTCAGCCCGGTCCCCGTCCAGCCGCTCCTTGCCCCGACTCCAGCCGAACGAGTAGCGGCTGGGGGCGTCCTCGTATGTCCTTTCGGGACGTGCGGATGGGAACGTTAGTCGCCATGCAGTCCTCGCTGCAGCCCAGAGTGGCCATCGCAGCCGCATGGGCAACGCAATCACCGCAAGACCTCGTCAGGCAGGTGCGCCACCCTGCGCGCCAGAGGGAGCAGCGCCCGGCGGCGGCGTTGAAGGTCCGGGACGCCGCTGACGGTCAGAAAGCCCAGCTGATCGGGACCGAAGGCCTGCCGGATCGCATCGCGCAAACCATGCGGGTTCGTCACGAGGTCGTGGTGCGTGACAGTTACCACGCTCCTCGCCGCCGCATGCGCATGCGCCCACGTCGCCTGTGACAAGAAGTCGGACCGCTGTCCTGAGAGCATGACGGCGGGTCCGCCTGGGCAGGGCGCGGGCGCCGGTAGCGTTTAAATACGCACCAGCCGTCGCGCGCGCTGGACGAACGAGCCCGGGCAGCAGGAAGCACAGCCGAGTCCCGTGGGTCTCAAAGACACCGGCGGACTCATGGCGACCCTCCCCCACGATCCAACGGAGCTACTGCACCAGCCGGCTGGAGCGTAATGGCATATGGAATGCGTCCGCAACGGCCAAGGCAGGCGCTCGGCGGGGCATGGAACCAGCACCCACTTGTGGCGCTTGGAGGTGACGGGGCCTCCAAGCATTCTTTCTGATGCAGCGCAGGATGCCAGAGCTTGTGTCCCCGGTGGCCGGATCAGTTGGCCTCCGCCGCGAATGCTCCCATCAGTGATCGGGACGCGTCTTTGTCACGTGTCACTGATGCTGTCTGCTCGCATCGCCTTGCGCGCTGGACTGCTGGGCCGCGACACACTTGGGGCGAGGGGACGCGCGCTGCGGTCGCCCATCATGGCGGCCAACCCGAACAAGGGGGCGATCAGCAAAGTCGTCTTCGTGACGGGGAACGAGAAGAAGCTTCGGGAGGTGCGCAGCAGCGAGCTCGTCGAGTGGAACGCGCTGCGCATCGGTCGTGCCACCCCGTGGGGGGCGGACCACGGCTGCGAGTGCCAAAGCGTTGACTGCGATGGACACGTACTGCCTCCCGCAGGTGGTGGCGATCCTCAGCGAAGGGCATCCGCTGCCGTTCGCGGTGGACAAGCAGTCGGTGGACCTCCCCGAGCTCCAGGTGCCGCCCTGCAGGGCGCACGCCATCCACCGCAGCGCCATTCGCCGCAAATGTCGATCGCGCTCGTCTCCGCCGGCATCGGACCGCTGCTCTCTCGTCGCAGGGGGAGCCGGAGGACATTGCCAAGGAGAAGTGCCGCCTGGCCGCCAAAGCCGTGGGCGGGCCGTGCATGACCGAGGACACGTCGCTTTGCTTCAATGCGCTCAAGGTGCGGCCCGCTCCGTCTCGGGCAGGCCCTCGACACTACCCGCACTTGTTGCACCGAAGTTCAGCCCAGCTCGTGCATCGCAGGGGTTGCCGGGCCCGTACATCAAGTGGTTCCTTGAGAAGCTCGGACACGACGGGCTCAATCGGATGCTGGACGGCTTCCCGGACCGCTCGGCCTACGCGCAGTGCATCTTTGCGTTCTCTGAGGGCCCTGGCCACGAGCCCGTGACGTTCGTGGGGAGGACGCAGGTGACGGGCGATCATCCGGAATAAAGTTAACGCCATCGCGGCGATGCCCGTCGTCTCATCGCTGCGCTGGCGCTGCCTCGCAGGGCAGGATCGTGGCGGCGCGCGGGGACAACCAGTTCGGGTGGGACCCGGTGTTTGAGGTGACGGAGGAGGGGCCGGGCAAGGGATCGACGTACGCGGAGATGGACGCGGCGGTGAAGAACGGACTCAGCCATCGGTACCGTGCCCTCGACGCCCTCCGCCAGCACCTACTGGCGACCTACAGCTGAGCTGGCGGTCCGTCTTCCGCCCAGCTGTCATCTCCTCGCACCACTTCGCTTCTGTACCTAGAAAGCGTGACGCAACAGTGTATTGAACACCAGTACATCCACAGTAGGCCTTAGCAACTGTCCCTCGTCCCTTGTTGTTCCCTAGTCCACGTTCCTCAGCAAGCCTTGCCACCGTCTCTTGCTGCCGCATCGGTGGGAGTGCTAGTCTCATGCCATGTCTCATGGCATGGCGATAAATCCCCCGGCGGAGCTGGAGGACCTGGAGAAATGCGTCCAGGTGCCGTGTGCGCGTCCTCGCTGCGTCAAATCGCCGCCTGTGGCAATCACGCGGATCGTTCGTGACTTGATGTGGCGTGGACGCGTCGCTGGCCTGTAGGAAGCTGGCGTCGGCTCGCACGGTGCCAATGTCGGTTGCCCCCTTTGCTCCAAAGCAGGTGGCGCAGGTGGCCTTGGCAGACATCCTCGACTGCCGCCATGGAGAGGACTTGATCCATAGATTGCGCGAGACGTGCGGGGACGGAGGACCATGCGCCCGCGTGTGGAGCCCAGGTCAGCAAGCCCCCTGCCGCTGCAAATTCCATTTTTTCTACAAAAACGTCGCCTCCGAGGCCTTGATGGTCGTGCTCATCTCAGCAAGCACTCATCCGCGCCACGACATGCCTCCCGGCCGCAGGCGCGATCGCATACCGCTGTCGCACGTGCCAAGTCCTCTCGCAGAGCGCCATTTGCGTGGAGTGCTTCCTCGCTGGCGATCACAGAGGCCATGATTTCAGCATGTACAGGTGTGGGTGCGCTCAGTTGGCACATACAGCCGCGGCCGGCGCGACACGCGCACGCCTCGTGGCGCTCAACCGTGCCTGTCCTTTCAAGCCCGCAGGTCCGACGGCGGCGGGTGCTGCGACTGCGGCGACCTCGCTTCGTGGGCCAAGGACGGATGCTGCCCCGCGCACGCCCCCGTGGACACCAGCGGCCGCCCGGCGGTGCCTGCGCGCGTCGAGCGCCGCGTCGCCAGCGTCTTTGACTGGGTGCTGCACGTCCTGCTCTGGACTCTCATGCGCCTCGGGAGCGCCAACGTACCCTCCCTCATGTCCAGCACGACAGGCGAGAACGCTGTTGTTACCATCGCGCGTGCCGGAACAAGCATCTTGTCATCTTCGCAGAGGTGTCATGCACAAGAACGCACTTGGCTGCCGTATAGCTTCCAACAATTCCTCGCCATCCGCGCAGTGCTCCAGTGTTTCGAGTGGCTGGCTGCGGTGAGCGTCGTCAGCGCAGTGCGTAAGGGCATCTGCGCATCGCTGTCCAACGACGGGGTCGCCCCGCTCGAGGCATTGGGGATCGATCGGGATGACAATGGCGATGGTCCCGAGGAGCTGTCGCCCGTCTCGGTGCTCATGGTGCAGGCGCTGGGGAGGCGAGACGACCCACGGCCGGACTCCCTCGGGTCGGTGAGGGAAAGGCATGCATAAGTTATTGATTATATAACTGTTGATCATAGTTGCTACGTGGTGGGAGTCGATGGGATGGGACGTGTTGCGGTACTACTCACCTTACAGGACCTGCCACGTGCTTTGGGCGAAGCACGTTACAAGCACGTTTTATCCAAAGCACGTCCTCTGCGCTGGGATGTCCCCTCAGGTCCTGGGTCGTTTATGGGAGGGCGGCAATCTGGTGAAAGCCGCGAAGGAAGGGTTGGGCAGCGTCCGGCGCCACTTGCACGACAGCTGGGCTGGGAGCCTGCCCCCGGGGCGATGCAGGGAGGGATGCTGTGCTATGCCGAGCTGAGCAAGGAGGTGAGGGGGCGTGTGAGTGTTGAGTGCTGTGCTATGCACAGCTGAGCAAGGAGTGGGGTGATGAGCACAGCCGAGCTGAGCAAGGAGGTGAGGGGGTGTGTGGGTGTGGGGTGCTTAGCTTTGCACAGCTGAGCAAGGCTGTCTGCAAACCATATCGCCCATTTTTAACTCCCATAATACCCGCATGTCTTCCTCTTCACCATGTCCCCCATTCGCTGGCTCTTGCCATCCCCTCAGGTGGTGGACCAGCCCCCCTGGTCCCCCGTGCCCCGCGCTGCGACGTCTGCTGCCACCACCGCCGAGCCCAGGCGCAACCTGCCGCCCATGCGCTTCTCTTTGGCGTCCCTGGTGAGTTTTATAACTACTAGCATCGTTGTAAGTTTGATGCTCACCCATGCACGTCGCCCATGGTCTTGTCTTTAACCAAGTCTCCCACCCCATGCCTCACGTTACGCCGCTCGCTGCCCTTGCCCCCGCCCCTGCCCAGCTACCGTCCTCACCTCACCCCCGCCACCCCTCCCTTCCTCCCCTCCAGGCCCTCCGCTGCCTCCCCCACATGTCCTCGAGCGCGGCAGACAGGATCACGTCGCTGTTTTTGAAGCTCCTGTACGACGCGGAATTCAAATCGGCCTTCACCGTCTGCCTGGTGCCCCTCTACGCGGGAATCGTGCTACGGTCCCAGCGCGCCCTCCACCTCGGGGCCTTCCTCGAGAAAGTCACCGTGCAGCTATTCAACGTGCCACAGGTGACATGCAAATGAAGCGACGTTTAGATGGAGAGAGAGGTGCCTGTTGCTGCTGGGAGGAGAGTTGGTGGGAAGTAAGAGGACACACACACTCACCGTTTATGCTTACGGCGAAGTACCACTGCTCGCACCTCCTCTCGCTTGTCTTCGCGTCCCCACCCATTGTCTCATACCCATTGTCTCATCTTATCATATTTCTATTCAATGTCATCTCCTCATCCCCCCAGGTCACGCTGGCCCTGGTCCGGCAGCACACGGTGGTGGAGGCGGTGGTGGACACGTGCCTGGCAGGCATATCACACGTGTCGGTGAGTTGCCTATAATAGCAGAACGACAAATACATGTCTAGTGTTGTCGATGAGCTGCCAGTGATGGTAGCATACGCGCGCACCGACATGTGTGGTGGGTGCATTGTCAGTTGTTCATTTGCGGTGCTTGGCTGCTTGTGAACGTCTCTCGCCCACTCTCGCTGCGTCATCCAATGCAGAGCCCCTCTCCCTCGCTCACCGACGCCTGGCCCATCGTAGATGATCTCACCCACTAAAACTTAATCTTTCATCCACAGGACCCCTCTTCCTCCCTCACGGGCGCCTGGCCCATCGTGGATGTGTCGCGGTCCGACATCCGCAGCCGAAGACCGGCCTACCAGAGAGCCTTCCACGACCTCCGCATGCTGCTGATGCACACGGGGGGTGAGTGCGATTAGTGCTAGTCTTGTTGCACTATCGGTGATAGCAGTGACCCATGCATGCATGCTCCTCATGCACACGGGGGGTGAGTGGGTGTGCTTACTCTATCCATGACCCATGCGTGCTCCTAGCGGTGCCTGGACAGCCCAAGTCAGGGACCCGATTCCTGTTACAAATGCAAGCAGCTGTCATTGCATCGATCCCCTCGCCCGCAGTGCTGGAGTGGTGCCTGGACAGCCCTGGGTCATATGTTCTGACGTCCCTGGCCGGGTGCGTGGGCCGCGCGCAGTTCCTGTGCCCTTGTGAGCGGCGGACGGGGAGCCACGTGGAGATGGAGGACACCTCGTGGACGTCGGGGCATGCCGGTGAGGGATGAGTGAGTCAGAATGAGCATGGTATGGGTTTTGGATCTGAGCGTGAATGGTGAGATGGAAGCACCTGATGGGTGCATGAGAGCATGGGTGTGCTGGTGAGCAATGTGTGTGTAACTAAGAGCTTGGCTGTGCTGACAACCCGATACTGCCCAGTGGCAGCAACACGTCCACTCCTCAGCCCCACTCATTACCTCCCCACACCCTTCACTACAACTTCCAGTACAGGCCGTGCTGCTCCACTTGATCATCAACACCCTCCAGTCTGCCGTGTTCGAAACACCTGACTCAGGCGCACGTTTCATGCGCGAGGGCCAGGCAGGGGCTGGGGCTGAGGAGGCGATGGGGGTGGGGGCGAGGGCGATTGCGGGGAAAACGGTCGGTCAGCTCACGGCGGCCCTCTGCTGGGCGTCGCTGGTGAGCGGCGGAGTGGGTGGCTGTTAGTAACCACGTGCAGTGTTTATTGACTTGGCGTGTGTGATGAGTGGGTGGATGGGTGGCTGTGAGTAGATGCGTGACGGGCAGCGAGACTCAAAAAAAAACCACCCTTTACAAACACACCGTGGCTTAAGTGTAACCTTACAACACCCCAAATCACAACACCAACGCCCCTCTCTCCCTCTCTCAGGCGTTTGCATCCGAGGCGTCCCGCTGGGCTTCCCTGCTCCCCATAAGACTGGGACCGGCGATGATGCTCGGACCAAGAGGGTCGCGATATCCCCCACCCCCCACGGTCCTCGCTAACCTCAACCCCCGTGCCATTTTCGAGGACCTGCTGTTAGGAGGGTGGGCGTCCGCGCAGCTGCCCCTGCAGCGGTGTGCGGCGGGGTGCATGGCGCTGGCGGTCGCGTCGGCGTGTGCAGAGGTGAGGGGTTGGGGGGTGTGTGGGGTGGGGTGTGTGGGGGGTGCATGGCTGGATGGTAGTGGCGCGTGCGGAGGTGCGGGGTGTGAGATCACATTACCACCCCACTCTTTCCACCCACTGTAAATCCCCCCAGGCCCGCGACGCCACCCCCACCCCCGCCACCGCCGCCCACTCCGCCCACGCCTTCCTCACCCGCTGCCTCGCCTCCCGCCCTGCTCTGTGGGCCACCGTGGCATTCGACGTCCTGAGACACGCCGTGTGGATGGCGCAGATACGGCACAGGTGAGAGGAGATGGGGGGTGATGGGGTGTGTGGGGGATGATGGGGTGAATGGGAAATGATGGGGTGAATGGGGGGGTGGCTGGGTGCAAGGAGGTTAATTTGGGTTTCGGGGGGGGGGGGGTGCGCTGTGCTGTATGGTTAATGCGCTGCTGTCACACATCAAACCCCCCTCTCTCTTGCTCCCCCCCAGGCTCTGGGTCCGCAACGGTGCTTCCGTGGCGAGGATCGAGTTCCATTCCCGGTCATCCATCCGAGCCGAGCTGTGCCTGGACCCGGACATGTTCGCACTGCAGGCGTGGATAGCTACTGCGCAGGACACGGACGGTGAGTATTGGGGATCGTGAAATCATATTGTGTCGAGTCCTATGTGCTGCGTATCGCATACTTTCATTGTGATGAAATTTTGTCACCCACCCCACCCCTTCCACCTTTCTCACCCGCAGCCGCCCTCATCGACTGGCTCTGCGCCTTCGCCGGTCGCCGCCTCGAGTCAGCACTGCGCCGCCCTTCTACTGACACGCATCCCATCCCACCCCACACCAATGCTACCCACGCTACCCCACCCCACCCCCCTGCCGCCACCACCGCCTCCGGCCCTCCCCGCCCCCCCTCCTGGTCCCACAGCCTCGTCTCCCACGTGCTGCGATTCTGGCCGGGATCTGGCACGGGTACTAACACCAACACTGGCACCAACACTGGCGGGGGTACGGCAGCCGGCGACCCCTCTGGACATGTCATCGCTGCGCAGAGCAGTGGCCGTCGCGACCAGGGATCCGCGGAATCAATCCCATTACCATTACCCATTGTCAACAGTCACAGTCGCAGTCACAGTCACGGTCAGGCTCTGCGGGCGTGGGAGGTCGAGACGGACAGCGACTCTGACATGGGGTCTGACGTTTCGTCCACTGACGCAGGGGCAGTACCCGTGTCAGGGGATGGGGTGGGAGAGGGGGCGGTGGAGGGATGGAGAGGGGCGGGCGAGGGTGCTGGGGAAGGGAGCGGAAGCGTGGCGGGGGCTCGTGGGGGTGACGAGATCGGTGTGGGGGCGGGGGTGGGGGTGGTATTGAAGACGGCTGGGAGTGCGATAGTGGCGGTGCGGGTGGCGATGTCGCGAGTGGCAACTCTCTCTGCGGCGTTGGGGACTCTGGGCAGTGAGGATGATGGGCGGAGGCTTCAGTGTTTGACGGACGGGGCGCGTCTGCTGGCGGCGTGTGTGCGGGACCGGGGGCTGTGGGGGATGACGCTGGACCAGAGGGTGCGATACGAGCTCGTGCAGAGGTGAGGGATGAGTGATGGTGGGAGCGAGTTATGGGGAGTATGATATGAGATATGAGGGTGGGTGAGCGGCATTAAGTTAATCGTGAATGTCGAGCCTCCTCCTTTAACCTTCACCCTCGCCCATCCCCACCTGCTCATCTCAACCCCACAACACCCTCACCCCACCCCCCTCTCCCTCACTGCACCACCCTCACCCTCACCCACCCCCACCACACCCCCGCCCCCCCCCCCCCCCCCCGCAGCCTGGCCTCGGGCCCCCTCAGTCATTTGGCCATCGTGGAGGACTGCCTGGGCATCGTGGCAGGGCAGCACGAAGGCCTAGACACAGCACTGAGAGACGTCGCTGATTACCAAGAGCCCACGCTCAGTCGGGGCGGGCTGTTTCTGCTCAAGCCCCATCTCATGAGGCACTACGATCCGTACTTCACGCACCGGGGGGTGCAGAATCAGGTGAGGGGGGTGGTGAGGTGGGTGTGGTGGGTAGAGCTGGGTGAGGGGGTTGGTGGGATTGGTTGTTGGTGGGCAGAGATAGGTGCGAGAGGGGTGGGGTGTCGGGCAGAGATAGGCAAAGGTGTGTTTGTTGTGCATGCGCATGAGCATGTCGATACTCACTTGCAGTGCCAATCCTTCCCACAAGTCACCACGCCCTCACCTCCACCACCCTCCCTTACCTTTGCCACCCACGCAACACCCACTTAACACCCACTTAACAACCCCCACCCTTCCTCTCATCGCAGGAAGAGAGCCAAGAGAAGGCCCGGCTGTCCCGCTTCTACCGCGGCCGGGACCAGCTGAGCCGCCCCTGGCCCCTTCCCCCACCCCTCAGCACCCTCACCCGCATCGCCCACACCCCCACCCTCGTCGCCCTCACATCCGCCGCCCTCAGTCACGCCATGGCAACCCGACTCGCAGGCACCGACGGACTGCTATGTGCTTGTCTATCGCTGCTATCTGTGGCAATACACGACGTCATTGAGTTGGCACAGGGGCTTGATAGCAGTAATGGTGGTACTGTTATCACTGGTACTGACGAGCCCAGCGTTGCTGGTGCATGTGGGGACAGGGAGGCTGGGCAGGCAGAGGCGCGAGGTGGGGCGGGGGCTGAGGGTGAGGGTGGTGGGGTGGGCGCGAGTGCAAGCGAGGGTGGTAGTCCATACATGCAAAGCGCGGGGTGGGACGATGGGCTAGACACGGCACTGTGGCGACTGGGAGGGGAGCGGTGGGCGTGCGATCCCCGCGTGGTCGCGCTGGTGGGGGCAGCGGAGGGGCGCGTGTGGGTGTTGGGAAGTGAGGGCAGTGGGGGTGGTGTTGAGGGTGGCAGTGGGGGTGATAGTAAGGGTGGCAGTGGGGGTGGTGCAGGTGCAGGTGGGGTGGCAATAGAGGTGGGAGTATGCCCCCGGGAGGAGGGCCTGGTGTCGGTGCTGTCGCGTTTCGTGGAGTGGTGCGACGAGGAGTGGGACGAGGAGCTCACGTGGGAAGTGGCAGACTGCGGTGAGTCAGTGAGCATGTATAGTCATTACAATACAGTGCTTCCGAGTACATGCAACTATTCCATCAGAGCACCGCAATTAGAGCATCGACTGCTTCGCCAGTCTTCCATTCACTCATGTAATATGTAATATAACCAATCATCCATTTATTTCTTTTCGCACCCCCCCCCCGCAGCTCGCTGGACCCTCCAGGCTTTGTGTGCCATTGCCTCCGCCCACCGCCGCACCGTCCGCGTCGCCGACCGACGCTCTGCCAAAGCCCACGCCACCCCAGCCGAGCCAGGCACACCCAGCCGCGAACGCACTCCGCGCAGCTCACCCCGCGCACCTGCCCACGCCGACAATACCACCGTGGCTTCAAACCTAGGCCGAGTCACAACCACCACCTCCGCCCCCGCCCCTCCCGCCCCATCACACGGTGCCATCCCCACTGCCCCCCTGGGTTCAAGTGACCCCATCCCCGCGTCCCGACCGCCTCTGTCGATATCCCCCGCACCGCCGCTTGGACAGAGCGTGGATCTGAGCTCAGGAGGGTCCACCCCCATGTCACTTGGTGCATCGCCCAGTCGTGTCGCACCTAGCCGCAAGGCACGTGCCAGCCGCATTCAAGCACAGCTGCTGAAGCGATTGGGCGAGCGACAGAGGGCGGCGCTGGAGCGATTGGATGCGGAGGGCGGGAGGGGCGGGGACGGGGGAGGTGGGGAAGAGGGGCCGGGTGCGGGGGTGGGGGAGGAGATGGGTGTGGATGGGGGGGTGGGTGCTGTGGTTGGGGCGGGAGAGGGGGATGAAAGGGATGTGAAGAGGCGGATTGAGGATCTGTTGGCTCAGGTAAGGGTGGAATGAGGGCGGTGTTGCGATGTGCGTGGGGTGCGGGTCAGTGCGTGCGGTGCTTGTGGGATTTCTGAGACTTGTCATACGTACACAAGCAAAGGAACGCCTGAGATGTCACAGAGAGTATATCTTCGATGGCATTGTAACATTGTGACTTGCTTCCCTTTTCAAATCCCTGCAGGACGCAGCTGCGTGGGTGTCGCGAGTGACGGACTGGGACGCGCTGCCTCAGCAGTGCGTGATATGCCAGGGGTCCCATGCAACCACCGACGACGCAGATACTCAAAATCAAGGATTATCACAGGACCGATCGCCGATGTGCCTGCTCGCCCACCTGCAAGTGACCGACGTCCTCTGCACCACCCTCGCTCCCCTCCCCGCCGCCACTGCTGTCCCTGCCACCGCCGATGCAGCCGCGGGCAGCCAGCCCCACGACGCGACACGCGCGAGACTGCGCCTGCGAGTGGCACCCGCACCTGCACCCGCACCTGCACCTTTACCCGCACCTGCACCCACACCTGCACCCGCACCCGCACCCGCACCCGCACCCGCACCCGCACCCGCACCCGCACCCGCACCCGCACCCGCACCCGCACCCGCACCCGCACCCGCACCCGCACCCGCACCCGCACCCGCACCCGCACCCCAGCACGGCACCCCACCTGTCACTTTATCTGACACGCTTAGTGCAACGTGCGACGTCGCGCCCCACCCCACCGGTCCGATGGCCAGCTGGGCCGACGAGCTCCCGGGGGTGCACCTGCGGGCGTGCGGCCACGCAGCGCACGCCTCCTGCCTGCGCAAGTACCGAGAATCTCTGCTGTCTCGCGTACTGGCGAGGATGCCCTATGACGGAATCGAGGTGGCGGACGTGGCGGCGGACGAGATGCTCTGCCCCGCCTGCCGGAGATTCGTCAATTGCGAAATCCCGCTCGCGTGCCCGGCGCCAGATCCCCGCGGGGCTCACGTGGCGGCGGTGGACATACCAGCAAACACTCACGCATGCACGGGTGATGGTGGGAGCACCAATGCCGGTGGAGTCGCGGGGGTGGGGTCTCCCGTCGAGTGTCCCCCGGTGCGGACCGTCGCGGCCATCGCTCGCGCCGCGGGGGTGAGCTGCGCGCCCGGGGAGGCAGTGAGCTGCGCTGAGCTGCTGCGGTCGGTGGCGGTGGCGGAGGGCGGAGGTAGCGGTGGGAACGTGACAGAATGGGATCGACTCTCAGCGTCTCCCGGCATCTCCTGGCCCGCGGACGCTGTCCCGGATGCCCTGCGGGGGTTGCTGGGCCCCTGGGCGCATGCGGTGGTGTCGGCTGTGAGGGCGGTGCAGCGGGCGATGTCTGGGCCGACGGTGGCGGGCAGCAGGAGGCTCAGGTGAGGGAATGGGCGGTGATGGGGTGGTGAGTGAACAGCACGCCTAAGCGAGTGATGGTGGGTGTAAATGACAGCGTTGAATAGGTGTAACACCGTACTACGTACCCATGCACGCCCCCCTGACACACATCACATCACCCTCCCTTTGCATCACCCTCTCCTCTCTTGCTCATCTCCGCAGAGGCCTGGCCGCGTCCCTGCGTCGCAAGCTGTCAGCAGAACTGGACAACTTCATGTCTGGGTCACCATCGCCACAACCACCCAACACCTCCACCGCCCACGACCCCACCTCACCATCTCTCAACATGCCATGGCTACCCCTGCATATTAGCGAGGTCGTGTCGGGCAGGGATGTGCCAGAAACGCAGCAGGGGATGCCGAGGGGTGATAATGCCACACCGACGCCGCCTGTCGCCTCGCAAGAGCCCTCCCCAGAGCGCATTCCCTGGGCTGAGGTGTACGCCCCGTCCGTCCTGACTCAGGCCCCGATCGCAGTGGTGTGCTCGTGGCCCAATCAGGGCGCGCCTGCGGTGGTGCGGCCCACCGCCCGCCCCGTGCATTGGCAGCGGGGTGCGGCGAGCGTCACGGCTGCGTTGGGGGCCGTGGTGGCGCACTGGGAGGCGCTGCACCGCCCGCAGCTGCCCTTTGCTGGTACTGCCGACGTGGGCGCAATGCTGGCGATGGGAGCGGTGTGTGCGAGCGACGGTGCGGGTGCGAGGGAGGGGCGGGAGTCCGGGCCAGCTGTGGCGGGCGCGGCGGGGCTGCTGTCCTCTGCCAACGCGGGGCAGTGGCTGGGCATGAAGGCGATGGCGTGCGTGTGGGCGGCGTTGGCTCTGGGGACCAGGGCAGCTCGCAAGGAGCCGCCCTCAGCAGTGGCGGGGGCAGCGGCTGGGGCGGGGGCGGGCGGGGAGGGTTTGCGTGGTGGGATCGTAGGAGATGGGGTGGATGCGGCACTGCTGCAGCTGCTGCGGGGTGCGGCGGCAGAGGAGGGTGGGGATGGCGCGAGTGGGAGCGGGAGTGGGAGTGGGGATGAAGCGGGTGCTGGAGCGGGGGTGTCGTGGGAGGGGCGGCGGCCCGGGTCACGGCGGATCGTGGAGACTTGCACACTCTTCGCGAGATGGGTGGTGGATCCGGCGGGGAGGGTGCCAGAGGGCGGTGTCGGGGATAGTACTAGTGGGGTTGGCGAGGGTACCGGGGCTGATGGGGCGGGGAGCGGGGTGGGAGTGAGCGGGGTGGGAGAGAGCGGTGCGGGGTCGGACGAGGAGTGGGCGCGTGTGGCGGCGGGGGTGCGTGCGTGTGATGCGGGCGTTCCCTGGGGCACGCGGCGGGTGTGGTCGGCGCTGGTGCAGGACCCGTGGCTCATGTTTCTTACACTGACGCACGGGGTGTGGACGAGGGCGGCGGACGGGGCGGGGGCGCTGGGGCGGATGGCGGCGGCAGCGGGGCTGGGGCCAGACATCAACGATGGCGGGATTGTTGGTGGCTGTGCGGGTGTGGCGAGTGGTGACACAGCGGCTGGTGCTGGCAGCGAGGCTCCCGTGGCTGCCGGCACGCACCCCCTGGCGGCGGCGTGGGCATCAGCGCGGTTGTCGCTGTGTGTAGCGGCTGGGCAGGCGTTGGCTCACGCCGTGGGTGCGGGTGCGGCGGACGGCGAGACGGGGAGCGGCGAGGGGGGTGTTGGCAGTGTTGGGGTAGTGACTGCGGCGACGCATGCGGATGTGGAGATGGGAGGAGAGGAGGGGAGTGCGGATGGTGTTACTGGCAAAGGTGCCAAGACGGTGTCGATGGAGGGCCTGACCAGGTGATCGGGTAATAGGAAGACATGCGATGCCATCTGTGTATATGAACTCAACTCACTGAGTGACTCCTTCGCTCTTCGCCACCCCAGGGCGTGCGCGGAGGCAGCGGCTGCGATGCGCGGCGACCCGGGCAGCCCACTCGACGCATCGACGACGGCGCTGCTGCGATTCTCCGTGGCAGTGCAGCTGCTGCCCCTGATAAGGCGCATCCGGTGAAAGCTATGACACTTGTTTGCTAGTGTTAACAATGCCGTTGGTGTCGCGTCACCCACTCCTCACTCCTCTCATTCCCGCCATGGTTGCTCCCGGCCCTCTCTCGCAGCGTCGTCTTCGCGCTGCTCTGCCAAGCGGGGCAGCCCGACGACCTCCCGCCCCTCCCGGACCCCTCCACTCTCCCCACCGCCCTCACCGCCACCGACCTCGCCGCCACCCCCGCCGCCGTTGACGCCGCCCTCTCTGACATGGGTATGCCCCCCATCGCGGCCCTGACGTCAATTCCCTTCGTCTCTGGCGCAACAGCGGCGGAGTGCCGGGCTCTGCTGGCCCGATGGGCGTGCGGGGATGCCCTGGCTGACGCGGTGGCTTTGCCAGATTCCCAAACGCTGCGGCGCGACCGTGCCCCGGCGAGATTCGATGCGCTGAGGGGGCGGCGGGCGGGGTGCAGGGAGCTGTGGCGCGGGTGGGGGTGCGGGTGCGGGTGCCGGCATTGCCACGGGCGCCCCAGGTGAGAGCGAGAGAAGGGGCTATGAGCTTAATTGTGGTAGTTGATCATGATAATGACGCATGGGACGTTCGTCAGTCTCACTCTCACTCCCGACCCATCCCTCTACACTGCCCGCAGCTCCTTCAGCTGCCCCCCGTGTACCAGAACCTGTTTCTGGCGCTCTCCCGCCAGCCGTGTCACGCGTGCGGGCAGCGTCGGTCCGAGCTGGCCCTCTGCCTCGTGTGCGGGCTCACCATGTGCGTGGGGGAGGGCAACTGCAGCGACCCGGCAGGTGAGTGTTTGTGGGTGTGGGTGTGGTTGTGCGTGTGCATGTGTGTGCGTGTGAACCGCAGGCGTATCCCAACACCCCACCTTACCATACCCCATCCCACTTTACCTCTTTCAGAACGCCGCGGGCGTTGCTCGGCCCACGCGGCCCATTGCGGCGCCAGCGCGGGCGTCTTCCTTCTGGCCGAACACACGCAGCTGCTGGCCCTGCGCAGCCACCGCGCCTGCTTCATGCCCAGCCCGTACCTGGACAGCTACGGGGAGGAGGACCAGGGGCTGAGGCGGGGGCGGCTGCTTAGCCTCAGGTGAGGGGTGGATGGGCGTGGGGTGTGCGAAGTACGGTGTGACGTTCCCTGGTGCCAACATGGTTCTGTTCCACAGTCTCTTCACTCCGCAGTGCCCCACATTCTCACCCCCGTGTGTTGTCTCCTCTGCAGCCGCGCCCGCTTCGCCCAGGCGTCGCAGCTGTGGGCCGCCGCAGCCGTGGACCACGACACGCGCCTCCTGGCCACGTCGCACGGGCGAATGACGCTCTTTAACGGGGCAGCCGCGTTCTGAGACTGGGCGAGTGTCGATTGGCTCATCTCTCCTGACACCCTTGTTCGAGGCAACAGGACAGCAACAGGACAGCAGCGGCCTTCTGAGGGGTGGTGCCGCAGCGCGCTCTGAGCTGTCAGCTAGTTTGTTTCTAAGACAACGTAGCACAGCAGGATGTAATACATATGCCGCTGGGAAGGGGCAGACGCAGTGCAGTGCACTGCATTACCCATCATCGCTTGCGCCGCCGGCTGCAAGCGTAGGCTCTGCGTTGGCCGGCCTCGCTGGCGCATGAAATCAATGCAAGAGACACTTATGCTGCTGCAGGGCGGCCAGATGCATGTCGGGCCCGGGCTCAGCTGCGCGCTGTGGTGCAAAGCAAAGATATTATGAAGGGAAAACCGCAGTCAAAAGCATTTACTAAGTACACATTCTCAATCAGCTTATTTTATGACTTTATGATAATATTTGTAATGGAAAGCCGCGCAACAAAATACACGACATCTAATCCACTCCCGCCGCCCGTCTGAAGTGATGAGGTCGGTGATGAGTGTTGGCTAAACATGAGCAAAAATATCTTGGGGCAACTCCGCTTGACTTTCCATCCCGCAAACCAGCCGCGTCTAACTTTACATCGGCGCTGCGGGTGGGTCTAAGAAAATAGCAAAAACATTGTAACACATTTGCATGATTTTTCAGCACCACCTTGGCATATGGTGTATATGTCTATGCATTATCAAAAACATGCATACCTGATGCGCTGGGTACACGCGCAACCTTACACGCATCAACACAGGTATACCTACGTCGGCAATGCATGGGCATGGCCACGGACGGCGAGGCCTCTTAATAGTGCCCGGAACAAGGATAATTTGGCCAGTCCTTATCCGATAAAACCCTCACTAGCTGTCCTGCATTCAACAAAACATAGAGGAGGTACCTTAGCTAACATCGATTACTGTTAAAACAAAAACGACCAGAGTTTTATGCAATATATTGAGTCACACCGCCGCACCTCATTATCATCATCCTCGTAGCTTAAGCTTTTGTCAAGGTCCCCAGCGGGTGCCCCTCCGTCACCACCCGCAGGCACCTGCGTTTGAAATGTAAGACGAGTTCACAGAATGTGGCTGTGAGTGCAAGCTTCACATTTACTAGCTTGACATGTGTCACTCACTTCGTACACCATCAGCGTCCCGTTGTTCCAGCCGTGGGGCGTCCCAAACTTTGGTCCAAAAAGCCACTCGTAATATCCCTCCCTGTTTTTTGTCGGTACGCGGTAAATCTGATATCCCACTGCTTTTGTTGGTATTCTTCTTTGAACTCGTCGTCTCTTTTGACCTTCTCAATCTTATATTCCATGTCAACTTTCTTTGCCACCTCGTAGGGCACACGCTGCAACCAAGGGTAGGGGGCAACAACTCTTGTCTATCTCTTTCCTTTCTCTCGTCTGCTGCGTGCGTGACTTGTTGTAAAGCGTGCCGTGCACAAGGTACTCACCATCTTCATCAACCGTGCCTGCAGGGCAGTGATGATGTGACTCCCATGCTCGTCCTCGTAATGCACCGAAGCCTTGTCTTCCAGCGTTTTAGTCGGTTGTGCTTCATCAAGCGTTAGCGCGCTTTTGTCTAAGATCACGTTTGCTTTTATCAAAAATGTCAGCGTCACGTCCTCCGCTGGCTTCAGAGTATACAGAAGCGCATCGTGCAAGCTCAAACCCTGCGTAAGTAACGAATAACAATTGTAAATTCATTTTGTTATGTAAAACTGGCTGGAAACTTTTAATGGAGCATACGTGTTCCAAAGTCATGCATCAGGACTCTGTGACAAGGCGGTTCCTTACCAGCAAGATTAGGCGTGCTGCTTTCTCTGCCTCTGTTTCATTCAGAGCCCGGATGGGCACACCACTCTCCCTCTTTATGTATCTTTTGACCAAAACTATGTTTTCCGCCAGTTCATCCATGTCATCAATGCCTGGCTTGGATCTTGACTCCATTGCCACTGCAGGCAAAGGGACTAGATTTATTTTATTATGCTCAGTGTATTGATTAATAAATTTGTCGGAAACACGCAAACGGCGTTGATCTCCACCTCATGCCAATCAAAGATATCCGCACCTGGTATGGGGGCCCCTTCAGCACGCACGAACGCGATCTCGTCAGTTGGGTGCGATGCTGAGCAGCTGACCCGCCCGCATTTCGCTTCCCACAGGTTCTTTTCCTTAGTCTTCACGTGGCAATGCGAGCGTGAAAGTTTCACCGTTGCCAGC
Source organism: Protoeuglena noctilucae (assembly GCA_958009085.1). Classification (NCBI taxonomy): domain Eukaryota; kingdom Viridiplantae; phylum Chlorophyta; class Pedinophyceae; order Marsupiomonadales; family Marsupiomonadaceae; genus Protoeuglena; species Protoeuglena noctilucae. Next base: position 366,421 of record OY253681.1, read on the forward strand.
AGGGCGTCGTGGGAGAAAACTTTGTTCGCCGAATTCAGGTCTTCTTCATCCGAATACTCAAGGAACTCGACACCCTCGATGCTGACGTGGGGTGCAGGAGTATTTCTTTTGGACGCAATGATTTTGGGGCACAGTGAGCCGATGAAGTCAATGACCCCAAGCTCGTGCCCTTCGAGATTGGAGCCTTCTGGAGCGGCGCCCCTCCTGTACGGCTTATATACTTGGACGTGCACGCGGTTCCAAGGGTCAAGGTGCTCCGCAAGCCCTCTGAAGTTGTCGAGCTTGATGTTTGCGTCGCATCCGATCACCACTGGCAGCTTAAGCGTATCGGCAATAGCTGCCCACATCCTGCATGCCACCGTCCAGAGCCTGGGAGCAGGGACGGATAAAGTCGGGGTAAATTGATTATTTAAAATGTAGTTATTACTTATAAATAATTACTACAAAGAAATAGCAATTAAGTATTGGTTTGAAAGTCAAAGTTACTAGTAAAAATAACACCAAAAAACAAAAAATTTACTAGAGACGTATACAGTACATCAAGTTGTATTAGGTCAGCCTCAGCACTTGCCTGCATCGCTTTTCGTCATTGAGGTTTCTGTTAATACCATGATAATTGATCGCCAAAAAGGCATGGTCGTTGTCCCTTTCGTCGCCATTCTTAGGTGTGCACTTGACCACGAGCATCCTTCCAAACAGGTCGACCAAATAGCCTCGGAGGTCCCTTCCAGCTTTCCCCCTCATTTTTCCACCCAACTTGTCCAATTCTTTTTTGGCATCTTCGTCCGCGTCCAGGATGAGTTTAAAATCTGCAATAATCGTAGTTTATGTCAGAATTTTTGTTTACTTCAGTCAAAACTCTGCTCATACCGTGGCACCAGCGCACAGGTTTGCACAGGCTCACCGGAAAGTCCCATGCAGCGCTCATCATTGTACTCTCTAACGGCGTACTTGTCTTTCCGCACCATGATCGCCAGATGAACTTCGGACCTGCCTTCGTTCTTCATCACGATTTCGTACTCGTCGTTCACGAGACAAGTAAACCCCCCCTTGCCAGATCTGTGCTGCAAGGCCCTCCAGGCAGCCTCGGCTTTGCATTCATGTACTTGGTCTTCAAGCAGAACAGCAGCTAGCTATCTGTCAAACGAGGGGGGTTGCAGGCAATCATTCACTCCAGGGAGTCTCGAGACGCAGCATCGAGCGAGGACGTCGATGCAGCGACGGGACAGGACAGAACATAGGAAGTGCCAAATCGCTCACAGTGTGTGTGTCTGGGAAGCGACGCACCGCACGGCGAAATCGAGGTGCTAGGGTGCTGGGGGCGCCCAAGAGCGCCACAGAGCGAGCGCGGGCTGCTGGAACACGATAAGGCCTTGCGGGTCGCGAAATGCGCCCCAAGGCAGGGAGGGAGGGGGGGAGGCCAGCGGGACTGAAACGGCGCTGGAACGCAAAGCGGGGGCTGGCCCGCGCACGCTGTTGCACATGCATGCTGGAAATGGGCATGGAGGCAGCCCATGAAGCGGGGGTGGCATAACGCAGGTGCTACGAAACAAAAACTCACGACAACATCGGCCCGTCAAGCTGAGAATCAGATCTAGAAACAAGCAGGAAGGGGTCTGTCACTGTCGGAGGAAACACAGGAGCCTGCGCATGCCACGGCGCAGCGACCCCGAGTCGCCCGGCGGTACCCTCACGACCTCCTCGCCGTGCAGCGGCAGGTCGGGCATCATCACTGCGGTGGTGCCGTCGCTGGGGCGCCACCCCTCCATCGCCTCGTGCCGCGCGTGGCGCCGGGAGCGAGGGGTGTCCGCGACACTCCCGAGGTCCGATCCCCGCGCGCCGCTGCCGCCGTGAAAGAGTTCCGTGCACGGCAGCGGGGCGGGGCTGGCAGATGTGCATGTCCCGCCGCCATCGACGGAGGCACGGCGGTGGCCAGTAGTTAGCGCCTCCGCGGGTTGCAGGTCCGGAAACTCGGATTCCGCGACAATCCTGGAGTGGCAGAGCGCCGAGGGGTGGCGGTGGGAGCCGTCCCAGGACGCGGCGGGGGGCCGCGAGGGGATGCGTGCGCTGACGAGGCGCGAGTGGTCATTGCCGGCGGCCGCGACCTTGGCGCCGAACATCGTGGCGGGGTCCGCGTCGGCCTGGGGGAATCGACCGGGAACAGGGTTTTGCGATGTGATATATTATCAGCCCGATGTGCCAGGCGCGCTGGGCCCATCCATGCGCTGCTGCCTCCGCCGCTGCCGCATCGCACCCACTGGCTCGGGATGACGGTCGTCCTTCTCAGGTCCGAAGACTGCATGTCCGTGTCCATGTCGAGAAGGGGCGCGAGGGCGCTGTTGTCTTGCATGTCCGTCCCACGCGGTGTGGAGGGATATTTGCCGACGATTCCGATGGTACGCCACAGAATACGTACACTTGCCCGGGGGGTTTCTCTGCGTGCGCATTGGGCGTGGACTTTTATTGAAGTTTGACGCTCCCCAAACGGGCCCGCAAAGCCGATGGGTTGGGCCACGCTGCACGGAATGCGACGCACCTGCTTATCTGTGATATCTTGAAGTGGTGATGGATGCATTGCATGGCAGATGAACGCGAGCGACGAGGCAGCGGTTGAGTCGGACCATCGTCCTGCGTCACAGAGTGTAGATCATTCGGTCCCCAGCCGTCTGCACATTTAATATGTTATTCGTAAGCGCGAGGCCTGAGCAGAGGGCAAAATGTGAATCCCGGCGGCCAAGAGGAGCATATATTCCCCCGCTGGCCTTTTTCTCGGACACGGCCCACACCGCTCACCATCCACGCCAGAACGGCCCTCCCCCGTCGTTATTGGTCTCGTGTCATCGCGCAGTAGCTCCGTGCGGGCCCGGCTCCTCGCATTCGGCCCCGCGCCGGGCTCATGCTGGCGAGGGCAACGCACTCTCACGTTTCACATGGTTGACTTCAAGCCGCGCGCCCATCCTTGCGTGCGATCCGGGCTTTCCACTTGCCTAGCGCCACGGACGCCGCTCCGGACACCGCGGCGGGCACTGCTGCCCCAGGCCTCCCCGTTTGGGCCACCTCCCCTGGCGACTCTAGACGGCCCTTGGCCCAGGCCTTGAGCGCCTTTCCCACCCCCGACTCGGCCAGCGCCGTCAGCGACGCGGTCTCGTCGCCCAGCGCAACCACGGCCCCGGTCGCCCCCTCGGCGTCCCCCCGCGCCACGCACGCGGCCACCTCGGCCCACATCGCGCGCAGCCTCGCGCTCTCGCTCCCCGCTTCCATCTTCCCGCCCCGCAACGCAGCCGCTGCGGCAGCGAACTCTGGCGGCACGGCGCCCGGCGCCTGGCTCCCCGCGCACGCCCTCGCGAACCGCACCAGCGCCCCCGCCCTCGGCTGGTACGCCTCCCTCTTGCTACTAGACGCGTGCAACGCCGCCTCCACCGCCCCCGCGAGTGCCTGCGGACTCACTGCCGCGGGCAGCAAGCCCACCCGGGCCTGCACGCTGCCCCCGCCGTCGTCAATCGCCTGGGCCAGGCGCTCCCTCAGCCGCTCTCTCAGGGCATCCTCCGCCTCAGTCAGGGCCGGGCGAGCCGCGCCTGATCGGCTCGCGCGACCGTCCAGCACGTCCCTTAGCCGCGGCCGGCGCTGCTGCAGCCACGAGTTTGCACCAACAGTCGCCCCAACCCCATCCGGACACCTCACGTTCTCACCATCCACCTCTCCTGGCTTCCCCCCGCAAGCGCCACTCAGGTCACCTGGAAGGAGGCGGCAGTCGGACCGGTGACTCCCGCGGCCTCCTGCTGTGCCAGAATCTCCAGGGCCTTCAGAACATCGCCCCCCGCCGCCTCGCATGCCGCGTCAAACACCGCCCTCCCGCCATCATACTCGCTGACGTCAGACTCTGCAGAGTAGAGATGCGAACGGGGATGTGTGTGCTATGTGGAGTACCTCTACAAAGCACAACGCCAACGTGTGTGCCTGAAGCACACATCACACTGCACCAACGGGGTTAAACGACATGCCACGCATGAGCTCTCGCCTCCGGAGCTCGACTTGTCTTTGTCGCCCACGATCTCCACCTCGTCGTCGGACCACCCTCGCCTGGGACGTTTTGAGCCCGCGGGTGTCGCCCCCAGGGTCACCCGTCTCTGCCTGCAATGCAGCAGGGTCACAGTCACAGTCGCAATCACAGTCTCGCGTGCTGTTGGCTGCGTGAGTTGCAATCGCGATGAGCGCCTCTGCCCCACGCTCCCACCCACAGCTCCTCACACCTGGCCGCCAGTGCCGCCGCCGCCGCCCTCGCCGCCGCCACCACTCCTTCCGGATCCCCACACACGTCGCAGCACGCCGCCCCGCCTCGGCCCCCGCCCCTCACGATCCGCCAGTCCTCCTCCGTCCCCCACACCCGGTCATCCTCCCCTCTCTGCCCCAGAAAGTGCGTCAGCACCGTTCGCCGGCGGCACTTGACCCCGCACAACGCCCCCACCATCGTCTCAAACGCCCCCACCCGGTCCCTGACGGCGCGCCCTCCCGCCTCCGCCCCGCCCCTGCCCTCGGCACCCCACGCTTTGCGTCGGGACCGCCTGTTCTCCTTCCCCACCAAAAATGCCCGGGTCCTCTTGTCCCTGTCACTGTAAAAGACCACGCTCTGGCTGGGGCGGCCGTCGCGCCCCGCTCGGCCCGACTCCTGATAAAAGCTCTCTGCACGCCACGTACCGACGAGCGAGCGGTCAGGCCACAGCAGCCGAGTCATGTCAATGCATGCCCATGATGGGTGCCACGGCTGCACGGTAGACTGGCTCCCACGAACCCCCGCCTTGCATACATCATCACCGCTCTCACCGATGTCCTTTGGGAGGGACCAGTGCACGACGATCCTGACGTCGGGCTTGTCGATGCCCATACCGAACGCGATGGTCGCGACGGCGCATGAGACCTCGCTCCCCAGCCACAGCCGCAGGGCCGTCTCACGCGCAGCGTCGCGCAACCCAGCGTGGTACGCCACGCTGGGAATGCCCTTGCTTGACAGGGAGGCGGCCAGACGGTCGGCGTCGATGCGGCGGTGGACATACACGAGAGCAGAGCCACCGGCCGCCTGGGGGGGCGACGTAAGGGGTGGGTGCATGGTTGGTTGGTTGTCAAGCGATCATGTGGCAGAGGCACACCAGGGACTGGGAGTACTCACCAGGGCGTTCGTGAGGACTTCTCGTAGCCTCTGCTCGGCTCTGTCCTCGGTCGAATATGCGTCGACATATTCGGTGGAGTATGCGATGTTGGGCCTTCAGGAAACAACCAGGAGCGTCAGGTCGGTCAGTGCAAGGGTGGACTGGAGCATTTATGTCTGCAGCCAGCAATGGCCACCACAAAGTAACTGACTAAGCAAACTCACCTGTTGAAAGAGCCGAGGACGGCGACGGGGTCTTGGAGGCGCAGGTGGGTGCAGATGGAGGAGTACACTTCGCGGGTGGCCGTGGCGGTCAAGGCCATGACGGGGAGGCCGGGGAGGTGCCGGCGGAAGGGCCCGAGCGCAAGGTACGCGGGGCGGAAGTCGTGGCCCCAGGTGCTGATGCAGTGGGCCTCGTCGACGGCCAGCATCTGCACGTGGCCCTCCGCGTGCGCTGCCTGAAGCGCTGCACGGAAGGCAGTCACGCCGAGGGACTCCGGGGTCACGAAGAGGACTCGGAACGTCGGCGATTTCGATCGGAGATCGCTGATGATCGCGGCTCGTTCTGATTCCGTCCTGCGGGCGCGCGCCATAGCGCAGTGGGGAGCCAGCAGCGCAAGCGTGTACCGATGCCGCGCCAGGCCGTCCGCTTCGGCACCTGGATGAGCAGAAATAGTCCGCGGCGATCCCCTTCGTGCGCAGCTGTTGAGTCTGGCTCGTCATCAGCGCGATGAGGGGGGAAATCACGAGCGTGAGTTTCCCCGTGACACAGCTCGGCACCGTGAAGCACAGTGACTTCCCTGCGCCTGTCGGCATGAGAACGAACACATCGCGGCGCTGCAAGGCTGCTAGGATGGCATCTTCCTGCCCAGGGCGCCACGCCGTGTGCCCCAATTCCGACCGGACACGCTGGGCTCGGCTGCGCAAAACAGCGAGCCCCTCGCCGCCAGACATTGGCGAGAGCTTAGGTCAGGCGCCATGGGCGGCGCTGAGACTGCGCCGTGCGTCCTCGCGGCTAGCCCTGTGAGGGCTGGCGCGACGTGTCGTCAGTAGGTTTCACCTCTGTGCTGCACGCCGACGCCTGCCGTCACTTTAGCCACCTCTGATTCATCCTTGCGCCTATTGTGTCCCGTGACACATCTCCTGCGACGGTGGCGACGGGCAGGACTGCATCGCGCGCGATGGGCGACCGCGTGCCGTTCCGCCGGCCCCGCGCCGTGATTTTCGACCTGGACGGCCTTCTCGTGGACACGGAGAGCCTCTGCAGGGAGGTGGCGCAACAGATTTGCGAGGAGCATGGCCGCACGCTTACGCCCGAGGTCCATGCGCAATGCGTGGGCCTGCGGCCGGTGGAGTCGTGGCGGAGCCTCGCCGAGCGTCTCCAGATCCCGATGACGGGGGAGGTGCTGTACGAGCAGACGGAGGCGACGCTATACGACAGGTTCACGGAGGCCAAGACGCTCCCGGGATCCGCCAGGCTCGTCCACCATCTCAAGGCCGCGGGCATCCCCCTGGGCTTGGCCACGAGCTCGTCCCGGAGAGGAGCGGAGCGGAAGCTGGCGGGCCGGGGGCTGCTGGAGGCCTTTGACGCCGTGGGTGAGGACCGCCGCTTGCCTTGCAGCGGAAACCGCATCCGCATCAATAATGCAGTGTGGCACTCACCCACGTCCTCCCTTCGTCTCGATACGCAGTGTGCGGAGACGACGTGCCGCAGTCCAAGCCGTCCCCGGACGTGTATCTCGCTTGCGCGGAGGCCCTCGGCGTCGATCCTCGAGACGCCCTCGCCTTTGAGGACGCGCCGAGCGGGGTGACAGCAGCCACGGCAGCGGGGATGCGCGTGGTGGTGGTGCCGAGCGTGCGGCAGAGGGGTGAGGATGGGACAGCGATGGTGCATAGGGCTGTGTTTGCATCTCCGCCATGCTTTGTCACTCAGCGTCACTTCTTACAACACCCACGCGCACCCACGCTCGCCATGCACGTCGCACGCCATGCTACTGCGCCCCGCCCCCGCAGACTCGTACCCAGAGGCGGACGCGACTGCGGACATCGGTGCCGTTCTCACGCTGACGTCACTGCTGGATTTCTTGCCAGAGGACTTCGGCCTCCCGCGATTCGATGACCTCGTCTGCGGGACGGTGCCGCTGCTGCCGCCCTGGGAGCTGCGGGGGACCGTTGTGAAGGGCTTCGGGAGGGGCTCTAAGGTCCTGGGCATCCCCACTGCGAACCTCGACCCCGCTGCCCTCAAGGCGAGAGCAACACGCATGCATGCTGGTCGCTGTGCACAGTGCCCAGTGCCTAACTCTGACCCATGGCTTCATGCTGCTGGGCTAGGGGCACGCGTGACACGTGTCCCCATATTTGCCTTGCTTGGCACCTCACTCAGTGGCCTTGCTTGTCGCCTCACGCAGGGCACTGAGGTGGGCGACGCAGTGTGCGGCATCTACTACGGCGTGGCATCGGTGGGGACCAGCGAGGACGTTCACGTGACGGCTCTGAGTATCGGATGGAACCCCGTGTTTGAAAATGAGTCCAAGACCGTCGAGCCATGGATCCTGCACGACTTCGGGAGGGACTTCTACGGGGAAGAGTTACGGTGACTGGCTGCGTGGCTGCGTGCGTGACTGGCTGCATGACTGTGGGGCAGCTGGGCCAGTGGGGCATCGCAACCACGGCCTGCCCACCCATCAGCTCTGTCTCCCTGCACCTCCACGCAGCCTCCTCGTGTGTGGGTACATCCGCCCCGAGTCTCACTTCCCATCGCTGGACGCGCTCATTGCGAGGATCCACGAGGACGGGGAGGTGGCCAAGAGAGCCATGGGCGACCAAAGCATGGCCAAGTGCTGGGCGAACCCCACCTTGCGACCCAAGACGTAGCGAAAGGGATGGGTCGTGTCACGGGGGATTAGCGCCAACGGCTGACGTGACGCAATGGTGGGGGCCAACAACGTCATTTGAATGCGATCGGACGCCTCGCCCATGCTATCAACGACTGGGGCTGGACGCTCCTCTCGGTGCTATCGAGGTCAGGGTGATGTCAGGGGTGTAGCTGCACGAACTGCGCCGCTGGCCTATCTCAGGCGTGCGGCTGCGCTGGCTGCGCCACTGCCGCCTCCTGGCTCTCTGGCCTGGCCGCGCTGCCCAGCGACCGCACCGCCATCTTGAGCGCCCCGTCGTACGTGACATTTCCACCGATGAAGCCAGACGCGTGAACGAACGTGCACCCCGGGATGCCAGACACCTGCTCCAGCACCGAGCCCCGCAGGCCCCGCCACTCGGCGTGGAGCCCGCAGCGCAAGTCGAAGCCGCCGGGCATGTTGACGGCCTGCGGTGAGACATGGCGCGGCATTTACACGCACCCGCGCACAGCAACAGTCGCGGTGTCCCTCGATAACCCTTGGACACTTGCCCTGCCCAAACCCGTACTCGACTTCGCATCTTGCTTGCCCCACCTGCACCCTCCACATGTTCTCCTTCTCGTCCTTGTAGAGCACGAATAACACGCGCTCGCTGTCCTCCAAACCCATGGCGTTCTCGGCGTCTAACAAGTGCTCCTTCCACGGGCACGCCTTCTGCATTCGTCGCGGGAGCACTTGACTTACAACGCGTTTCGACAGCCCTGCCTGCGCCCTTCACAGCAGCTCAACACAAACGCATACCCGCCATGTCATGCCAACACCCCGCGGCCCAGTGTTGGCCAAACACGCAGAGAGCTTGGGAAGCCCACAAGGCACAGCGAAGCGTGTATAGCGATGCTCGGCCTGACCCACTCACGTCGAGCCGAATGATGCTCTTGCTGGGGTGCACCTCGGCCCTCGCTTCGATCGCCCGCTGCACGATCTGCCTCGCTGGCACCCAGCACTTGGCCCAGTAGTCCACCTCGTCCAGAAACTCACGGCCGCACATTTCGCTCGCTTTTTGGAACCTGGGAGCGCGAGCTGACCAGGGAGTCACACAGAGCAGTGTCATGGCAACAAGCTGTCTCACGACTCACGGCTGCGTTACACGACCATGGCTGTGCCCCAACCGTGGCTGCGTTACACGACCATGGGTGTGCCCCAACCGTGGCTGCGTTACAACAATAACTGTGTTGCACAGCCATGGCCGCAATTGCAGTAGCAACGCCCACCTCCGGTCATACTCGTCGTTGTCGGCGTCCTCGTTCCACCAGGGATTCAACCGGGAGACCCGCGATCCCAGGTCCGTGTTGATCTCGTACTGCGAGGGCACAGTGGCGAAGGGAACAGCGTAGCGAGAGACACGCAGCCATCGGCCACCGTCGCAGCCCACAGGACAGCCACAACAGCTAAGCTCACACCAAACCATCACCAGCCATTATCAATCATTGTGCCCATCACCAACCACTCACGCGATGGGGCACCCCGGGGTCGTATTGATTGAGGCCGTTGTCCACGCCATCGATGGCCGCAATGAAACTTTTGTATATCCGCTTGAACACCTCGTCCACCACGGGGTCGTCTCTTGACAGTCCCAGTCGCCCTGCGATGATCTCCTTGCCGAAGTGCTTGTAGACGAGGCCAGCTGAGGAAAGGCGGATCGTGTACCCGTCCCCCAACACCTCCTCGAAGCCCCGCTGGTGGTGGTCGTAACGATGGGTGGAGGGGTCGTAAACGGACCCCACGTCGATGACCGCGTCCAAGTCCTGCGATAGATGGCCCAAGCGACAGATGGCCTGGCTGGTAGATGCACTGGTAGCTAGTATGCGGCCCACTGCTTAATTCGTGGCCAGCGCGGCGCGGATGCGCAGTGGCGGCGGTGCGCCAAGCTCCGCACCTTCAGAATAACCGGATCCCTCGTCCGCACCACCTCCGCGTCTCTAAATAGCTCCGTCTGGCTGCGGGCACGGGCGCACGGCATGAATTTGTGCATGGGGGATGACCGGCGGCGCGCTCGGTCCATCAGGCTCATCTATCAGTCTCACCGCAGCAAAAATATGCCCAGCGCCTCGTCGCAGTGGAACCCGCCGCTGTGCGTCCCTATCCGCGGGGGCGCCGAGCGCTTGGTCCCCATCCCCGCCCTGCCGGCTTGCACCGGCCTCAACAACTGCAATCTAGCACGGCACGCTACGCTACGAAGCCACATCAAGGCGCCACCGCGCCTGGCCTGCCGCTGCCGCCCAAATCGCCGGGGCGGCGTGTCGTGAGGCGCGTGATTCGCTGAGGAGGCTCGATTCCCCCGGTTGGGACAACGAGCTAGCCATGTGTGGAGCAAAAGGCAGCATTATCGCTATCCAGCCTGCAGGCAAGCGCAGGGGAGTGAGAAGTGTCTGGCAGCGCGACGCCGCAAGCGGTCTCGTCGCCTGATCTCGAGACGGGGGCCCGGGACCCTCGCAAAGCCCGCGTCGCGACCTTCTCCGCCCCCCCGTGGCGCACGTACTTACGTCCTGGACACCGGGAGTCGAGGTGGGCTGCTGTCCTTTACTGCCGCGGCTGCCGCGGCATCATGGCGGGACGCGCGCCCAGAGCGTCGTGCCTGTGTCTCCAGACGAAAGTCGCACCCTGGCTTTTATCAAATGCCCGGAAGCTAGCTGCGGTCAGGGCCAGACGCGCCCGCTGGGCGGAACGCCTCGCTTTTCCTCCCTGGGGTGGGCTGACCTGCTGGCTGAAGCTTTGCGCGGAGTTTTGCGCGCCCTGAAGAGTTTGCGGCCTCAATCGTCTCCCGTATTGTCGACGTCTCGCTGCGTAGCCTCCCGCTCCCGCGCGGGGAGCTGGTGGGGTTTGGTCGCGTTGAGTCGGCGCGCCCCGCCAGGCGCCTTTCGCGGAAGCGCGGGTGGCCAGCGACGTTTGTCCGCTCATTTCCGTGGGTACGGAGGTGTCGGCCGAGGCATCGGCGGCGTATCCGGACTGCAATCACGTCCGCCCTCCTCTGCACGCTTTTGACCGTCTCGGGCCAGTCTAGCGCCTATCTTTGCACGGACTGGGACGATGGCGCTCACCAGTTGCCTCTCGCGACCCAGATGGCTGGCCCGGGCGCTCTTGACCCCGCATGCTGGCCGCATTCCCGTCCGTGCAAGCGCTGCCAGCTCTGGCCTCCCCGCGAGGATTTCTTCGGCCCGTTGGTCGCCCATACGCTTTGATTATCATACGCGATGCAACGCGGGCATCGCTTGCGCTTTCCGCGGCGCCGTTCTGTCGTTGGGAGGGGCGATCCGCAGACCACCGCTCCGCGCCACCGCGCCCGCAGGCGAGAGACGGGCGCAGCATGTCGGACACCTGGAAGACGGTGAAGCCATACTTTAACGGTGGCATGTCGGGGATGCTGGCCACGTGTTGCATCCAGCCCATTGACATGGTCAAGGTCCGCATCCAGCTGGGTGCCACGGGGAGCCCCATTGGCATCGCTTCGCAAATTATCAAGGAGGAGGGGTTCGGGAGCCTTTACAAGGGTCTGGTGAGCCGGCGATCCGCGGCGCGGCGCCTGGTGGCCGAGGGAGGGGTGAGTCGAGAGTGACGACGTGGCAACGGGGGCCGTATGTGTGCGTTTTGGCCCCGCAGTCGGCTGGTCTGCTGCGTCAGGCGACGTACACGACGACGCGCATGGGTATCTTCAACAACCTGAACACCAGGCTCCAGGAGATGAACAAGGGCAACGAGAACGGCGGGAAGGTCCCCATTTGGCAAAACGCCGTGGCGGGGCAGGTGGCGGGCGGTATCGGGGCGGTGGTGGGCAACCCGGCGGACCTCTCGCTCATCCGGATGCAGGCGGACGGGACGTTACCGCCCGGTGAGGCCCGCGTGCCGATTGCGGGGAGGTCGCCACCCGCCGCCGCGCCTGGCCTCACCGTCACGCTGCTGTCCCGTATGCAGAGAAGCGCCGGGGTTACAAGAACGTCGGGGATGCGTTCGTGCGGATCGTGCGCGAGGAGGGCTTCGGCGGCCTTTTCAAGGGGTGCGGGCCCACGGTGGTGCGCGCCATGGCGCTCAACATGGGCATGTTCGCGTCCAACGAGTTCGCCAAGGACGCGGTCGAGTCCATGGGCATGGCCAAGGGCACGACGGGCAACAACCTCACCGCGGCGCTCGTCTCCGGGTTCTTTGCGAGCGCCTGCTCGCTGCCGTTTGACTACGTCAAGACGCAGATCCAGAAGATGCAGCCCCTGCCGGACGGCACCATGCCCTACAAGGGCTTAGTCGGTGAGCATAGCAAGTGCATGCGGAGACGGTGCCTGCTTGTCGCGAGGGAGAGGGCCGGCGCGAATCCCGGTCTGGCTCGCGTCCTCTCGCAGACTGCGCGGTGCAGACGGTCAGGCAGCACGGCCCGCTCCGCTTCTACAAGGGCTTCCCGACGTTCTACGTGCGCATCGGGCCGCACGTGACGCTCACGCTCCTGTTCGCCACCGCCATCGCGGATTTCGAGAAGTCGATTGGGCTTTGATCGCTGTGCGGGGGGCAGCCGGGGCGCCGGCGATGCGTGCGTGTTGCTGGCGCGGTAGAGACTGTGAATCGTTTGCCGGGTGCGTGCTAAGACCAGCAGCCGAGCGAAACGCGTCGCCTGACATCGGGGAGGGCAAAGCGGCAGGCGGCGTCGCGCACATAGATTGTCCCACGGGCTGCCGCGCCACGGATGCGTTATTCTTTGTCAGAAGAACTCGATCAGAAGCACAAGCCGCGCTTTGTCTCTCTCGAGCAAAGCCTGGGCCCACGAGCTGCGAAGATGCACGCGCTCTCGAAGCGCTACGAGGGCAGCACCACGGATCATGTTGTTATGGCGGTGCTCGCCGTGCTGGCCATTGGGGAGGTGTGTATTTACCTCGCGTGGATGCACGTCAACTGGACGGGCAACGGGGACCACCTTGGCATGCCCATCAGCTCGCGACACGACGACAGGGGATTGGTGAAGGGACGAGTGTCGCGCAGGAGGGTGAGCCACCATGATTCTGCTTGTGCTGTCGCGCAAGCAAGCGCGCGAGTGTGTGCGCATGCATTTGCATGCGGCGTGCGCATCGCGACCGCATCCTACGCAGTTTCCATCGGATCGGATAAATCGAAGAACGATATTGCTCTCGCCTCCGCGGCGAGGCGGGATACGCCGCGCTTTGCCGAAATCGACCTCCCTTGTCGCCGGCGCAGGCGTGGCTCCAGCGGGTTCTCTCGTATACGGCGGACCGACGCGAGATCGCGAAGCGGCCATGGGTAGCCCTCACGTCGAGCCTCAGCCATCAGAACGGCCTCGCCTTGGTCCTCAACGTCGTTATGCCACTCGAGTGCATCAGGTGTGCCACGGTGGGCAAGACATGTATGAGCTGAAGCCGCTCGCTGTTCGGCAACACAGCCAGGTCATTGTCCGCAGAATTCTGCACAACGAGGACGGATGGCGGATGGCGCCTCTCGCAGTCATCGCGTACGTGGGCGGGGCCGTGGGAAGCATGCTCACCCACATGCTCGCCAGCCACCGAGGACAGGTGCGTCTTCGTCGCACGAGCCGCTCTCGCACGCAGTCTCCCTAGCCCGGCGGACGGTTGCCTGCACGGCAGTGCCGAAGGCTTGCAACCGTGCGCACCCGCGTGCGCATATCGCAGGTCATGGGTGGCGAGGGTCCGGCCACAGCAGTCACCATCATCTACACCATGTTCCAAGTCGAGATGTACTTCCGTGCAAACTCCGCGATGGCCTTCACGTCTGCCATGCACAAGCCCATGCCACTGCACTACTTCACGCTCCCGGTCGCGTTCGTGGTGGGATCCGTGGCGCACATCGCCATCACGCGCCAGCCCGCTCTCCTCCTCTCGCACCTGGGCGGCGTCCTGGGCTTCGCCCTGGCCCTCGGCGCCGCCGTGTGCTTCGTGTTCCTGGACTTTGCAGAGCACTACGCGTTCGGAGGAGCGCTGACGGCCCTGGGCGCGCTCCTCGTGGCCGTGTGGCTCGCCGGCAAGCTCTTCCCGGCCATCAGCAACCTCGACATTGGCGGCATCGGCGGCCAGGCGGGGCTCAAGGCAGGGGACGGCATCGTAGCCCCCGCGCCCGCCCACGCCCTCTCGGAGCTCCGCCGGATGCACAGCACCCTGGAGGAGCGGGACAGGCAGCTCCAGGACCTGCGGGCGCGCCTCAGCATCCTTGCTCAGGATGGCTCGCCGGAGGGGCTGCAGGCCCTGCGGTCCTTCGCAGCGAGCGCGAGTGCTAGCGTGGGGGCGCGCGGGAGCCCATCGGTGTCCCGGCAGGTCTCCCCCGTGGGCGTGACGTGCGAGCTGCGGCGGAGTGGCACCGTGGTGGACGAGGGGACCCGGAGCAACAGCCCCACGTCGCACCTCGGGCAGCCCGCCCGCTCTGTGACACTCCCAGGATACCATGCGCCCCTCCCTGCCACGGCGGCCGCACCCACGGCAAAGTGGGACTGGGCATGACGGCGCCCGGCTGAGTAGAACGAGCGAGTAGGAAGCAGAAGCAGCAGATAAGCCCTTTCCTTTTGCTTTCGTTTGGGTAGAACTCTAGGGAAGTGTTGGCCGCGCAGGTGCACGCATGATGCCTCTAGTCACTGCCCCGCCTTGCTTGCAAAACGCCTGCCTGTGACCTCGTGACGCTGCGTTCCCACACCACTGTCCTGTTCCTTCAATAAGCAACAAGACTTTCACTGAAACCGCCCTTGCTGAAAGAGCAGTGCCACTGCCCTCCAGTGGCGCAGACGAGCTGCGCATCGGCAAGCCTGGGGGCCCTGAACGGCGACGCACTGGGCTGAACGTGCAAGAGGAGATGTACGCGAGAGTTCCGAGTGGCACACTGGGCTAGGTGTAGGTGCTGAGAGGCCCGGGCAACAAGTGGCGAGTGGCGAGTCGCGTGGCGCAGTAGCCAAAGTGACACGCGCTCCACCAGAGAGCGCACGCATGGCCAACGACACCTAATCGTCCATGTCGAGTTTCTCGTCGTCGCTCGCGAAGGCGTCCTCCGCAGAGCCCCCGCTGCTCATACTCGATGCGTCGTCGCCATCCTCGCCCTTTTCCTCCTTGGTGGCCTTCGCCGTGCCCTGCGGCCAACACACGCGCGCGGAATGATGCATATCTGATTCATTGCTGATATCGTCGATCCCGAAGGAATCCCTCGCGTCGGGCATGAGCCGCCAGCAGCTCGCTCGCTCGCCTTCGTCGGCTGCTGAGGGCGCGCTCCCAGCATCTCCGGCAGAGCGTATCGCTGGATGTACTCCTTGACTTTGCGGTTGTACGTCTCCGGATCCCGCATCAAGAGGGACGCGGCCTCGTTGTTGAGAGGGTCCGAAGGGTTGGGGTACAGCAGGAGCTGCGGGGATCGAGCCGTCGGTCGTCATCCCACACATCACGATGCCGCACATGGATGCAACAATCTAGCAGCGCACGATGCGCTCTGCCAGGCGCGGGCTGCTGGGTATATGCACCCAACAGCCGCCACAGCACAACGCCTACGTTGCCCCACCACCCCTTCGTATCCACTTGCCTGGGGCAGGAAGGTCTCGAAAACGTTGATGAGATCGAACATGGGCGACCACGTGTGGTTGATGACGTCCAGGCACACGGAACCGCCCCCCTCGTCCACGTTCGGGTGGTAAATCTTGTTGCCGAACCCGATGGAGGGCGACTTGTACGGGTAGGCCTGCACGAAAACGACGCGCGTTCCATCGCGCACGTATTTACGGACAGCATCTGAGAGCGTTGCACTCGTACGCGCCCCACGGGGCCGCACCTCGGGTAGCTCAACGCGGACCTTCCACAAACCCCCTTCGTAGGGGCTTCCCGCGGGGCCCCTGAACTCGACGTACATCTCGTTGATGTTGTCGTTCACCAGCTCCACCTTATAGTCGCTCATCATGAGCCTGCGTGCCCAAAGCAGGGTGGTGCTGTTGGCGGTCCCGCCGAGGGACGCGGGGCCGCCCGCGGCGCGAGCGGCCCTCTGCATTCGTCTCTTCTGCATCTGAAACCACGCGTGCGGTGTGAAAACGGGTCCCGGCCCTTCCGCGGTGCGGCCCTGCACCCAGGAAGCGCACGCCTAGCCCAAGGCCCCGTACGCCGTGGCGTCGGCGACGTCGGCGGCAGAGACGGACGCGGTCAACAACGAAGGGGTAGGCACGAACAAAGACGGTTCCCGAAAACCATCTGAGCCGCGCCGCCAAGAGGCGTCCCGCTGCATCGAGATGGGACCAAAGCTCGTCCCGGCGGGGTCGCGGGAGGGCGCGTTCGCAGCAGCTAGATCAGCGAGAGGTTGCGACCGCCTACGAGAGCGAGCAGACGCGTCGAGATAGGCGCCTCGCGCCCCCGAAACGCGCTTCCCTTCCAAGTCAGCTGGCGCGGGGCGCCCGGCGTCCGCGTGCGGAGAACGACCCCGAAACAGCACAACCCGAGGTCATCGATGCAAATGAGCCACGAAATTGAGCAAGAGGCACGGTCGCGGGCTGCCGTCGCGGAGAACGGGGCTGCCCGAGGTCGAGTCCCGAGCTCCGCGCTCCCCCGCGACGCGCGATGCCCCCGAACACGCGCCGCGAGGCACAGTTATGACGAACAAGCTCCCGAAACGACCGATGCCGGCGCCGCGTCGCCGCTTTGGGCAGAGCTGCCCATCCAGGGGGGTTGCTCACTTGTACACATCCTGCTCCCTCCTCTTCGACGGGGAGGCCATCCTGGCGCCCCTAGTCCTCCACCTAGACGCCGCCGCTGCAGTCGGCAGGTGCCGCGGGGGTCAGTGCAGTGGCTGCTGGGTCTGAGTTGGGGCACGAGTCCCGTCCCTGCTTTGTCGGCTTCGAATCCTCAAGCACGCTGTTCGACGCGATTGCTGGACGCCGGCGCTTCTCTCTCGTGCCACCGGAGGCCCCAGGGGAACTTGAGCACTGCTCAAGTTGAGCAGGGCAGGGACCCTGAAAACCCCTTGTCAGAGGATGCGTGTCTGCGACTGATTCGTCCGCGACCTGATTCATTCATTTTCGGCACACCAAGTCGGCGCCTTGATGGGCCATCTATTGGCTCGGCTCACGCATTGGAGCGCAGCCTGCCGGTGCGGGTGCGTGCACAAGCTCCCAGGAAAGACACATTGTACATGCAAAGTCAGGAAATGAGCACAGAATACGCCTCGCAGGACGCGCCTCGGGCTGCGGGGCAAAGCATGGATGCGGGAATGGCGTGCCGGGCCACAGGGCCCGGCCGCTAATGGAGAGGGGAGAAGGTAACCCATCTGGGTAGCCGAGGGTTGGGCGACGGACAAGCATGCAGGCGAACGCGGAACCAAACCGCGCAGAGCAGACGCCGGACGAACGCGGCATCGTGCCCTTCGCTCAGGAAAGGGTAGCCGCTACTAAACCTCGAAGTAGGGCCATCCGGGGCACAAACGGTGCCGAAACGGGTCGCGGGAAGCACCGACTTGGGCCGAACAGGGAAAAGTTGCGCCAACCACGGGCGCAGGGATGGAGGGCGGCGCATGCAGTCTCTCTGAGATGCATACCCCAGCCCATCCGTGCCGGTCGCGGGACCATGCGGGGTGGTCAGCTCCCAGGTCTCGGCCGGCTGCCCTGGAGAGCCTCCAGGAGAGGCCCCGAGTTGCCGGCCTCCCGCTCCTGCGAGCGAATGATCGATGGGGCCCGCGTGTGCCAGCCCAGATACGACGGGCCATGCGACGCGATGCTCAGCGGCGGTCACGGGCACATGCTGTGGCTGCAGTCCGCCCTCAGCGCCACACGCCGCACCTTGGCGATGGCCGCCCTGAGGTCCGAGGAGGACGCAGCCTCCAAGCTCCGCCGCACTGCGCCCGGCGACACTTGGGACCGGTTGGCCTGGCTCTCCGCAGTCGCTCGGGTCGACGGCGGCATCGTGATTGTCCCGGACGTCCCCGCGCGCTTCGACACCTCCAGGCGGTCCATCCCCATGAGCAGGCCCTCGAGCGTGGTCTGCGCACAGCACGATGCATGCACGTGGGCCACGTGAAGCCTCTTGCGGGACACCCCTGGTAGCCTCTCCAATCGCAGCCAGGTCGGTGAAGGTAGCTAGACACAAAGCACATCGGGAATGTGTCCAGCCAGGCACGATTGCGAAAAGGGTCATTACTGCGGGTCTCACCTCCGAGTCGGAAGCGCCGTGGTCCCCCGTCGGTCCGCCGGCCGAGGACGCAGGCCTGTTAGGCTCCTGCTGCATCCCCGCAGCGACCGAGCCGGGCGCGGGCGGAGGCGACTGGCGGATCCACAGCGGGGTGCCGTCCGCCGGGGCCGGGAGCGGCGCCCACTGCGTCTGCCTCGACCCGTCCTGTTGGGGCCAGGACCAGGGCACGCGGGGGTCGAGCCGCGCGGGTGCGTCTTCGGTGCGCGCGGCGGTCGGCGGGTGCGACAGCTGCGCCGCGTGGCCCGCGGACGCCAGCTGGTGTTGGGCCATGGCCGGGTGGCCGACCATCGCGCCCTGCAGGCCCGTCGCGGCCATCGACCCGTAATGGCTCCCCATGAGGTGCATCTGGAGCTGGTACGCGTCCGAGGGCCAAACCGACGCATTGAGCCCCAACTGGACATGAGGGACCGCCAAGCCGGGCGTGGCCATCGGGGCGTAGATCCCCGCGTGCTGCATGGCCACGAACTGCTGCTGCTGTTGCTGGAGCTGCTGCAGGTCCATCAGGGTCTGCATCGTCGCCATGTGTTGAGGGGCGACTGCGGGCGGCGGCAGAGGTGGGTGCGTGAGCGGCGCTGCGGGCGAGCGTCAAGAGGCAGACGGGCTGGCAGGCTGGCGGGCGCAGGTGGATCAATGCTCACCTGCTGGGACTGGCGAGAGGAAATCGAGACTCGCTGCGTCCATTCCCTGGGGCACGGGGCCGCCCACGGTAGAGTAGGCGAGGCCCTCCTGGCCCTGGTTGCCCATCGGGTGCCCGATCCAGGCGTAACTAGCAGGGAACTGGGGAAGCAGCGTAGGAAACACCACGCTGCGGACACGAGAGGGACCCCAAAGTTCAGTCGTGGTATCAAACTCCTCGGCAACCCAGATGCCGCGAACACCGGGTGCATGAGGAGTGCATGAGGCCTGTGACAGCTGCCCCTCGCCTTCCTGTTGTTCTGGCTTTGCGCTTGCACTTGTTTTTCGCGAACTGGACGCTCAAGGGTCTGTGGGCAGGGAAGGGCCGCCAGGTCAGGGGCGGACGAGCCACTCGCGTTGAGGCTGGCCAGAGTGCAAGGCTCGTCGACCCCGCCCGGTCTGCTTGTATCGATGACCTAGCATGCAGCGACGCTACTCACACTTCGGAACCCTCGGGTAAGAAGCCGTCGAGCTGCTGAATGGCTCGCTGGGCCTCGTCTGCCGAGCTCATCTGCACGAGCCCGATCCGGAGGGCCCCCGCCCGGCTCTCGGCCATGAAAACTCTGCGGACGCGATGACGTTTCGGTCGGCATCTTGGCCCGCGTCATCGCAGCGCTGAGATGGCCGGATGACGCGGCCAGCACGCTATCCCCGCACCTGCAGGCCTTTACTCTGCCAGCCAGCGAGAAACAAGAGGTAAGGTCGCGCGTCTTCCACATTTTGGGCACATTCTTTACGTACAGGTTGTCCTGGCCCTGCGAGGGGGGCGCGCGGGGTCCCGGTGGGCTCGACGCATGCTGGCCAGGAGCAGCACTGAGACGCCGCGCCGCCAGGGAGAGCGCGCGCCGTCATCGCCAGTGCCACGCGAAACAGAGTGGGGAATGAAAGCGGGCCGAAATGCACGTGGGCAAATCGGCGGCCCTGCGGCCCCGTCGTTGGTTGCGGGGGCGTTGGGGGTCACAGGCCTCTCCGCCCCGATCGGGACGCCGCACCGAGGCAAGGGCTCGCGGGAGTAATCGTGAGCATTAACTACATCGTCTGCAAGCTCCTCACCGCCTCCGTATGGCTGGGGCTGGATGCGGGGAACCCACCCCCTACTACCACCTCCCCCCCAGACATGGCAACGAATCGCTGGCACCCCCTTCCCCCTCGGCGCTCCCAGCTGAAAGCGCGAATGGCGTCTCCTGCGGGCGCCGTGACAGGGTGCGCCTGAGGCTCCGCGCGGACTCGCGTTCCGCCCTCGCATGGGGGCAATGCTGCGCCACCCTTGCGCAGCCCCGTGCATCCACCGCGCCGCGACCCGCGAGCAGGTGCATGCTATCAATATCGTCACGATGGCGCCACCGTGGTCACGTAAATCGATGGGTGGTGCGCGCACTCGGGCCCTCCTTGCCCGCTCCCTCGCGAAGTGCCCGGTCGATCTGAATCCCGAATTCGAGCGTACCGCATGAACAATTGGTTGAAATGCGTGGCAACCGCGCACCTGGATGGGGTCGAACGCCAAGGAGCCGGGCGAGTGCTCGCGAGGGCTTTTCGGTGCCTCCCCGTCCAGCAACGATACACGCGCGCGTGCGCCGCCGTGGCGCTCCTTGCATGCGCGTGTAGACTAACTCTATGCAACTCCACTCAGATTTGGCTGAGCGTGGTTGGATTGGCCGCTATGGCCACTATGGAGCCGATCGGGATCGAGGTCCCGCCCCTTTCTATGGCTAACTCGCCCTCACTACGACGAGATTTTCTCGCAGCGTTGCGTCGGTATCTCGATGAAAGCGCGTGGTAGGCATGAGTCAGGGGCCGTCAGGGCCCACATGGGGGCACTGGCACGCTTCCCACGAACGACATGGAGGGTGCAGGCGTGGCACCCGGCGCACTGTGCTCCGGTGGCATGCGAGGTGCGCAGGACCTTCACGAATTCAACTGCAGCGGGCAGGCAGCTGCGCGGGTCTTCGGCAGCGTCTCAACGTCCCTGACGTGAGACGGGCCTGCGCTATCGCGCCATGCGATGGAGCCAAGAGCGACCGCCCATGCTGTGGGCCGTGCTCTTCCCGCACTCGCCGTACGACGCGCGCGACCGCAAGGCAAGCACTGAGGGCGTGTGCATGGCGCGCCGTCCGCGATGCTCGTTTCAACCGTGGAGAGCGAGCATGTTGCGCTTACTCCGATCGCTCGTCGTCCTCGCAGGCCATCCTGGTCGACATCCTCCTGACCTTCTTCTCCCGGACCGACGCCGGGCGTGCTCTGCTGTCCGGATGCCGGTGGGAGGGAGGCCGCCCGGTCCTGCAGGCGCGTGAAAACTGGAAGCACACCGCCGCACTCCGTGTCACCTGCCCTGAGGCGCTTTGCCCACGCAGGTGTAGGGCGTCTGCAACTGCCGCCTGTGGCCACCCGCGCAGGTGGACTACCAACACATGGAGGATGAGCTGGGGTCCGAGGACTTCATCCTGGCCATGAGATGGCAGCCCGTCGAGGCCATCCAGTGCATCGCCGTGGCCGCGCACGAGGCGAGCCCAGAGCTCGACAGTTCCTGCACCGCTGTTCCTGCACCGCTGTTGTTACCATATAACACATGCTGGCGAACTCCATTCACATCGACTCCCGCAGGTTCTGTTCTCGGATGAGTTCGCGGAGCAGCGTGGCTCCACCCTGGCACCACCGGGCCCAGCGGGGTCGCGGTCGCGTCTGGCAGTGCGCCTCAGCAACCACCGGGCCTCCGAGACGCATATCCGGAGTCTCAGGGCGGCACTGGTGAACCAACTGGTCACCGTCCGCGGGACAGGTGCCGCGACGCAACCTGCGCTCCCTGTACCGACCCCGGTTGGCATCGTGGGCCGTCACGTGCGGCACAATGCGCCCACGCGCTGGCCATGCCCGCAGTGGTGAAGGCGGGGCCCTTGCAGCCTCAGGTCTTTGGGATGGAGTTCAGGTGACTGCTGATTAGATGCAGAGGAGGGTTCAATTGTGGCACTGCCATAACCCAGCTAGCCTCATCCCATGGCTCGTCCATCGTTCCTATGGTTTCATCTAGCCTGCCTGCGACCGAGTAACAAAGTGCGACTGCGTTTCCGACCCTCGCCTCCGCCCCGCTCGTCCCCCGCAGCTGCGCGAAGTGCCAGTCGACGCAGTGGATGCGCTTCCCGGACTTTCAGTACATGACCCCAACCAAGGCGAGCGTGCATCCATTGCCACGGCCCAGGAAGAAGTACGGCGCCCTTGCAAGGCTCAAACATGCACAGTCACCTGCCAAGTCCACGGGCTGCGATGTCGCCACCACTTGTGCTGCCCCTGCCCACGCAGTGTCGCGGTGATGGCTGCCGCAGCCGGACGTTCACGGCGGTGCGAGAGACGGCCGCCTGCGTTGACTGGCAGCGTTTGAAAGTCCAGGAGATCGTGGCTGGGGCGCCGGGGTCGGACGGGGCTGAGGATACGGGAGGCCGCGTGCCGAGGTCGCTGGAGGTGAGGGGCTGAGAGCTGAGAGAGGCACGCATGGCTTAGGGGCGGAGAAGGACGTGCGCAGGTTAGTGGCGGGGAGGGACATGCATAGCTGAGGGCGGAGACAGCTGTAGGTAAAGGGGCTAAGGGATCGCCGGAGCGTCATGCATGGGCCACACCTCTCCCTCCACCACCTCCCCATCCTGAATTTGCCCCGCAGGTGGAAGTTTCTGACGATCTCGCGGGTCTCTGCTGCGCCGGAGACCACGTGGAGATCTCAGGCATCCTCAAAGTGCACCGGGACGTGACGGCCGCCAAGACGGCGACGGGGCCACCCAACGGCGGCAAGGGCCAGCAGCAGCAGGCGGGGCTCTTCACCTTCTACCTCGAGGTGAGGGATACCGTAGTACTATGCAAGCCCCTTGGACCCATGCAACATACCGATGCATGCCGCCTGCCGCTCGGCCTGGGCTGTGCCAGTCGAGGGTCGCTGCAGGCCTGTTGCTGTCAGCCGCAGGAGCGCGTGAGTAGAGAGCGACACGTTGCCATGCCGCACGCACAACGTGCTGCTTCGGCATCCATCACTGCCCGCAGGCGGTGGGCATCAAGGTCGTGGGTCGCACGGGGCAGCAGGAGGTGTCGCAGGTGGGCGAGTCGCGGGCAAAGTCGGCGGCGGTCGCCGGGGACGTCGCAGATTGGATCCCGGGTGTCCCGGCCTTCAGCCTCCCGGAGCTGGAGTTCATCTGGACGTACAAGGAAGAGTGCAGGTGCGAAGGGCGTGTTGGAATGTGACAGGGCTGTCGGAATGGGATGGCGTGCTTGCATCAAGAGTGGTGCAGGTACAGCGTGGCTGTGGGGACTCCTCGCTCCTCCTCAACAGCCCTTCCCAAGACACACATCCAGACCCTCGCTGCCGTGGCCGCAGGGGCCAATATCTGAAGCAGCTCGTGCGCGCCTTCTGCCCCCAAATCTACGGCAACGCAGTCGTCAAGGCGGGTATACTCCTCGCGTTGTTCGGCGGAAGCCGCAAGCAGCTGTCCTCGGGTGCCCCGGGTTCCGGCAGCGCAGGCGACGCGGATGACGCCGTGCCGTTGCGCGGCAACGTGCACGTGCTCCTGGTGGGGGACCCGGGGCTGGGCAAGTCGCAGGCGAGAGGCACGCGGGGATGTGGTGTGATGAGCACGCATGGGGTGCCGTGGACTGCACGTTGTGTGTGGCGGTGCACGGTGACAGCATGCACGGAGGACGGTCTCAAAGGCTCAAGATGTGGGAAGGTTCGGTAGCAGCTGACCCTATGTCATCGTCCCTTGCAGATGCTCAAGGCCGCCTGCGAGGTGTCCCCCCGGAGCCTGTACGTGTGCGGCAACAGCAGCACGTCGGCGGGGCTGACCGTGTCGGTGGCGAAGGAGGCAGGGAGGGGAGGGGAGTTCACGTTTGAGGCGGGCACGGTGGTGCTGGGGGATCAAGGCGTGGGTGAGGTGCTTGGATGGTCGGCGGTTGATGTTGTAAGAGAGACATCAATGCGTAGGTGAGTGGCTGCCACTGGGCGGTGGTGCTTTGGAGACTTCGCCACCCGGTCTTTGCGCCCCTGTCCTCTCTCGCAGTGTGCGTGGACGAGTTCGACAAGATGCAGAGCGACCACGCGGCCTTGCTGGAGGTGATGGAGCAGCAGGAGGTGTCGGTGGCCAAGGCGGGGCTGGTGGCGACGCTGCCGGGGCGGACCACGGTCCTCGCCGCTGCCAACCCAGCCAAGGGACATTATGACCGGGGCAAGACGGTGGCGCAGGTGACGCTGTGGAGCCCACACTTAGCATGCAAATGGTGACGTTGGCCGAGATCCCAGCACGCTACCCGATGTGTGACGCACGCTTTGCCACATTTGGACCCCCGCATGCGCGGATGCAGAACCTCAAGATGAGCCCGGCGATGCTGTCGCGATTTGATCTGATATTCGTCATGGAGGACCGCCCGGACGGCGCCATGGACGCGCGCCTGTCCGAGCACGTGATGGCCGTCCACAGCGGCGACCGTGCGAGGATCGCCGCGGCCCGCGCCGACCTGGCGGGGGTGCCGCTGCTGCCGCCGGGCGGCGAGGGGGACTCCCAGGCGGGGCCGGGGCTCGGTGCGTCGCAGCGGTGGCGCCGGCCGGGCGAGGGCGACGGGCGCGACGGTCGCGCGGGGCCCTCGGGTCAGCATGTGGGTCAGCCTCGTGTGCCTGTTCGCGTCCCCTTGGAGGAGCGACTTCGTTTATCGCCGAACGAGGCTGCGATCGATCCTCTGCCCGCGTCGCTGCTGCGGCGCCTGATCGCCTACGCCAGGATATATGTGCGGTGAGGGCCCCGTCGCGCGCTTGGGTAGGTACAGCGAGCGCGGCATATGGGAAGGTAGCCAGATGCGCTGAGATGTGGTCGCTGAGATCGCAAGTCGTCATTTGTCGTGTCTCACCACTTTGGGCCGGCTCGCAGTTGGTGGGCGTGCATGCAAGACCCATCCTCGACCTCCGCTGCCCTGTCGGGTGCGACCAACCCCACCCCATTCCACGCAGGCCTGTGCTGAGCGACGACGCCTGCCGCGTGCTCCAGGACTTCTGGCTTGAGCTTCGCCAGTCCCGGGCCACCAGCGACGGCATTCCCGTCACGATGCGGCAGCTGGACGGCCTGGTGCGGCTGGCAGAGGCACGCGCGCGCATGGAGTTGGCGGAAGTGGTCACGGCAGAGCACGCCGCGGACGTGGTGGACGTGGTGCGGAGCTCGGCCATCAGCGGGGCGGCGGAAGCATCGCCGGACGCGCCGGTGGGTGCTGCCTTGTGCGGGGGGCGGGCTTGTCATGTCACACGGGTGGGGGCATGGGATTGTTCTGGCTGCAATCGAGAGTGCGGGGTTGCGTTACAGTGGCACAGGCGCAGCTTGTGCTGTCTCGGGTTTGTTTCAGCACGATCTGCACGCTGCCGTGACCCACGCAGGCCCGCAAGCGTCGGTGTGGCAGTAAGGCAGCGGAGATGCAGCGGCTCCTGGAAGGCCTTGCCGCGCAGGGCAGGCGGTTCGGGAAGGACGTTTTCGACGTGTCAGGTGAGCTGTTGATGAGGAGGTGTCAGGCGCAAGGCTGCTGAGCATCTACAGAGTAACGTGCTCTGCTAAGGGCGCCGCTCCCTCCACGCTATGTCACATCTGCTCCCGCAGAGATCTACGAGGTCAGCGAGCGGCTGCAGATCCAGGTGCGTGGTTAATGCGCACATCGATGCATCCTTGGACTTGACACAAGCAGACTCAGGAGCACACAGCTGAATTCGCCCTTTTTTGAAACGCAGGGAGACTTGCAGTCCATGATATCTATTCTGAACGACGCTGGCGAACTCCTCAAGCGGGGGCCCTCCTGCTACACGTGCCCATCGGTGCGAACGTAGCGCATAGCACCGGAGGGAGCAGCGCGAGCCTTCACCTGCTTGGCAGAGAGACGCAGTTGAGGACATGTGCCTGTCTGGCGTGTCCTAAGACATTTCTTGTTCTTTGTTCCCTCTCCCATACCACGGACACTTGCGAGCACTTGCAAGTATATGCTAGGCTTCAGCCGCCACGCGCGCCCTCGTCACTGTCCCCAGCGCAGCGCAATACTAGGCGACCGCTCCATCAATAGCTCGCCGTCTTGCGCGCGCTCTACGCGCTTTTCCTTCTCAGCTCGCCCTCTACGCTTGTCATCACAAAGCCACATCCCAACCCCTGCACGGGGTGCGACACCGTCGCCCGCACCCTGCCTGCTCTGCGAGACCCATCATGGGCTGTTGAATATGCGCTTGAACATACCCGGTGGCTTTAGATGGCCGCGGTGATGACGATGGGCCAATCGGGGAACTGCTCGTGCCAGTAGTCGATGCCGTAGTGCTCCAGCGTCCTTGCACCGTCCTCCAGGTCCTTACCCGCATACGATAACCTGCGATAGAACCGTCACGTCGTCAGGCATCATACGTGCCAAGCATTGCCTCACTCGACCCAATCAATTGCACCGATCCCACGCGCGGTCGCTCGCCTCTGCAGTGCGGGCGGGACGCCGCCGACGCGGGCGATGATCATGCGCATCTCGTGCAGGCGCATCTTGGAAGGGACCTGCGAGCGTCGAAGGATCCGCAGAGCAACGTGGTAGACACCGATGCGTGAGCGCGAATGATGGCATCAATGGAGGTTGACATCTGCGCCTGCGCCTATGGTGCGCGCTGCACAAGCACACATGCACACCTCGATTTGGAAGGGCCCGCCCCTGTGCCTCCCGTCGGGGCCCACGCCTGCCCCGTACTCGTCGTCGCCGTGCAGCTCGCTCCGCACCCACAGGCGCATACGGGGCAGCCCCGCGTAGAGCTCGCCCCGCGGCACGTAGCCGTGCGGGACGCCGGACTGGAACGCCGCCTCGCGATCCGCATCCTCCTGCTCCTTGGTCGGACTGAGGGCGATAGATAGATGCACGATAGATGCACAAAGGCGCAGGATTGGCGACGGGCGAGGCAAGCAAGGTGGGTCACTTTTACGGCCCTCACAGTGCTGGCAGTGGCTGCTCACTTGTACATCGGGCTCCATTCCGACAGCTGGCCGCCGTCGCGCTGCATGACGGGCTTGTAGCGCTTGTCCTCGGGGACCCAAGGATAGTGGTTCGGGGGCACGTTCATGAAGCCTGTGCGGCCTGTGCCTGCATGTACGTGGAGCTTTGAACGCGCTTATAGCAAGACGAGCCCGTTACACCGGCAGGAGCGGGCAAGAGGCCAGCACGAGGCACGGAGCGTGCGCATGGGCGTGCGCAAGCTCACGAGCCTCTGCAACGCCCGAGGCACGGTACACAGGGTCATTAAGAGAGTATCAGTGCGATGCCATGCAAATTACGGGTGTGCGGACCGTGAGTCGGCGCGGCAAGTGTGGTGACTGTTTGCATGACCGTGAGAGCGGCGGCGGCTCTCTCGCACGGTGAGGGGTTCCACGGGGACGAATCGTCGGCATGAGGGTTCGTCGTCACCCCGTAGAAGCCCTGCATGTCGCCCTCGCTGTAGAAAACGTGGGCGGGCATCGTTCGTCCGTCGCAGTGCTCGCCCTGGCTGGGGATCCTATGGGTCATGCAGAAATTGCAATAATGATGCGCTTGTTCTCCGTCCTCAGACGTGCGATCGCTGTCGTCGCTGCGGTGCCAGTGGCACTGGCGTTGTTGTGCGCGCTCCGCGGCCCCTGGCGCTCAAGTGTGCGCAGCGATAAAGGCGGGACAGCAAGAGAGCATCCGGGCATCGTCCTGCCGAGGGAGGCCCCTTCCGCAGCGCGCATTGCGGGCGTGCCACGATCTCGACATCTTGGGGGGAGGCCCTGAAACGGGCAGGATCGATCCTGGCTAGTTTTTCCAGCGGCTTGCTGGTGTCAACGAGAGGGGGGGCTCTATCGGGCCAGGGCCGCGCGGGACGGGGTGATGGCGGGGGAGGTTCGGCAGCGCTTCCTCTCGGCCATCGCGGTCCTCTACGATCCGGGGGCGTCGGGAACCGATAGAGCAGCGGCGGACAGGCGAGTGTCGGGACTCCGACGTCCTCGCGGGGCCCCCTCGCCGCCCCGAGGGCCCTACATTCTATCCCCGCGACGCTGGCAGCCCCCCTCGCGCCTGGGCCGCGCGCGCCGTCGCCGCAGCACAGCATCTCTCAATTCTTACGCAGATGGCTCGCCGAATGGCAGATGGACGACGTCGCGTGGAGCCTGGCGGACGAGCTGCTGCACGACGCATCGATGCCGCAGCAGGTCCACTTCCTCTGCAGCCAGACGCTGCGCACGAAAGTGGAGCGGGACTTTGACGATTTGCCGGAGAACGCGTTTGAGCCGCTCAGGGACTCGCTCATGTCGCTCCTCTTCAAGTTCGGCGAGGGCGTGCCATCCGTTCGCACCCAGCTGTGCCTGGCGCTGGCCGCGATGACTGCGCACGTCCCGAGGGCCAAGTGGGGCGCGAACGGCCCAGTCGCGTGGTTTGCAGAGAAGCTCGGCTCCGCCTCAGGTGTGTGGCCCGCCATGCCGGCGCTGGGATGCGGCGCTGTGCAGCAGCGTGCGCGCATCTCTCATCCCATCGATGCCCCGCTGACCCCGCTGCGCTCTTCTCATCTCTCGCAGAGTCCGTCGCGCTGCCATGTATGCTGGAACTCCTCACGGTGCTTCCCCAAGAGGCTCACAACACGAAGGCAGCCGGTGAGCCCACAAGCCACAGTATGCACAGCAGCTGCCCATTGGCGCATATCGAATCATACTCTCATGACCCCTTTGCGGCGTTGGCCCCTGTTTTGCTTGGCTCTTTACCCACACATTGCGCTTCGCCCTCCTCGCTCGTCCTTTGCCCACCCACACATGAGATTCCAATGCGCCCTCCTCCCGCAGTCCACCCGGACCGCCGCGCCGCCTTCCGCCACGAGATGCGGCAAGCAGTGGGGGATGCCCTGCAAGTGCTCTCCGCATGTCTCAACCTCTCAGCAGACCGCCTCAGGTGAGACGCCCTTATCGCATCTCTCTCTTTCGCCTTGCACTGTCCACTCCAGTCCTGTGCCAGGCTGATTTGACTCACTACCATTGTCAGCACTGCGTCACTTGCGACCGTCGTCAGCTCGTTCTTATCAGCGCAACTCATCTCCTATACTGCCAGCGCCCAGTGTTGTCCTGCCACCCGACTACCGTCGCGGCTGCGCCACGCCACCCACAGCACGTTTCACACAGCACGTCTCGCGTATCTCACTCCCAGGGAGCACCTTCTTCAGGCGTTCGGGTCGTGGATTCGGCTGTCGGGGGGTCTCGGCTTTGACGGCGCCACGCTGCAGGCACACCCGCTGACGCGGGCTGCGCTTGATGGCTTGAATCGCCTCGAGACGTTCGACGCGGCTGTCAACGCTGTCTCAGACCTCGTGTGGTGCACTGCGGAGGAGGGGATGCCGGAGGTGAGGTGCTGGCTGGGGCAGGGAGGGTGGCAGTGGGGTGCGTGAGGGTGGCATCACAATTACAGCGAGCGACACGAGCACATGCGCAGTAAGCAGTTTGCTATTGCGCATTTTGACACCACGCCCGGCACAAGCCGCGTCATCCACCTCACCCCACCTTGTCCTACCTCACCCAGCCCCCCAACCACCGCCGCAGCCGCGCATGATGCCTCTGGTCAACGACCTGGTCCCCGCCATCATGGCCCTGCGCCCCCGCTTCGCGGTGTGCGCGCGTCGCGCTGCGGGCGAGAAAGCGTCTCCCCGGGCGCTGCACGGTTACGACGATGACGAGGAGACGGCACGGGGCATGGCGCGGCTGTTCGCCGAAGTGGGGGAGGCTTACGTGGGTCTGATCGCTACGGGGGAGGACTCGGTGCTGGAGCCGGTGCAGGCGCTGTTGGAGGTGGCCGCCCACGCGGACGACGACGTGTGCAGCACGAGCTTCCTGTTCTGGCACAGCCTGTCGGAGAAGGCGAGTGACGTCTGTGCATGTGTGATGATGAGACAGCGTGGGGCGCAGTGCTTTGTGCTTTGTGTTTGCTGAGTTTGTGAGTTTGTTAGATGGCTGTGTGGCTGTCGTGTGACCCGCTGCGTACCTGACGCATGCCTTCGCCCTCACCACCCCCGCAGCTCTGCGAGCAGCGCCGCGCCCCCGGCCCGAACTTCAACACGGTCCTGTCCAAGTTCACCCCTTGCTTCGAGAGACTTATGCAGCTCGTGCACCACCGCGTCAAATACCCATTAGATTACGGTGAGGGGTCAACAGAGGGGTCCAAACCGAACCGCGTCTCGGGTTCTTTCGGATGCCCCGCGAGTGTACGGTCACGGTCGCGTGTTCAATACCTTCAGACACCATGACGGAAAAGGAGAAGCGGGAATTGAAGGACGGGAGGTACAAGGTGGCAGACACGCTCGAGGATTGCGCCAACGGTGAGCATGGCATGAATTTGCACTAGTGAAAGAGTGAGCCCTGGCAAGCACGGCATGCGGATGTGAGTGCGGATGGACCTTACAATAGTAAGCACTCGTTGCCCCGCAGTGCTGCTGGGTGAGAGGAGCATCAGCATCCTGGTGCAGCCTCTGAGGGACCTGTCGGCTGCCGTGGCACAAGGGCAGCAGTTTGACTGGCGAACGGCAGAGGCGGCGCTCTACTGGTGAGCGCACAGGCACTCTGCGCTTTAATACGGCCGCATCGCATCGCATGGCATCTCATTGTTTGGTTGGTCGAGCCACACGGGCGGCAGCCGTGCGTCCATCGCGTGACCTGCGCACGCCAATGCACACGCCGCCCCTCCCGCGCGCAGTGTCCGCTCCATCCACATCCAGGGCCAGCGCGCGCCCGTCGAGCAGCTCGTCGAGCTGTTCTCGGTGCTCCCACAAATGCCCAAGGTCCCCAAGCTGCAGGCGAGTTTGCTGACAGGGCTGCGACCGCAACGACGCACGACGCACTGTGCGGACCCAAGACACAGGGTCACGAGGAAGCATAAAAATCTTTGTGTGGACTCCCGCCCAGCCCAACCTGCACCATTGCCCCTCACACCGCCTTCCCTCCTCCCTGCCAACCCAACCCGCGCCACCGCCCCTCCTCCGCCATCGCAGTACACGGTGGCCCTGACGTGCCAGGCCTACGCCGACTGGGTCGCCTCTCCCCAGGCGTCCTCCGCGTGCCCGGGGCTCCCCGAGGCCGTCTTCCAATTGGTGTCAGACGGCCTGACGTCACCGGAGGCGTCGTTTGCGGCGGCCCCGGCCATGTTCCACATATGCGACGCGCTGACCAAGGCCAACTCCCCCGCGCTCCCGGCCGTCGCGCCCCGCGTGCTCGCGGCCGTGCAGGCGGTGCAGCCCGCCGGGGAGCTCTCGCGATCGGGCGGCGCCGCGGCCGTGTTGCCGGTGGCAGAGGTGGACGTGCTGCACGTGCTCAAGGCCGCGGCCGTGCTGGCACGCACGCTGGCCGAGGGGCAGGCATCGGAACTCGCGAGGGTGAGCTTGACACTTGTATTCGTCCCCTTTCCACACTGTTACCTAGTAGTTGCACTCAGCTGCCCCGCACCTCCGCTCTCCCACCCCAGGTATTGCTGGAGGACCCCGTCCGCGCCTTCACGGCCGCGTCCGAGCAGCCGTCCATCTCCCAAGGCACCCGGGAGTACCACGTGGTTCGTGCTATGGCCGACCGGGTGTCGACCGTAGCAAGATTCGCCCCCACCTCCCTCGCGGACCTCGTCGTGCAGGCGAGTCGTAGCAGCGATTGACAACAGAATGTGCTATGTATGCCGTCCATGCCATCCACACCATGTGTGTTTACAGGCTCTTGCTTGCTGCATCTAACAGGGGCACACGCCCCTTATGCCCTCATGTGACTCATGTGCGCTGCCCCGCAGGTCCTGGTGAGCATGTGGCCGGCCGTGACGCGCGTCCTGGAGCGGTGTGGGGGCGACATGGATGTCGTGGAGGGCGTGTGTCGGATGGTACGATATGTCATTAAGCAAGCGGGGGTGCGCGTGCAGGTGAGAGGGGGGGATGGCGTTAGCAGGTACCAGAGAACGCTCGTAAGACTTGGGTTACCCAGTGGAGCAGGGACAACATCTGACCCACACTCCTGCGCTACCCCACCCACGGCCCCGCACCACCCGCACCACTGCCACCGCACCATAGAACCCGTCACCAGCCCCTCTCCGCCCATACCCTAACTTCGCTACTCCACCCTCCCTGTTCCCCCCGCCGCAGCCCCTCCTCGGTCCCCTCTGTGCCCTTCTCCCGGAGATGTTTGCCTCTCAGCGCCAGTCGTGTTACCTTTACGTCACTTCGGAGATCATCAAAGTGTACGGACCCACGCCGGGGAGCGTCGAGTTCTTGAGACCGCTCTTCATGGCCGTCCTGGAGAAGGCGCTGGGGTGAGATGATCACGGGGGTGGGGATGAGGGGGTGTGATGTGACTGTGCTTGGAGACATGCGTTTGCTGTCCCCATGCTTCCGACATGGCAAGGTGCATGGCATGTTGCAAGCTTGTCTTTGTTGGCATCAACGTTCTCGCGCCTCCCTGCAGGGCCCTCCCGGACCAAGCTGCCTTCACGGCACGTCCCGACATCGCAGATGACACCTTCCTGCTGCTGGGGCGAGGTGAGCCGTGCTTTGATGTAAGACACGCGCCAGGGTGTGAGCTCTTCCGCATCCACGTGATCTCTCCCTCCCAGTGCTGACCTGATGCCCGCAGCTGGTAGTCATGGCTACCACTCGCCCATTCCTCTCCCCCGCAGTGCTGAGCTACTGCCCGGAGCTCATGACGGCGCCGCTGCTGCAGGCCTCCGTCAACGCGGCACTCATGGGCATCCACGTGCAACACATGGAGACGTGCTCGTCCATCGGTGAGCTACATGACCCAACATCCACGCCCAATGCACTCGTTTTAGCCGATATAGTGCACTGGCCTATGTGTGCTGCCGGGTCACTGCCCTCCCTTACCCCTCATGAGCCGCTCGCCGCCCTCCGCTGCCCACGCACCCCGCTGCGCCCGACCCGGCTAGTCGCGAACCCCCCTCGTGGCGCGCGCACTCGCAGCGGGCTTCCTGCACACGTCCACGTCGCCCACCGCGATCGCCAAGGCCAGCACCCGCGCCCCCGACATGCTGAGCCTGGCACGGTCGGTGTACGGCCAGCCCCAGACCGGGCCCCGTGCCGCGCGGCTCCTCGTGGCCTCCGTCCTCGGAGTGGCGCCGTGGAAGCTCCTCGAGGTCGTCTTGGAGCCCCTGCTGGCGCTGGTCAGGTGAGGCACGGGGCGGGTGCAGTTGTGGGGCAGGTGAGGTGAGACGGTGTGCGCTGGTGGCGCGGGTGAGGCAATTAAGTGCTGCTGACGCCGAAGCCCTCGGCACGCCGGCGCAACCACCAGCGCCCCGCGTCCCGCACGCAGGCTGCTGGGTCTCCCGGCCGTGGAGTGGATCCAGGCGGCCCTGCAGGACGTGCCAGAGAAGGCGGTGCCCGTGACGGACAAGCAGCGCCTGCTGCAGGGGCTGCAAGCCGTGGCGCAGCTGGACCTCGGGGCCGAGGAGACCAGGTGTGACGAGGACCGCGGCGCCCAGGACCGCGGTCCTGGCCGCGTGGCCCGAGCGAAGCGAATGCCTGGTGGGATCACGCCGCGCCCGCTGCCCAGCCACGCCCGCTGCCCGCTGCACCGGCCGCAGGGTGTCGTACGTGACGGAGGGCGTGGTGCGGGAGAGCCTGCGGATGGCGGAGTACTGCCGGCGCGCGCCCAAGATATCGGTGGCGGTCGTCGGGGCGGTGATGAGGCCGCTGATGGCGGCGTAGCGTCGACGCGTGCCGGGTTGTGCTGCAGCTGTGAAACCGCACTGCACCGACACTCCCGCTCTGACGCCCCGCTGTCCCTTGGCGCGCCCCTTAGCGGCCTCGCTCGCCATACCTACGCCACAAACTATAGCTAACTGCAACCATGGGCCGCCCTACGGATGGCCAGGACTCGAGGCCGGCACATTCAGGCACCGGTCGCTGAGCAGGCGCGGAACCACGCGCTTCCCCGCGTTGACACAGACGAGATTGGGCTCCATCGACTCCACCGTCCGTGCTGGAGGTGCACGGTGACGCGATTCTCCCAAGCAGGGGCGGCGCGCCACCCTGGGAGCCCGGGAGCCAAGGCGAGCGCTGACATCGTACAATTCGTGTTATAAGTGTCGCCAGCGCCACCACACTGAGCATCCATATGGACTCGCCGACCCGCAAGCAAAGCTACCCGACAGACCCCCTGGGCCCGACTCGGAAATTTTTCGCGGCATCTCTCTGCGCGTCCTGTGTTGCCCTGGTTTCGGGATGGCGGCCATGCACGCGCGCAACCCCGTGCGCCCCGTGTGGCAGCGGGATGGAAGCTGCTTTTCATATTGACGACGGCAACATGTTGACCAATCCTGCTCGGTCCTGCTCGCAGTGAAGGATGCAGCTCGAGAAAATCCTCGATGAGATTGTGGGGGACAACCCCGGAACCGAGGTGAGAGGAAGGACTTTGGTTTTGATACCACGGGCCACATGGCCGTGGGGACGCCGGCCAGAGCGACGCGCTTAGCAGGGGAGCGTCGCGATTTCTCCCTCGCTGTCGGTTATGGCGCAGGGCAGCTTCGTATCGTATCGTAAGCTCAAGGACTGCGTGCGGCACATCATCGAGCGAAGGAGCTTGCGGGAGGCGACCGTCGCCAGGGTCCCGTCCAGCGGAGAGGCGGGGACGTCCCAGCACCTGCATACCATGGGCTCCGGCGCGGCCTCGGACATCTCGTCGGCCGGCGCGCTCCAGGGTGTGTCCTCAGGGTCCGGGTCGTCGGACCCGCGAGATGACCTGCGGTGAGCGCCTGAACACAGCGTTGCGACTGACGCAGTCACAATAGATCTTGTTGACGAATACGACAAATCGACCCCTTCGCCTGCCGCAGGGAGGAGTTCCTGACAACGCTGCGCTCGGACGTGGCGCGCCTGAACGCGCGTTTCATCGAGAGGGAAGAGGACCTGGTCATTGCGGCGCAGGCAGCTCGAGAAAGCCTGCAGAAAGCCTCTGCCGGGTCGGCAGAGGCCGCATCACGCGCCCGGCGGCTGGCGGAGGTGCACCTGGAGGCAGCCAAGGAGGTCCACTGGGCGCTGCTCAATACCCTGGCCCTGATGCGCATCTCCCGCTCCCTCGACCGGGCGCTCGGCGTCCTCGTGTCCGACATCAAGGGCAGCGTCATTCGCGCCCTCCAGGTGCGGGCGCTGCTCGAGGCATGACGGTGACTCCCACGCACTGCACCCCGTATCCACCCTGCACCGTTCCCGGTCCCATCCCCCCAGGGCAGCATCCCCAAGCAGCCCTTCCGGTCCACCCCGGTCATGACGCAACTCGTCACCGACGCCGAGTCCGCCCTGGTGCCCCGCATCACCGCCGAGCTCCCCGCGAGCCACGCCCCACCGTCCGTCAGCACGCGTGGGGGGTCCCCTGAGCCCATCTCCTCCGCCACCTTCGCATGGGCCGACCTAGCCCAGGATTGGGCGACCGGCATCCGCGACCTCGTCGCCCACTTTGCGATCCTGGAGGACTTCTCGCCCGAAGCCGCCGCTATGGCACGGCGCTTGCAGGGCGTGCTGCCCACGCTCGGGGACGGGGCGGGGCGGGGCTCGAGCGCTTTGGGAGGGAGCCCAGGTGAGAGGCGCTGCTGCCAGCTCGCC
Source organism: Protoeuglena noctilucae (assembly GCA_958009085.1). Taxonomy (NCBI): domain Eukaryota; kingdom Viridiplantae; phylum Chlorophyta; class Pedinophyceae; order Marsupiomonadales; family Marsupiomonadaceae; genus Protoeuglena; species Protoeuglena noctilucae. Next base: position 401,887 of record OY253681.1, read on the forward strand.
ATAGGGCCTGGCTCAGCTCAGGCATGGGAGCGGGCATATGGAGTGTCATGGGTAGCGGTGCAGGTGCAGGTGCGTGTCGTTGTCTCTGCAGCCCTGAGCACCCCTTGTTCCCCTGACCCGCAGAGATCCACCCGCGGGCGGGCCTGCCCCCACATCGCCGCCTCAAGGCATCGACGTCGGATGTGTCTGCCGACACGCCCCCGGAGGAGGGCGGCAGTGTGCGCGGGGACTCGGCAGACACCGGCCGGCGATCCCCGGGGACGAAAGGCAGCGGCAGCGGATCCGGCAAAGGGTCACAGGAAGGCCCGGGCGCCCGGCAGGTGGCGCCCAGCCCCGGGGCGGTCGCAACCCGAGGAGCCACCCCCACGGTCCCATCTGCCTCCGCGAGGCCCAGGTCGGCCCCGGGTGACGCTGGTGACGACGGCCGGCCGTCAAAGCGGCCGTTCACGGGCGCTGGCGACTCCTGACACAGGCTCAGGCTGACCGCGTCGTCAGCACGGGGTGTCACTCCTGACACGGCGAGTTTGAGTGTCAGAGTTTCACCCGCCACGAGCACCGGACCCGATGCACGGGCAACCGCCCACCACCTCCCCCGGGCACTTCCCCCGTCACCTGTCGGCTAGGCCCCGCCACGCACCACGCAACCGCAACGGACGCCACCCACGTTGACCCACGTATCCCCCCAGTTTTGGACCCCTTCGGTTTACCTCACGACATGTTCATGTAAGATACCTCCGGACCCACGTGAGACGCTCGAGGGCACCATGGGTCCCGTCATGACCCTTGGGGCAGTGCCTTGCCCCGTGAGCCATGGCAGCGGCCTCATGTACTGAGTGCCAGAGAGAGCAGAGAGCCAGCGCGTGCAACAGCAGCCCGCGGCGCTACACGCGCGCGACGTACGCACCTTTGATAGTCGGACACCTCCTTTTGTGTCGCAACCGTAACGTGTGCTTTGATTTCCCCATCCCTTTTGCGTGGACCCCCACCCAAGAGCTGCATTCCCCGCCACATATGCGCGATGCCAGCCCCTTTCGTCGTCGCCACGACGCCTCCCTTTCGCGAGCGACACCTTTTGGGCTCCTAGTCCCCGCCCCACAACGCATCTGCCCTGTACAAACCGGACCCTACCAACGAACCTTTCATTCCATGACTTGACTTGACTTGACGGCGATCGGTGGCGCAGTGGTTCTGCGGCCCCCAAGCATGGCCCGCGCTGCCACTTGCAGTGGCAGCCTTCCGACCCCGCCCAGCCACTGCGCCTGGGCAGGGATTCCCAACACCCCCGATCGTGCTTTTGTTAGAATTGACTTCCTGGGACCACACGTCGTCAGGTGGCCCAAGCGGACCTCAGGCCAGAGCTGCATGTAGCACTTTGCGCTCAGCCTTTCCATACGCGCGGTGGGGAGGGATGCCCTGCCCTGTCCGCCCCAGCGACACGGCGTACGATTTACGAGGTTTTCTTCAGGTCAGGGTACATGCCCAAATTCTCCATGCTCGTTTGCTTTGAGGACAGGACTGTCTCGCCAGTGGGGCTCGCCCAGCGTGCTGGCTGCACACTCCCGTGCGCGGCATCTGGCGCCGGCTGCTGGCTGCCGCATTGATGACATGCGAACCCCGGCCCTTGCGTTAGCATAAACCTGCCGCGCTTGAACCGTAGGCCACATCGCGCCACCCCCTTAGCTCCCAGCAACGGGCGCCGTGCTTTGAATTTGGTTCCGTCTCCGTCCCAACTCACGCAAGCATACAGCTTTAAAAAGCATCGAGTCCATGCACCTAGGCACATGCCTGTTCCCACGCCGCTGCGCCTGGTGGGGCGCGTGGTGTGGTGTGGCAGCCTCCTGAGCACATGCGAACCCCTAGGCTGGTGAAGTGTTGGTGGGCTGGTATGAGTGGTGCAGGTTTCAGTTGTACACCATGTACTTGGGAGTGGCGCTGAACTTCTGGTAGCCCTTGATGACCTTGTTCACCGCCTCCAGGAAATCCTTCTCCGTGACTGCGAACGAAAAGGAATGGCGCACACAGGTCGGTAATTGTGTAGTGCCCAGCGAGCCAGAATGGAACACCGAGCTCCGCATAGGTACTCCCAGGAGCTCTGCATCGAATAACGTTTTGTACAGTCATCGCCGCTCACCGATCTTGCGCCGGGCTCGGATGGCGTACATGCCAGCCTCAGTGCACACGGATCGGATGTCGGCGCCCGTGGAGTTGGGGCAGAGGCGGGCGAGGAGTTCGAATCGGATGTCGCGCTCGACGGACATGGTGCGGGTGTGGATCTTAAAGATCTGGGTGCGGGACTCCAGGTCCGGGAGCGAGAACTGCGGAGAGGGCCGGGGGGCGGTGCTGGGTGTCAGTGTCTATGCTAGACGCTGTGAGTAACTGATTGTATCATGAATCGAGGGCTCAGATAAAAGCGGAGACACCGGCGCGGGCGGCGTCATCACCTCGACTTTGCGGTCGAGGCGTCCCGGACGGAGCAGCGCCGGGTCGAGTGTGTCGGGACGGTTGGTGGCCATGAGGACCTTGATGTTCCCGCGGGAATCAAACCCATCCAGCTGGTTGACGATCTCGAGCATGGTGCGCTGCACCTCGTTGTCCCCGCCTGCAGGGACGAGCCATCAAGCAGAGTGCTATGAGCGACGTACCGCAGCTGCGTGCGCCGCGCAGTTCAAGTCAACCCGCGCCGCTTCTCACCCGCGCCGTCGTCGTGCCTCGCCCCGCCGATCGCGTCCACCTCGTCGAAGAAAATGATGCAGGCCTTCTTGGATCGGGCCATCTGGAAGAGCTCCCGCACCATGCGCGCCCCCTCGCCCACGTACTTCTGCACCAGCTCCGACCCGATGACGCGGATGAAGCACGCGTCCGTGCGATTGGCCACCGCGCGCGCCAGGAGGGTTTTCCCCGTCCCAGGGGGGCCCCAGCACAGAATGCCCTTGGGCGGGTCAATGCCCAGCTTGACGAACTTCTCCGGATGGAGCATCGGGAGCTCCACCACCTCCCGCATCTTCTCGATCTGGTCCCTGCATCCGCCAATGTCTGCGGCGGCGGCAGGGCTTGCGTGTGTCTCAACTGCGGCGCGGGTGCGGGTGCTCCCTGCGGGCCACGCGGCGCGATTCCGCTGCGCTGCGCACCCGAGTACGTCACGTCGGGCTTCTCCTCCACGGTCATCATCGTGACGGTCGGGTCGATGCGGGGCGGCAGCGGGATCTGGATCTGGTACTTGTTCCGGTCCACGCCGACGCGCATGCCCTCCTCCACGTCCGTCGGGGACACTTTGTCGCCCAGGCCCACGACGAACTTGGCGATGTGCTTCACGTTGATGACGTACTGCGAGCGAGGAGGCAGCGCGGGGGCTCGGCAAGTCCAGGCGACGCTTCCAAGGCCTCCCCTTGGCGAAGACGCCGCCCGGGCGGCTCCGAGAGGACGCGTCCTTTTACCTTGGCATCCGTGGTCCCCGGGTTGATGATCTTGGTGCAGCGCGCGACCTGCAGCGGCTGCTCCTCCTGCATCATCTGCTTGTCCGACACCAGGTCCCACCGGCTGGGCGGAACCAGCCCCGTGTCTGCGACGTCGCGCGGAGGAGCGTGAGGATGAGCGCGGGGAGGCGAAAAGCATCCGCGACGCTCGCCGGCGCGCTTAGCAGAGGCCCAAACGAAGCGCGCAGGCCCTCACCGGACTCCTTGATCCCGCAGAGCTCATTGACCTTCTTCAACAGGTTTTTGAGGTCGGTCTCGGTGTCCTTGATCTTGCTGCGGAGGAAATAGCGGGGAACCGGCTTCCGGCGGAGAAGCGCCGGCGCTCTCCATGACCAGCCCCGCGCGCATCGCCGCAGGCCGCAGGGACCAGATCTACGCTTCGAACGGAAAGACGTCTCGTGCCGTGATATCCCAGGCGACGCACGCGCTCGACAGCAGCCCGGCGCTGGGGCCAGGCCACTCGACGCGCGTCCCATCACGCCAGGCGCGGCGCCGCAGCGGTCCCAGGGCCCGCGGCACCCGCCCGTGCGTGCAGTAGACCGACGTTGATACGCTGTACAGCGCCACTACGCTTTGGAGGCCCTCACTTGGCGTATGGACCGAGCCCGTAGTTTTTGAGCAGCGCAATCTCGTCCTCCGACAGCGCCTTGGCCGGCTTCTCATCGTCCACCTTCCCACTCATCCATCGCCCAGCGCCCAGTCCCACGACAGCGGGGCCCGGCCTTTTGTGCTCGTGCTAGACGCTCACCGATGCCAAGGACGCTGTGAACGGCGTTGGGCTGTCTATGCATGCGCTAGAGATGGTTGCAGACGTCGTGTCTTACCGCATGCCTGCGCATAAAACGTCAAGAGGGCTACACCCCCGAAACCCTAGCTCAGCCAGACACGGGGTCCACGTCAAGGAGGGGGAAAGCATTGAAACTACAACTCCCCTTTCCAAACAGCAAGGCGCAAGAGAGTTGGCAGCTGCCGTCCCGCCAGGGAAGCGCACTGTCCCAGCGTGCGCAGTCCCATTGGCGGGAGCTTGAGAGGCGGATACGCTTAGATTCGCACTCGGCGCTCAGACACACAGCGGGGGAGTTACTCAACTTGCTTGTGGGGCTGAGATGGCGCCCAGCAGCTCGTCTCTTGCGGCCTGCGCTGGGCAGGTCGTGCGCGTGTTTGATGGCTCGGAATCCTCTGCACCGGTCAGCATTATCGCAGATGAGCAGGTCCATTGCGTGCGGTGGAACCACACCGGCAAGGTTCTGGCCGTGGGCGGCACGCGGGGGCGCATTCGCCTCTTCCACGCGTCCGGGGCGGAGATCCCAGGCAAGAGTGGCGCAGCATGCGCCGCGATCCCCTCCACGCTACCGCCGATCTCACATCTCCCATCGCCATCACCCAACGCAGGCGGGGACCTCCCCGCCGACCCGCATGACGCCCTGATGGACCGCATCGAGGCACTGAGGTTCACCCGGGGCTCGCGCTTCGTCCTCCTGTCGGGTTCGGGCCCTTGCGTCCTCATGTAGGTGAGAGAGCTACATGCGCTACTTATGATGCTGTTCAAACATCCACGGAGTGGCCTCCTTGCTGGGCAGTCTCGCCCACAGCACGCTCCGTGTGCCGCATCGCATGCAGACCTCAAGGCGCGGCAGGTCGACCGGCAATTCGACGGCCGGGGCCAGTCTTTTGGCGCCCTTTGCCTCTGCCCAAGCGACAAGTACCTCGCCGCTGCCTCTGCCAGGTGATCTGCGAGCAGGCACTTATATCCAAGGATGGGTGTCGCACTGTGTCATATCAGCTCGCCCGGTTTCAACCAAGCCAGTGCTCCGTTTGGCCCGCAGTGGCGGCGTGAGCATCTTCATGCTTCAGAGTTGTCTGGAGGTGGCCAAGCTGGCTGTCGATGGCGGTGCGCGTCAGCTGGCCTTGGAGTTCCACCCGCACCAGAAACACCAGCTTGCTTGCGCGTCTCAGTCCGGCTCCGTGTTCGTCGTCGACTCCATGACCACGCGCAACGCGGCCATGTTCCCAGGCAAGGATGGCACATCGACCGACGCTCTAACCAGCCCTGACCCGCAGCACTAGACATGGTTAATTTGCCTTTGCTACAAAGCGCCAAGCCTTGCGCTTATCACTTCTCCCGTACCACGTTGCAGGGCTGCACACGGCTCCCGTCACAGGGCTTGGCTGGGTCTCGGCAGCTCCCCATGTGCTCACATCCTGCGGGGGCCACCTGGTGGCTCTTTCGGACATCAGAGCCAAGAGCTGCGTCGGCAAGATCGCCACCGACGCAGGATGCACGGCGCTCGCCACCCCCGCCGGTGAGCCGCGCCAGAGCGTGGCCGCCTGTCCGCAACGCAACCGTGTGCCTGGCAAGCACTGTTGCTTCTCTGCATCTGCAAACGACGAGTGGTTTACTACATGTATTTCGAAGGAAGTGTGCACCCCCACAACTCCCAAAAACCCCACGCCCACGTTGCGCTGCCTGCGACCGCAGAGGGCCGCAGTGACGGCGACCCAGGGTCACCCAGCAACCACGACTGGGCCCTGGCGGTCGGGATGCAGGACGGTGGCATCGCCGTGTACGATTTGAGGCAGGCGCAGGCGCCCATGTCTTATGTCCCGCGCTTTCTGCCTGGTGCGGTGCAAGGCATCGAGTGGCAGCGTGGTGTCGTGGAGCGGACGGGTGTGCAGCACAGTGCACCACAGGGCACGCCGCATGCGGGGCGCGGGTCTGTGCCAGGCTCGCCAGATATGTCCAAGGTGGATGTCGGACGTGTCGCCGCAACTCCGGCGTCTGCTGCCCGCACTGCGCGTGCGAGTCCCGGACACCCTGGGCCTGGGCAGAGGCCGCGAGAGTCGGGTCGGGGTGAGATGGACGCCGGAGGTGCGGATGGAGCGCAGGCGGGGCTTGCTACCGCAAGCGTTGCACAGGCAGCATGGGCGGGGGGCGCCAACGGGGCGCATGCGGTGGGGCTGGCGGGTGCAGAGAAGTGGGGTGCTTCCGGAGGCAGGGGGGAAGGTGCAACGGGGCGGGTGGCAGAGGCGGAGGCTGACGGTGCGCCATTGAGAGGTGCGGAAGGGGCTGGGTCCCTTAATGGGGGTGGCAATGACCAGGGCGACAGGAGGGCGGGGCAGCACAAGGCGCAAAGCCACAGCGCGAGTGCCGACCGAGCAGTGGCGGGGCATCGGGAGGGCGAGGGAGTTGGCCGTCCATTGACGGCTGCTGAGGGTGACAAGAGCAGGGTGTTGAGTAATACAGAGCACCGTGAGGGTCGTGCAGAGCCCAGGACTCCCGGAGCCACGGCTGCTGCCCAAGATGGGACTGGGGCCGCAGCTGTTGGGACTCCCGCACCCAAGATTGTGCACGTGGGTCTCACGGAGGCGGAGCTGCGGTGAGCTTGCAAAGGGTTCGAATTGCAACGGTCACCGAGAGCTGCGGGCCTGGGTCGCGAGCCCCATTGCTGCGGCGTCTCGTGATCGCTGCAGGAGGGTGATTCGAGAGGAGATTGCGCAGGCAGTTTCTGACATCAAGCGGGACGTGCGGGAGTCCCTGCGGGAGCTGAGCCTTGAGGTGAGGCCTGAACAGCTGGCACGTCAGGGTAGTGCACCTGACATGCAGGCTAGACTGCAGCACGAATTGTAGCGTGTATGTGCGCCAGTGCTGGGCCGTCCAATTGCGCAGATCATCCGGCAGCTCCATTACCAGCAAGTGGAGGTCTCCAGTGCGCTGGAGGAGCTTCGACAGGGCCAGGAGGAGTCAGCCGGCGCGACCCGCGCTATGCTGTCCACGCTGCCGGGCGTTGCGCGGGGCCGACCCTAGGGTGCAAGAGCGTCGCACGTCGGCTTTTCAACGGGTGTTATATGCTAGAAACGCGCCTTGCTTCTTGAAGGCGCTCTCGGGGACAAGGTTACTCTACGCGTCGAGTCCGGGGAAAGACAGCGCATCCAGCCTGAGCCAAACACACAAAGGTCTGCGCGGCGCCTGAGGGAAACCATACGTGCGCGCTGGGGCGGGCGCCGGGAAGGCCGGCGATCAGCAGCGCGAAAGTGAACTCGACATGGGTCAGCTCAGAAGCCCTCCTTGCCATCCGCCTGGCGCAGGGTGCCCAGGGCCTTGGGGGCCGACGTCTGCACGACCATCGATTTGGCGTAAGCCGACACGTCCACGTCCTTCTCCGCAGCGATCTGGCCCTTGATCCAGAAGTACGTCACGCGGAGGCCGTCCTGGAGCTTGATCGTCGGCTCCCAGCCGAGCTTCTCGAGGATGAGCGCGTTGTCTGCGGGCAGGTCCAGCGGTCCGGGACGTCATCCCTGCGCAGCGGAGACCGCAGAAGCACAGAAAAAACGCTGCAAGAATTCCGAAAACGCACCCGAGTTGCGCCCACGCACGCCCTCGGGCCCCGGGATGTGCTTGATGGACAGCGGCCTGTTCTCGTACCCCATCACCATCTCCATCATCTCGTTCATCGACACCATCTCCGACGAGCCGATGTTGAGCGGCTCGCGGACGTCCGACTGCGACGCGGGAAGCATTCCGCGTATGACACGGGGCCGCAGGAGCGGGACGGCACGCGCATGGGCTGCGCCGTCAGCATCACACCTTCATGAGGCGCAGGACGCCCTCGACGCAGTCGTCGATGAAGGTGAAGGAGCGCGTCTGCTTGCCGTCGCCCCACATCTCGACCTCGCCCTGCGACGTGAGGACCTTGCGGCAGAAGGCCGCGGGGGCCTTCTCGCGCCCGCCCTTCCAAGTGCCGTACGGGCCGTAGATGTTGTGGAAGCGGGCCACGCGCGTCTCGATGCCAAAGTCCTTGCAGTAGTGCTTCGCGAGCTCCTCCGTGACCAGCTTCTCGAGGCCGTACGCGTCCTGCGGCTGCGCGGGCCACGCGTCTGCCTCCTTCAGGCCCCCGCCCTCGACCTGCGTGTCCAGCTGCTTGAACTCGGGGTAGATGCACGCGGAGGAGGCGTAGAAGAAACGCTTGATGTTGGCGATGCGGGCGGCCTCCATCATGTTGAACGAGATCTGCGGGAGGGAGGGGCGCGAGGCGGTGATGAGCGCGCAGTGGGCTCGCCGCACGCCCGCGCCGGCCCACGGCGGCCACGGGGTCGTCAATTGCTTGCCAAGCAGTGTTAACATGCATACCGATGTAGCATCTGCCGTCGCGGGGCAGCGGGCGCCTGTGACCGCCGGCGGGCTCACCATCGTGTTGTTGTAGAGGATGACCGAGTGGTTCGACTGGATGAAGCCCATGCCGCCCATGTCAGCCGCCAGGTTGAAGACGTGGTCGCATCCCTGCACGACCTTGACGCAGTTGTCTGCGGCGACGCGACCCCCCAAAGTGGATGGAACTCATGGGCACCCCTCCGCGCCCGCGTGCGCCAATATATCGTCCACAAGTCATGCCGATGGACATGTCCGGCTGTTATGTACCCGATGACAAAGGCTCGCGTAACCCTGGATCCCGAGGCCGCCACGCGGCCTCGGTCATGGGTGGGCAGCTGCACCGGGGCATGCGCGCCACTCGGCGGTCGAAATGCCCGAACAAGCAACACCCGTCATTTTCGTGTACATAAGTAATGGCGTAACGCGACGGTCTGGGCAAATACACTGCATGCGCCGCTCGGGCGACGCACAAGGCGCGCCGCCCCGTCAGCCAGTCTACGCGCGCCCCGCGCCGCAAGGGCCGCTCTTTCCCCCGCTCCGCTCACCGTACACCCTCAGATCTACGAGGTGGAACTCGTCACAGAAGATCTCCTCCGGCATGTGCTCATTCCGCTTCCAATCGCACGCCACCACGAAGTGCCCCTCCGACTTGAGCCGCTTGGCCAGGTGCGAGGCGATGAAGCCCCCGGCCCCCGTCACGCATATCTGCAAATTGTACGCGGATGCGACGGGATGTCGCGGCAGCCGCCCCGCAGCGACGCGCCGGCGGATTCCCGAGTGCCTGCCAAAAGTCTCCCCGGCGCGGCCGGGGGCATGGCCTTCAGGGCCTCAGCGGGCCGCTTTCCTGTGCGCGACCCACCTTCAACTTCTTATCGGGCCAGTACGGCTCGAAAGGGAACCGGGCCAGGTTCGAGGACTCGTAATAGTCCTTGTGCACGGCGTCGGTGGCCATGGTCGCGGAGGCGAGTCCTTCAATGTCGCAGACAGACAAAGAAGGGCGAGTTTACCGGGGGGGAGGCGCCCCGACGCAACATTCGACGACGACCCGCTGGCACGACCTTTCTGACCCGGTCAGTCCCCGTGCTCGTCCAGCCACCGCCCCAGCATGGGCGGCATCGCCAGCGCGCCAGTCGTGGCGGACCGCTGCGGCCGCGGGGGCCACTCGTCCGCCCTGTCGCCGGTCAGGGCCTCCCCTCGCCCAGGCGCCACGCTCAGCGGAGGCAGCGGTGCCCCCGCACGGCCGCCGAGCGCGCGCATGGAGCTGCTCGCGTGCAGCGCCTGCGTGCATCCCAGCACCTGGCCGCCGCCCGACGCCGACACGTCGCCGCCCAGGTTGCCGAAGAACGACACCCTGCAGAGAAAAGCCCCGGGGAGCGACGGATGCCCGATCCGCGACGTAATAGATACCCCCTTACTTGCAAACATCTACGTGCGACGCTCACCCGCGGCTCCCGTGGACGACCGCGAGGTCCAGCACGCGGATGCCCGGGCCCGCGTTGCTCTCGATCTTCGCGTCCCCGCCCACGCGCAGCATCGCGCCCTGCCCCGACACGAGCGCCCCGGCCGCGCCGTTGCGCGAAGTCGCCAGCCCGCCCCGGCACTCGAGCGCGGCCCCCACGACCCTGCATGGGGACGGATGAAGGGCGCTATGTTGGCTGAGCCATTGAAACCGTCGGCGCAGGTGGCTCCCCGTTCCGCGCCCGCACGCACCGCAAGCCGTCGAGGGCATTCTCGACCGCCTCGCATGTCCCCAGCTGCAGGCTGGCCCCGTCCACGACTTGCACCCCAACGCCCCCGTTGCCCACCGCACGCACATCCGCCACATCCCCCATCACACCCCGGCCGCTCAGCAGCAGGCCGCCGCCGGCATTCTGCGAGCCACGCGGAACACAAGACTCACCCGCCACGCGCCGCACTCGCAAAACGCGTGTCGCCAGGGTCCATTGCAACGACCTCCATGCCATACCCGCTGGCTCTCCCACCTGGCGCAAGACGAGGCCGCGGCCCCTGAGCCGGCTTCCCTGCCCCTGCACGGACACCCCGACCCCCGCGCCTTTGGTCACCGTCACGCCGTCCACCCACAGCGTCCCGGTCCCGGCCAACTCCACCGCGGGCCCCGCGCACCGCGCCACGCTCACGTCCGAAAGCGTCGCCTCGGACCCCGCGCCCATCAGCACGCCGCCAAAGAAGGACGACACGGAGCACCGCTCCACGCGTAGTCCGCGGCAGAAGCGCGAGGCTGCGATCGCCACAGCCCGCGCCTGTCGCGCACCGGCGCCCTCCAGGTGCAGCCCTGTGAGAGTCACGTCCCCGGCGGCCACCGACAGCAGGCACGGGCACCCCGGGTGCTGCGCTTCCGCCAGCCGCCGCGCCGCCACCTCCGCGCGCGTCGTCGCCCCCGCCATCGTGCGCAGATCGTCTGACAGCTCCATGCACATCCGGTCCATCGGGTCCCGACGCACGGGCGGCTGCGGGTCAATATACGGGGCCAGAGTGCACGGGTCAAGTGAGCGCATGACACCCCACCAGGGGTGCAGTGGCTCGCTTGCCACCAAACGCGAGCGACCCGCTGCTCGTCGTGCACCTGTAGAGCAGTGAAGCCCGGCTCGAACCACAACCGCCCGTTGCGCAGCTCCACGCCCGCGTTGCGCACCACCAGCCCTGCCCCCAGCCGCCGCGCCTCCTCCCCACTCAAATGCACCGTCACATCCTGCCCCATCAAGTCCACGCGGCGCACCCGGGGATGGTCCAGCACCCTGCAAAAGACCAGAAAGGCCGAGATGAGCGAGCGAGCAAGCGAAGTGGCACCCACAGACAAGCCAGCAGCGTCTGCAGACACCGCACATTTGTCATCTTGTCCCATGTGCAAACAGACGGTGACTGGTTGCAACACATGTCTTACAAAGTCAAAACCAAGCCTCTCCGACTCACCGCTGCAGCACCCCTCGAGTCATGCCCTCCCACGCGTGCACCTCCTCCACCGCCCCCGCGCACGCCCCCCGCAACACCTCCTCTGGCAGACGATTCAGCGACAGCAGCACCGTCACGCGCTCCAACACCCGCTCCGCCAGCTCCCGGTCCCCCCGGTCCGCACAGGTCCCCGCCACTTCGGTCGCGGCTTGGTGCACGCGAGCCAAACCGTCCCACGCCCGGCCAGGCTCCCGCAGATCCACGCCCAGCCGCCTCGCTGCCTCGTGCGCGCTCGCATCGGGCCCATGCCTTCCCGACGCCCGCGCCCCCGCCTCCTGCCCCCGCTCCTCTCGCCGCGACGTCGACGGACCCGCCATGGGCGCCGCACCCTCGGCCCGCCCCCTGCCCTCTGCAGCCCGCGTTCCCATCGCATCCTTCGTCAGCGGCGTCGCTGCCCGAGAGAGGGACGCCGCGGGGCTCGACGCGGACTCCGCATCGACGTGCAACTTTGCACGCAGCGCCGCGCGCGTGGCCTCCACCTCCGCGAGCAGCGACATGCCCAGGCGTCGGCGGGGCGGCTGCGCGCGAGTTGCCTCAGCGGTAGAACTCGGTTCGCCCGGGCCACGGGCGGCAGGCGCCTCGTCGGCCGGGCCAAGGAGGGGCTGCACGTCGGTGGCAGGCGACGGGCACTGCGTGGTCGCGTCGTCGCCTGCGGCCGGCTTGGCGGCTCCCTCAGATACATCTCTTGCGACGTTCGGGTCATCAGGGAGAGAGCGGGTCTCGGCCGCAGGCGCGTTCGCAGCGCCTCCGTTGTCGCCAGGTCCGCCGGCGACAGGACCCGCGTCCCGCTCGAAGCGCAGCAGCGCGGCGACTCCCGCGCGTGCGGCGGGCGTATCCCGAGACAGGCGCGGGTTGTTACCGCGGTGGCGGTCGGCCGCAGCGCTCAGATGCCATCCGCTCCCAGCAGGCGCCTCCCGTTTGTCCGCAGCCGGCGCTGCGGTCAGGAAGGGGGATGCGGGCGCCACGGCCCCATCCACTTCCCGTCGCTGCGCCTCTGGCCCTCCCCGGGCCGACCGTGCCGCCCGCGCGGACCGGGATGTCGCGACAATCAGTGACAGGGGGATTTGCGGCTTCCCTGCGAGCCAATGCGTGGACCGCGGTTGGTATGGACGTCGTAGGGAAGACAGTGCGTGCGTAGCAGAGGGCAGCCGCCCTCGCCTTGGACCACTCCGGCCGTGAGAAAGGGCGACGCAGGCGACTCATTTCCAGTGCCACTCGCGGGTTGGCTCCGAGCGCGGGACTGCGGTATATCGTGGTACGTCGGTTTGAACCCAGCGCGCCAATGGGGGGCCCGGTTGGTGGACCTTCGGGCTCGCGGGGGCCGCGTCTATTCGCGGTGGGACTCACCGCGCGCAAGTCGTCCAGAAGCGGAGCCAGCTCGGCCAAGCAATCGAGCAGCACGCGTCTCTGATACTCCTCCGACAGCAGGACGGTCAGAGCGGCCTCGGGCACCGCGAGGTGCCACAGCCCGTCCATGCCCGTGCCAAGCATGGCGGCAGTGAGCTGCGGACGAGGCCGAGGGCCCAGCTCGGAGCAGCGATCCCGATGACGGAGTAATGACTGCAAGGTGTCGTCGCTGATCAGTGGGAAGGTCACACGGTCACGGCGGCACGAGAGTCGGTGACACTGGCACTCAGATGTCGTCAGATATCCTTTAATCGAGCAACTCGTCTTTAAGGGTGCGGCTGAAAGAGCGGCCGGGCATGTGAGTAGCTAGATCCCAGAAGTGGAAGGAAAAGGAGAGCAAAGGCCCGTCTACTGCATCTGCATGTGCATGGGCTGTCCAAGGGCTGTCCAAAGGATAGGAAAGCCATTCGGGAGATAGGGTAGGGGGAACTGAGACCACGCATTGCAGCAACGCAAGAAAAGCTCACACGAAAGCACATTGCAAGGAGTCCAAAGGCGACGTTGTAGGGCAACAGACGATGCAATGCGTCCGCGACGGGCGGAGGCGGGTTGCGACCCGCTGGCCAGCTAACAAGGCAAGGGCAGGGCACGCAGCCAAGCCAACCACCTCATGACAATGCCACAACTTTGTTTCCACTGCATGCAACGATCACGGGCTCCGCGGCGCCCAGCTTGGACCGGAGGCGCTCGCCCTCGGCCGCCACTGCGGCGGCGCGGCTGGCGACGGCTGCGGCGGCGGGATCCGAATCCTTGACGTCGCTGGTCGCGGTACCGAGCTTGGCGTCCACCAGGCGCGCCAGGAGCATCGCCTCCGTGGCACCCATGGCACGGGAGGGACCCATGACGCGACGTGCGACATCAAGCATGATCTGGGGCGGAAAGCACGGGCGCGTGTGAGTATATGTTACAGACACTTGAGAAAGAGTGCATGCTGCAGGTGCATTTGCAGTGCTGGTGGACGGCAAAGCCAGGGTAGCTAGCGAAGTGTGACAGCCAGGGGCACCGCCATGCGACGAGAGACACAACACGCGAGACAGACAACGACTGCCTTTCATGAGCCAAGAGCTTCTCAACGGCATTCGCATTCGCATTATCCGCTCACCTCGGCTGCCTCCACGACGTCCTCGAGGTCCCGGATGGCCGGGGTGGCCTGGGACAGGGGCCGGTGGGGCGTGACGACGACACGCAGTGCGTCCCACTTGCGGCCTGGGAAGAGGCAGCCGTGCAGGAAGCGGACGAAGCTGGAGCGGCGGGGGGCCTGGATGACCGCGCCCAGGGCGCTTAGGCCCATGACCAGGGCCTCGACTGCCGCCTGCGGGTGCAGAGAGAGGGGCGGGGTGCGCATGACGGGTGGCGTTGTGAGGGCTTGGCGTTGAGGTGCATGGGACGCGGGGGAGGTACCAAGGACTGTGCTGTTCAGTCTCTCCCTGCCTATGTCCACTCCACCCCTCCACCCTTCCTTCCTCACCTCCACGTGCCCCATCCCCAGGTACGCCCTGGCCGCGATGCGCGACCACAGCGCCTCCCGCCTCGGATCGACGTCAAAGACATCCCTGGCAGGCACCACCTTGGCCCCGTGCCTGCTCTTCTCCGTCTCCCGGCTCTTCCTCTTGCCCCCCTCCTTCTCCTGCACCCACAGGCCGAGCAAGATGGTCAGGCAAAGCGGGCAAAGCCATGGGGTCAAGCTATGGGCGCGACTGGCTCTGTCGAACTAGCCGGACAGCTGCCCACCCGGGGCTGTGGCAGCTGGCACATCGCGACGGGTGCGCATTCCATCGACAATGCTACTACGCAACCCTTGCAACAGTGCGTTCATGTCATGTCATGTCACCTCTTCCGCTCCGCTCTCCGAGGGCTGGGCGTCCCACTGGTCGTGGAAATCCTCATCCATGGAGGGCAGGATGGTGTAGGCGGTCTCCTCTGCCTTCTGCGGGGAGCAATGGGAATGAAGAGGTTGTGAGCGGGGTGTAGGGTTACGAGGGCGCGTGCGAGCGGGGCGGGAGGGGCGGGCAGGGTGGGTGTGCAAGCAGCAAGAGAGGGTGGGGTAGCGGAAGGGCCAAGCAATCAATCATGTCCTCTTATGCGCAAGCAGCGCACACCACAGTGCGTGATCTGGTGCACCCCAACCCGACGCGTCGCCCGCACCGCAGCGCGTGGTCTGGTGCACCCCACTTCGCCTCACCTCGAGCAGCGCGAGCGCCTCGGGGTCCGCCCCGTGCTCCAGCGCCTGCTGTGCCGCTTCTTCCCATAACTCCACCGCCAGTCGCACGCGGGACGATAGCGAATGGTCCACATACCCAAGAGAGCGCGAGAAGTGCTCCGCGAGCGTGGCGGGGGGTACGGGCGCAGAGGTCAGCGCCTGTGCCTGGGTGTGGCCCTTGTCGACGGCACGGTGTGCAGCCAGGAGTTGCTGCGGGGGAGGCGAGGGTGGCGGGGGATGATGTCAGCATGCACATGTTTAGATCAATCAAGCGCTTGCCAGACAACCATGTAGTTGTCTCCCATCACGCATATTTCTAGACTCTTTTCATCGCTATCCTCACCTGTCCGACGGCCATGTGGATCTTGGCGCGCTGGGTGGCGGGGACCAAAGAGTACGCCACGTCTCGCACGACCCCGGCAGCGAAGTGCAGGCGCTCCCTCGCACCGGGGTCGGCCCATTCCAGGAATCGATTGGAGACGAGGACGTCCAGGTCGCGGCACTGGGGGTGAGGTTGATATTGATAGGGGGAGTGAGGGTGAGGGTGAGGGTGGGGGTGGTAAGGGTGGCAGTGGGGGTGGCAGTGAGGGTGAGGGTGCGGCAGGGAAAGCACACAATGAAAGCCTGAGCTGTGCCATGACTGCGTCACGGCAGGAGTGTCGTGCGACATCGCAACTGCTCACCAGTGCCCGCATGGACTGGCGGATGGGGTGGACGGCCTGCAGGAGGTGGCAGGTGAACGCCTCGCCGAGGATGGAGGCCACTTTGAGGGTCAGCTGCTCCGTGGCCTTCAATGCGTCGATGCGGTTGGTGATGAGGGACGTCTGCGTGCGTCAATAACACGACAGTGTCAACAACCATGACAAATTGTATATCCAGTGTATAATCAGTTGTGTATTCTGATCGTGTTGAATATAAGAGACTGCAGGTACCGTGCAACTCGACACGCGCATCGTGCACAGACCCACACCGAGTGGTGCAAGCGTCACAAGCACACTATGCTTGCAGCGGCTCACCAGGGGCAGCTCGTCGTCCACCACGGATTTCAAATCGTGCACGGCCCGGAGCTGGTCGGGGGGGTCCATCTGCAGAGAAAGCGCAAGATAGATGAGAGCAATCTTTGCACAGCCAAAGAAGGAAAAATAAGATCCAAGGCATCCGAGCGCCATGAGCACCATTACTACTTCATACTCGCCTGGGAGAGGTACCCGAGGAGTTGCTCGGTGAGTAAGGGGTGGCCTTGGGTGCGCTCGAAGATGAGGTGGTGCGACTGGGCGGGGATGCTGTCGGGACCGCACAGCGAGTGGATGAGCTGAAGGACCTGGTCGGCGCTCAGCGCGTCCAGCACCAGCCGCTCCGTGCGCGGGCTGGCCACGATGTTGCTGCGAGCAAGGCACGGCACATACTGACTTCAGAGACGGAGTTGTGACATTCGCAATACGAAGCCAGTCGATGCAAACTACATCGGAGCATCACATGCTCGCGCTTCACCTGAAGATGGACCTCGCGTAGGCGGGCGCCTGGTGTCCCGGGTCCACGCTGAGCACCACAAACACGCCCTCCACCCCGAGCGTGACATTACGCAGGAGCATCCAGCTGGGCCTGTCGAATGTCTGCACGTCGTCCAGGAGGATCACGGGCTTGCCGAGCGTGCCGGCCGCGCAGCGGATGACCTGGGTGAAGGAGCAGGAAGGAGCGGGTGGGTGAGTGTGAGTCGTGTCAAAGGTTGCACACGCACCCGACTCTGCCTACTGCATGAGCTCCAAAAGTATTGTTTGCGAACTGAAACGAGGCCAACGGCATTGACACCCACGACCCTGCTGGTCCCCATACTTGTGCATTTGTCATACCGGCGAATAGCAAATGGCAACAGATGGTCAACTATCTCGTCTCAATACTCGCCTTGACCAGGATATCCGCGATCGAGTCCTCGTCGAACGAAGACCGGCCCTCCTGGGACGGCCGGGGGATGCCCTCGGGCCGACTGGAGGCGCAACTGGACAGCGTGCGCACGGGGCCGCCGTCCTGGCCGCCAGGGAGGGAGCCCGCCTGGGGGAGAACCCGAAAAGGGTTTGTTCGATAATGAGACAGAGCATAAACAGATCCCTCGTCCCTCACCCCCGCACTCAGCGTAACACTGCGTATGACATCATGTACGCAGACAGCGCAGCGGTGCGGTGCGGTTTACTCGTCACCTCCCGTTCCCGGCTGGCCATCCGGTCTCGCTCCGCGGTGCTAGCCGCGCGCGCCCTCGAGCTCGCCAGGGCCTTCCCGCTCACTCCGGACGTGGGCAGGCGCCTCACGCCGCCGGACCCCGTGGCGTCGCCAGGGGCCGTGCCGGCGTGGCCAGGATCGTGGCCCGAGCAGGACCCCTCCACTCGCGACTTCACCACGCTGCCCTGCCGCGCGTGCCCGGGCGCCATGAGGAGGCGCCGGGGGAGCTTTAGGGCGTGGGCAAGGGACGAGACGGCGTCGCTGCGGGGGTGGGGCGGGGCGGGGCGGGGGTGGATGACAAGACTAACAGGGGTGTTTCTTGTCGAATGTGGGTATCACGCTGGCGACGAGTGCCTTCGTGAACATGTGAGTAACACAGTCAGCGCCAGGTACAGAACTCTACCAACACTCACTTGTACCCCGGCACGCTGGCGACAAGGGCCTTCATGAACCGGAGCCCGGCGTCTTCTCGGTTGAGCACGGCGTGGTGGGAGAAGATCTGCTGGATGACGATTGCCCAGGGGGAGAAGGGGACCATGGAGTTGCGCTGGCCTTGCTGCAGACACGGGGAGCGTGGCAACACGGTGAGGGATGGGAGCAAGGCATGCCAGGCCTGTGCGACCACGTAGCAAGCCTGGAACGGCGATTCTGCATTCGCTTTGGCGCCACTGTGTCGCATCCCAGCCTTATCATGACCCAATCACTCACCACGCCTTGCCAGTCACCCATTCGTGACCCATTCCCCCTCACCTTGGCGTCCAGCACGATCATCTCCGTCTCGGCCGCCGTCTGCCCCCGCAGGTACGCCATGAACGCCGACTTGCCCATCCCGCTGTGCGCCTCGAGCACCACCGTGTGCCCCACCCCTGTCGACATATAGCGGTGCAGGAGGCGGTTGAGCGTCGCCAGCTCCCGGTCCCGGCCCATCAGGCCGCCCGACACCATCGCCTGGCTCTGGTACACGTCCCGGATCTCATAGACCTGCGGGGTTGGGACGTCGAAGGGCTCAGATGGGACTGACACTTGACTCGTAACTGTTTGTGACTGTGATATTGTGATAAACACAACATCTTCTTTCATGCGGGCACGAGTACGTGGTGCGCGAACATCCAGACCATGCGCTCGTGACGTAAGTGCATGATGTATAAAACACTCACGTGGATGGGGTGGGTGCGTCCCTTGACCTTGACTGGGCTCAGGGTCTCGAACGCAGCGCCCACGCGCGCCCCCAGCTGCGGAGAGGACAGGCAGAGGCGTTAACATGCAGTTCTCGGGTCATTAGGCTGAGCTGGGCACGGTTGCATAAGCCCCGCCCCACTTGCCGACACCACGGCAAGACATGACCTGATCGGACCACCCCGACATGCAATTGCGTTGCCCAGCCGCGCCCCTCGCCTGCGTGACGTCGTCGCACACGAGCCGCCCCAGCCCCCTCCGGGCCTGCACCATGAGCCGGGCGCTGAGGTTGATGGCGTTGCCAAAGACCGTGTATTCGGTGTGCAGCCCCCGCGCCCCGATGGTCGCGCAGAGGAGCTTCCCAGTCGCAATGCCCATGAAGCATCCGAACCCCTTGGATGCCAAGGCGTCGCGGATGCCGATCGCGGCCCGCACGGCGCGGTGGGTGTCGTCCGAATGGGACCTCCCCGGGAGGCCGAAGGCGCAGATGGCGACGTAGCCCTTTTCGCAGCATCGGAACTGCAGCATGTGCCCGTCCAGCTTGTTAATGACGGCGAAGATGGCGGAGAAGTGGGCGATGGCGACCGACAGGGCCCGCTCGGGACTGCTGGCCCGGTCCTGCACGGCGCGCTCCAAGCCGGGAAGGCCGATGAACTGCGGGGGAGGAGGGGTGGGTGGAGTTGTTGACAGGGTTCGTGGTAACGAAAAGGCCGATGAACTGCAGGGAGGGGGCGGGGCAGGGGAGGAGGGGTGGGTGGGTGGAGTTACACTGGCAGGGTTGTGGTCAGATGAGCTCAGTGGCAGTAGAGCGGGGTTGCAGGTGAGGGTGGGGTGGCAAGACGGGAGCGGCGGACTTGTGATGTTTCTTGCGATGTCGCGGTGGTCGCAGCACGCACTTATCCAGTCACGATCACCATGTGTCCGTTCTCATCGACTCACCATGGTCGAGCACATGCGCACTTCGTTGAGGAATTCCCCCTGTCCGATCTTGACCCGCTCGTGCAGGAACTGGGGCACGTGGCCGTTCACGACCTGCCACAGCCGGGCCGCCTTGCGCTCGTCAAGCGCAGACAGGGGCATGCGGTCCACGATCGACGTCGGCGGGGGTGCCTGGGACTAAGAGAGGAAGGGAGAGAGGGTAGTGGGTCTAGTGACAATCTGTATGTATCTTGAACTACGAGATGGAGTCGGTGGTGGGGTGTCAGGTCTGTAGGGCCTTACCCTCATCGCGCTCCTCACCTTGACGGGTTCGCCCGACTGCCCCGACGAGGCGCTGCCGTGCGTGGCGGTGCTGAGGTCCCGTGCGGCGTCCGAAGAGACGACCGACTGAGAGACGACCGACTGGGACGGGGCGGGCGCGACTTGCGTGGAGGTGCCAGACGTGGGGTCCCGCAGGTCCACGGTGGAGGAACTCAGGCCCACTTGCGCCTGGACGTTGGACGTCGATCGCAGGAACTGCTTGAAGGTGTGCCGCACTGTACCAAACGGCACCGCTAGGTCCGTCAGGAGGTGGCCCAGGCCCAGGCGGTCCGCTGCAGGGAAGGCAGAGATCATGGTAAAAATTCTACTCGTAGATTCGATTCTACGGTCGTCGTTGCGATGGCGTGGGGCGGCTGGGACGACGCGAGGGGTGCAGTCGGCAGCGGCGTGTTTGCTTGCGCTGTGGCGGTGACACGGGGTGTGGTCTGTGCATGGCAGACTGCGTGGCGTGGCCCACTGCTGCCTTTGCCAACGAGACGCATAAGAACATTTGGTCACTCCGTGCCGTGTGAGCTGGGCATTGCCGGCGCCGCTCACAGTGGATGAGACCCCGTATGCGGTGCATGACCTCGTCCGACGCGATGGCGGCCCCCGCCAGCGCACTCTCGTCCAGCTCCAGGATCTGCCGGAAAGGTCGCCGCGTCCCGAGCGAGTCGGGCTCGTCCGTCGATCCAGGGCCGTCTCCCACGAATGCCTCCCACCGCTCGATCCCTGCAATGCTCTCGCCCTGCACAGCAGACCGACACCCAGGGCCACATGTGCAACGCATCTACCTCATATCGTGTCTCACACAGGCTCCCCAACAGATTACCCTCACTAACTCTGTCTCAGAGACTGCAAGAGAGAGTGAGGCACACAGTCAAGCACGACGATGTGCGAACCGCAGAAAGTGTCCCTCAAGTGTAAGTGAAAATCTGAACCGAGAGCATCGCACCTGGGCTTGCACGTGCACGAGGGAGATGCGCCCACACGCGACCAGGACCTTGAGCTGCAGCTGCACCACGTCCCGGAAGCCAGAGTCACTTGCGCCTGCTGCGGGGGGGGGGGAGTGGCTCATGTCATATCAGTGGCGCAGTCCGCTGTGCCGTGAATGAGGGACCCGTGGACTAGGCTGCACGTCCATGCCAACGGACGGTGGCCCTGTCCCTGCCCAGCCACACCTCCATCTCTACCCTGACCAACCAAACCAACCAAAGCTCGCGTCTCACCCGTCGTCTCTCGCGTGGAAGAGGGCATCGGGTCTTGCCTTGTAGACAGGAACTCCCTGCCCCGGAGCCGCCCCTCCCGCGGCTTCCTCTCGTCCAGAATGGCCATGCTGCGCAGGGGGACGCACAACAAGTTTGACGCCCAACACAGCCACCCGAGCCGCAGGGGCTGTGCGGCAGGCATGCTAAAGCGCGTGGGTTGTCGGAACAGGCGGAACATGAGCAGCAGACAGCATTCTCCACAAGTGCAGCGGCGGTCCGCGGCAATGGTGGGTCGAGCGCCATCGCACACCGCCGTCGCCCATCGCCGCACTCACTGGCGCGAGTCCGGCCGGTCGCGGATCGAATCCGAGGAGTAGAGCGCGTTGGCGGGCGGGGCCAGCATGCTCGCGACCGTGGCCGCGCTCATCTCCACGCTGCGCCGCGCCATGGCGCTCCCGTGCAGTGCGGTGCGGTCCATGGATGCCGACGCGCCCGATTGGAAAACGGCCTGGTGGTTGAAGGCGGCCACGGACGAGCTCTCGAAGGGGCCCTTGTGCTTGCCGCCGATGCCGCGGCTGCGACCGAATGGTGAGGAGCGGATGCCGGTTGCCGGTTGCAAGGGGCCCGTCACCCGCGCTCCGCCTCGGTTCCACCTGCCACGCCGAGACAGGACAACGCGAGTCTCCGAGCAAGCCCCGCGCACCTGTTGTGGTTGAGGCGGCTGTTCTTCCCGCCCATGTCCTGTTGCAAGCTGCGGCCGGAGGGCTTCACGGACCCGGACCCGACCGACCCGGAGTTCCGACTGCGCGGGGGCAGAGAGGCTCGCATCGGCGTCATTCCACGGATCGTGTCAAAGGCAAGACCTATACAAAGAGGAAGGGTGTGATGGACGCCCTGCACGGCTCACCGGTTCATGGCGGCACGGACGTCAGCCGCGTCGATGCTCTTGGCGCCCTGTAACACCGTCATCTCTTGCCTGCGAGAAAGGTCTCATTAACTGATGTCGGTGAACAAACACCATCACCGGCTCAATCGCAACCAATGCTGCTAAGTCCGCATGTTGCTGTCACTGCCGCGGGCCATAACATCGCCGACACCTCCGCCGATCGCTGCACACCGCAGCATGGCTAGTCGCTGCAATCCGCATGGCTCCTCGCACCTGAGCTTCCCGACCACGCGGGGGTCGAACGCAGCCGTCCGCGCGCCCTTGAGCGCCTCAAACGCCTCTGAAGCCTCGTTCCCCGTCTCCACAGCTGACGAGCCGTCCTCATTGTCTGGGGAAGCGTTGTCCCCGGCGCTCAGGGGCCACACGATGGGAAGGGGGTGCTGCTTGCGGACGGCCACCTTGCCAGCCGGGAGCATCGCCACTGCGAGCGCAAGAGGGCACCACGGGTCAGTGCAATCGGCGACGGTCTCATGGCTCCTCCAACCAGGCGCAAGCCGGGGCAAGAGGGGCCCTCTTGCAACAACAGGACTCCTCTCTGCCCAGCCAGCAGCAGCAGCGACCGTGGTCTGGGTGCTATATTGCTGGCCGCCCCACATTGACACAAACACCACACCCCGCACCGCCTCCACCCATCCCGCTCACCCGTGCCCAGCCTCCTCGCCAGCTCCTCCGCGCAGTAGGCCGCCCGCACTGCACACCGCGCCAGGGCGGCCTCTGCCTCCCCTGGCGTCTCTGGGTTGGCGCCTGGCCGTGGGAAGTCCTCTGGCAGGAACACGCAAATCATGGCGTCTCCCGCGAACTTGATCACCTCCCCCCCGTACTTGTAGAGCACGGACATGGCTTTGCGGAAGTAGTCGTTTAGGGCGTTCACCAGGCTCTCCCCTCCGCTGCCACCTGACACAGTCAGCCTCTGCGGACGAAGGGCACGCAGCAGATGCCTCAGGGGAGCGCAGGGCGCAGCGGCGCCTCGCCCGCGTCATTCCATCGCCCAAACCTCACCTCCGTCAGCTCCGTGAAGCCCGTGACGTCCGCCACGAGCAGCCCAGCCACGGAGGCGTGCAGCGAGGGCCGCAGGGGCAGGTCGGCGGCGGGCGTGGGGCCACGGCAGGCCTCGACGGCCGCGGCGATGCGTTGCTGGAAGAAGTTGGGAATGAAAGGGACGAGGTCTTCCAGGTACGCGCGGTCCTCCGGCGTGTCCAGGGTCCTCGGCGCGTCGTCCTCGACCGCGTGCAGCGTGGCCAGCCGGTCCAGGCGGTTGTCGCGCTTGCCCTGGTACCGCCCGCTCTTCGAAGGCCCCTCTCCGTCTCCCCGGGACACGTCGGACGCCGCTGCCGGCCGCCGCCCTTGCTGGGCACCCCCGCTCCCCTCGAAGCTGCCCCGCGGCTCGCCCCGCTGGCGCCCCGGGCGGCGTAAGTGGTCGGCGATGAACCCGTCGAGTTTTTGAATGGAGGCTGAGCGAGCCGGGGCGATGCGGGCGCCGGTGCTCTGCCGCGCATCGGCGGTTGCGCTTGACCGGGGGCCCGCGGGGTCCAACGAGTCGTGCCGGCCGTTCCTGCGTGGGCAGGGAACGAGAACGGGTTGCAGAGCTGCAGCAGTTGGCTTGCAGGTTCGCTGCCGTGAGGGCGAGAGGCAAGACCCTCACCAGCCCATGTTCTGCGCCCCCGAATGCTGCGTTTCACCGCGGGACCTGCCGCCTTCTCCTGAGGGTCCTGCGGATGAAAACAGGCTAGGCGCGCTGACCGCTTGCGAGGTGGCTCACAGGGGGCCTGTCGCGGGGCCACTGCGTCACCCCTAGGCTCCAGTGAGCCTTGAAAGCAAGTGCGGCACGCACCATGCTCGTGGAGATGGGGACTCCATCCTCCAGGGGACTCGTCGGGGCCCCGGGATCGAGACGCAGCGGGCGAGGGCCTGTCTGCAATGCCACAACCGCTCTTCCTCGACCGCCAGGACCGCCCATGCCCAGCGAGACCCTCGCTCCCGTCACACGTTGTGTCAGGAAGCAGAGGGGTAGCGGCATCCGGGTGGGCGAACGACTTATGTCTCGCAACCTCGTGAGCTGGCCGCTGCAACGCCCCGAGACCCTGCTGCTTGCTGCGGTCGACCGCTCCCGTTTGTGGCCCCTGCGCCCCGGCGCGGAGGCGGCTGCTTCGCCGCTGGCAGCGCCGGTGCAGGCCCCGCCAGGGGTGCGCAGAGCGGAGCTGAGACTTGCCCCCGCCCAAACGCACCGCCCTGACAAATCCCCCCGGCTACGTGGGATTCCACTCACCGGCGCAGCGGGCTGCCTCTCCTCGCGCTCCCACGGAGAACGTCCTTCGCCCGCTCATCTCTGGCCGTGGGTTCGGCCCCCGGGCTGAGCAGGCTCGCTTCGTCGACCGCCCCGCCCCCCACGAGGACCGGCTCCACCCCCATTTCGAACCCCGCGACGCTAGGTCGCCGCGCAGACAGCGGGCCGCATGTGCCCTGGGCTCATCAATCCATGGCTCGCGTCTGGAGTCGCTAACACCACCAAACCCGCATCCACCGCGAATGATTGCGCACAGCACAGCTGGGGCTGCCTTACTCGTGGTCGGGTAAGACACCCAAATCTGACACCCGAAAACGACCGACGACGTGGCGCAATGACTTACTTCAACATCGTCGCATTCGCCAGCACACGTTTCGATGGGTGGGACGCGCGGGCGTCACCAGAGCGAGGGCTCTGGGCTTTCAGAGGTTTTCCCAGCATATCATGCGGCACCAGAGAAGAGGGAGCGCAGAGGGAGGCGGAAAAGCTCCCGAGGTAGGCAGCCAGCGGCGGATCGCCGCAGCTCAGCTGACGGTGCGGCCGTACGCGACGCCGGCGATGTAAAGGTTCTTCGCCCACTTCTCCTGCGCGGGCGCGGAGGGGGCCGCCGATCACCGCACGCTCGCAATCACATGACCAATGCGCATCCGGGCTCCCGGGCCAACGGCTCGCCTTGACGTGGGCGGACGGGAAGGCCGACGTGCGCAGCGTCTCCTGCGTCTCGTCAAAGGCGTGCCAGCGGGGCATGGACAGCACGAAGGCGGCCTGGTCCTGCGTCGACGCGCACGCCGTGATGCGGAAGCCGGCGTCCCACCGGCGGTGGATGCCCTCTGCGGGGGCGGACGCAGCACCCATGGGGACGTGACACGTGCTCGGCAGCCTGCCTCCGGGCGCCTCGCAGGCACCGCGAAGCGAGGGCATCTCGAGCGCGTTGCGCACCTGAAGGGTACTGGAAGTCGAGCTCCACGCACTGGTCGACGAATTCGGCGTTGCGCGACATGACGACCGCCCACCGCGTGTGCGACGTGGCCATGCACGTGATGTAGAAGCCCTCCTTCCACTTCTTGTTGATCCACTTGAAGGGGAACGAGTCGGACACCTTGTACGACTGCTGCGTGTAGGGCGTCCCCTGGGACATTACCACGAACGACGAACCCGACGCCGCGCCTGCCATCGCCGTGATGTAGTAGCCCTCCTGCGGGGGAGAGGAGGGTCAGAGTGTTTGGAGACGCGCAACCCGCAACACGCAAGGGAGCATCGCAGTGCCCCGTGTGGGCTCCCCACGACGTGCGCCACCGATGCGCCAATCCAGCCGCTCGCCTCCCATCGCTCCATGATCCAATCCTTGGGGAGGAACTGGGTCGAGAGGTGGAACATCTGCGAGGTGAAGCCCGTGCCGGCGTCCATGATGAGCGCCCACAGCTCCTGGCAGCAGGCCACGCACGAGACGAAGAGGCCGTCGTCGTTGCCCTTCTCCACGTGCTGCGCCACGCGCGTGCTGGCCACGTTGTAGTGGTACCGCTGCTTCATCGGCTTCCGCGCGTTGTACACCGTGATCCACTGCTGCGCCGGCAGGCCCAGCCGGACCTTCTTCTGCGTGCGGGAGGCGAGGGCAGGTCCGACGCAGCACCGCAGCTGCCAACGCAGTAGGGCCCAGCCCGTCCCGCAGCTCCGAGCTCGCGTGTTCGGCATCGACCACTCGCCTTGGGCAGCACCAGCTCCTCCTCCGCCTCCAGCTCCCTCGGGCGCTTCTGCCCGACCTTCTCCAGCCCCTCGAGCAGGATGGGCCGCTGCGGGCCGGCCTGAGTCAGCTGCAGGAACCACATGCGGAACACGGCGTATTTGGGCTCCTCGTCAAACTGCGGGGAGGGAGGCACGGGTGGGTCATTAAACGGATGTGGCACCACTGCCGGCAGCCGACCCCGTGCTGCCCAGCCGTGCCCGGCCGCGCGCCCGCACCTTGGTGTTGATCACGGCCTCGGCGAACTGCTTGAAGGCCGGGGGGCAGTAGCGGCAGAGCTGGTCGGGGGACGTCTGCATCTTCTTCTTGCACACCAGGTAGCCCTTGTTGTCGCCCTGGTAGCCCTGCCACGGGAGGCGCCCGCGCAGCAGGAAGAGCAGCGTGTAGGCCAGGGACTCGAGGTCGTCGCGGCGGCTGGCCGTGCGCCCCAGGTGGGCGTGCACCGAGGCGTAGCGGACCGTGCCGCGGAAGACGTCCGGCCGCTGGTCGTACTCGACGTGCTGGCCGCAGAGGGGGTCGCGCCAGCGCGTGGCGAGGCCCAGGTCGACGAGGAAGAGGCGCTTCTCGTTCTGGGTGCCGGGCAGGCCCAGCAGGAAGTTCTCGGGCTTGACGTCCCCGTGCACGAACCCCTTGCCGTGCAGGGCCTCGAGGATGCACAGCGCCTCGATGGCGATGCAGGCCACCATCTCCTGCGTCATGCTCTGCCCCTGGTTGTTCCAGACGTCCCACAGCGAAGGCCCCAGCATGTCCATGACCATGATGTAGTAGTCGGACTGGCGGCCCTTGAAGTGGACCTGCGGGATGCCGTGCACGCCGCCCAGCGACTGGTACACGGACCACTCGTACGGCGGGTGCCCGAACGAGCAGCCCTTGCTGCTCCGGTGCTCGAACTTGAGCGCCACCAAATTCGCACTGGGCCCGACCACCTCCTGCAGCCGAGCAGGCGGGACTCAGGTCGGCGGACACGCGAGCGGGGCCGACATGCGCTGCCGGCGAGCGGCAGCGACGCGCACCTTGGTGGGCTGCGCCCTTCGCCCCACGTAGACTTGCCCGAACCCGCCCTTCCCCAACTTCTTCTCGACCACGTACACCGGAGAGCCCCCGACTTGGACCTGCGAGCCGAGGAAGGAACGCGTGATAAAGCTAGGCGCACCGGGCGCTACGCCGCGGGCAGAGCGGCCTGTTCGATGAGCGCGTCAAGGTCCAGCGTGCCCCGCAAGGCGTGCGGCGCACGCCCGGCCCCGTCGAGATCGTCTCCCGGCGCGCTGCGACCCCCGACGCCGAGGCCGGAATGGGCTTCGCGGGAGGATGCGGGGCCGGGCGCAGGGCCGCGCCCGAGTCCAGGAATCCGAAGCTCAACAAAGGCAGCTACCAGGGCACGGCGCGGCCCACTCCCGGGCCCCGCCATCGCGCATGCCACGAGCACACCACCCTGAGACCGTCAGCGGCGACCGAGCCTGCCCACCTTCTCGGGGACGGGCGCGGTTGAGGCCTCCTCCTCCTTTGCCACGACTGGGGGGGGAGAGAGGGCCGGGATGATCACAGCCATTCAAGGTTCAGGCGCAAATGTCGTCGCCAGCCGCGGCCAGGGCCCGCTCGCGCCGGTGCTCGCAACGGCTTCCGCACCATTCTCCGCGTCCCCCCGCGAGGGCTTCTTGCCCCCGTTATCCGCCACGGGCATGCTTACGCCACCCGTCGCGAGGCCCGGATAGCGCGTGAGCGGTGGCTTTCCTTCCCGGCTCGACCGTTGTCCACAGCGCACCGACAGATGCAGCCGTTGGGAAATAAGCGCGACCTTTCTGACGGGGGCAGCGCGACCGCGTCCCGGCTGGCGTGCGGGGGGGGCCGGGGGGCGCCCTCCTTGACCAAAGTCAGACCAGGGCCGGGCCGGCAAGGCCTGTGGACGAAAGCCCAGTCCGGACAGACTTCCGCATTTTATTTGGCAGAAGAATATCTGAGGAAGCCGTATCCGACACAACTCACATCGCCGTGGGATCCTTGCCCCGCGTCCCCCACACGCTCCTGCATTCCCGGCTCTGCTCGCTGCGAGTCCACGGAAACGGTTTCGTGCAGCTACCCACACGCGCACGCCCCGGGCTGCGGCCTGCGTGCCTCGGGAGGCCGAGCGCTTCATGTCGTTCCACGACTACGTTCGCAAGGGCGGCGGGATGCCGCGGGTGCAGGGAGGCAAGAAGGTGGACAGCGTCTCCGTGCCGAACCGCGGGCCGTCGAGGGCGAATGCGGGGGAGGGGGACGCGTCCACCAGCGGACGCGGGGTCGAGTCCATCGCGTCCATCATTTTCTCCACATCTAGCAAGGTGACGCATGGCCCGACTTTGCTTGATGTTCTGTCGACACGAGGGGGGGCGTTCTGAGCTGCATTGACGGGGCAGCAGGGCCCAGCACTGTGAACCTGCCGGGGCTCGTGCAGGTCACGCGGTTCAAGCGCATGATCGACGCGCTGGGTGGCCCCACGGACACCGTGAGCCATCGGAAGTCCCTCAAGGTCACGGCGGACGATATTATCGCCTCGGCGGACAAGGCCAACCATCTGCTCAAGACGTGCTCGACCGAGCAGGGGGGCACGGCAGCCACGGTGCGTGGCTTGCGGGGCCAGGGCGCGGCCGGGGGCCGCGCGAGCTCTGCTGCTCACTCGTTCGAGCCCTCCCGCGCAGCCCAAGCTCGTCAGCGACCTGCGGGGCGTGCTATACGACTTCTACCAGGCCCAGCAACTCTGCGCCAAGTGGGAGGCGGCATACGAGCCCAAACCCGACTTCGTGCCGGGTAACGAGGCGTCCTGTTCGCGCGTAAGGTGGTCTTTGCGGTGCCGCGCGTTCTGACTGCAGCCCGCGCGTCCATCGCAGAGGAGGCTGCGGTGGCTGAGGCCGACCCAGGGCACGAGGAGCGCCTGCAGTTGCTGCAAGAACAGAAGGCCAAGTCGCAGCGCCTGGACCGGGAAATCGAGCATCGGGAGGCCATCTTGGAGGAGCGGGACCGTGGCATTCGCGAGGTGCGTGGCTCGGGGCAGGTGCCGCCCTGCGACGGTGGCAGCAACGCGTTCCCAGACCTCATCCGCATCTCTTATGCCGATCGCAGATCCAGCAGCAGATCGGGGAGGTGAATGAGATCTTCCGGGACCTGGCGGTGCTCGTGAACGACCAGGGGGAGCAGCTCTACGACATCGAAGAGGCGGTGGTGAACGCGGCCGACCGCACCAAGCAGGCGAGAGGGGCCAGGCCAGGCCCAGTGCTTTGCTGTCACAACTGAAAGCGCTTCCCCACGAAGATTTCGTGCTGCCAGAGATGCTCCTGTGCGGCCCTGACCTCATTATTCTGTGCCAAACCCTGTTAGTGCTTTGCCGCTGTGCTGCAGGCGGAGGAGCACTTGCAGGGGGCGTCCCGCTTTCACCGCAAACAGTGCACGTACCTCCTGGTGCTTCTATGCACGGTCGGCATCGGGATGTTCGTGCTGTTTGCCCTCCTGCACTGAGTCAGCATGCGGTGGGCACGCCCACGATCACGCTTACAGCGCCCGTGAGCTGGCGCGTCCAAGTCAACATACGCATGTGGTTTGTTGAAGAGTTACCAGCAAACCGTAACTAGCAAAGCCTCTCAGCTGTCTGCGACTGCAACAGGACCGCACTGCAACAAGGGTTCGCCAATGTACACGTAAACGAGGCCCTGTTTCGGTGGGCCATAGGCACAGGATATGTCGTTCGCTTCAGCTGCTCTTGGCAGCAGACGCAGAGAATGCCGTCTCGCTCAGGTGCAAGTGGTTGCGCATCTGTGGAGAGCGAGCGAGGGAGTTGGTTGAAAGCACGGGTGCACTCCGCAAACATTCGCCAACCAGTTTGCCTTGCTTGCGTTTCTTACCTGCAGCAGCTGCTCGGCCTCCACTTGCGGAAAGATAATCTCCCGACAGTCTGCAGCGCGAAGTTGAAAGACGAATTCTCTTGGCCATCCCTGGCACCTGCAACACCACGACTGTTCACAACCCGCCGGCGTGCCCGCTCACCCGTGAACTTGCACTCGTGCGGGCAGTAGGGGCATTTGAAGGGCCGAATCCTCTCTTTCTTCGCGATCGACTGGATGCTCTCCTTGCTCAGCACGTGCCCGCACGGCAGCGCCATCGGGGGGTTGTCCTTTGTGCTCTGGTCTTTGCTAACGGGGCAGGCGAAGATGGAGTGGAAGTAGTACTCGCGACCGAGCTCCAGCTCCACTGGCAGCTGCTGGCACGTCTGCACAGAGCCGAGAGGGGTGGGGGCTCAGTGCCGATGGCCCTTGCCACATGCCGCTGGGACTATCATACGTAAGCCCGAAACAATTAGGTAGTTCCAGGGCCCAGATTGAGGTAAAGCCGATAAGTCTGTGCAACACTGTGCGGGAGAGGCTAGTGCAAGGGCTCGCATAACATCCGTACGTGCCCACACGCACGCACCTGGAAATCGATGGCCCCGCCCTTCATCTTGGAGACCTTGAGCAGCATGGGCAGGACGGTCGCCCCCGCCGCCACAGACACAAGCAGGGGTGACTCGGCCGCTTGGCCCAGGAGCGCGCACGACTGACGCGCAACCTCCTCCGCCGCTGCCTGCCACATGCGCTTCGACAACAGGTCTCTCCGGGGCGCTCTGTCCAAGGAACCTGCGAGTGAGATGCAAGCCGAGCCACGCGTTACTCTGAGCCACACGCGGTCGCACGTGCCAAAGTCGCGGCCGCGTCAAGCACATACGCACAGCTTGTGCGTGTCACCTGTCCACAGCACCAGCCCCATGAGCTGTTGGATGTCCTCCAGATGCCGAACAGCAAACGGCCCAAACACCTCCCGCGCGTACACGATGGCTGCGGCGCGGCCCTGGTGCTCCAGCAAGTGCAGGAAATGCAGGCGGTGCAGCATGAACTCCAAATGCCCCTCCCCGCCCATGCCTTTCTGGTTCGTCTGGGCCCACTTGAGCGCCGGCTGCACGTTGCGACGGTCCAACTCCTGCGATGGTCGACACGAAGCCGCACGACTGTGTGTGGGTCCCAGCCAGGGCCAGCATGTCTGCAGCTCGTCTATGCACGGACATCATGATACAGCAAAAACATCCTCGCCCACCCCCTCACGCTCAGAATGACGTGGAGCTCTTGGAACGGCTTGCGGAGGCTCTCGTAGTCCTGCACACCCGCTTCCTGGGAGAACGTCTCGCCGACACGGAAGCGGGCCTCGCGGAAGAAGTGCTGCGAGCAGCTGAGGGCGGCAGGTCAGGCCGGCCTTCCAGCGCCACACGCCCGAGCTCTCAGCGCCGCCGAGGGCAGCCACCGACCTCGGCGATGACGCGATTCAAGGACACCTTGTCCATGTCGACCCCACGGCACGCCGCACTGATGTCCGGGTGCACGAGCTCGTCCATCTTCTTCCCGACCTTGCTCACGGCGTTGTACGCAGCGTGCGACGCATCCTTCACGCGTTCCTTGAAGTTACCCTCCTGCGACACGTCAACACGAAACGAACCATCGACGGACGACTCGGATGGGCTCCGGCGCGGGGTAGGCGACCGCGCGTGGCCCAACCGTCCACGCTCGCCTTCAGGCGCTCGAGCAGCGCATCCTTGACGCCATCCTGTGAGCCGCTGGCGTCGATGCGATCGCGATGCTCCCGCAACACCGCGAGGAGCTCGTCCAACGCGTCGTCGGTCCCGCTAGAGGCCTGCGCGTACTTCCTCTGCGCCCGCTCCCAGTCTTTTAGAACCGACGCCACGTCCGCGGGTCCCCCCTCCATCTCGCCCTCGCGAAATCAAGCTGACGCCGCGCCTACGCCAGCCCAGCAACGCTAGGGTGCCCAGGGTGACCCAGCGGGGTGATGAAACAGTCCCGCCTTTTGGATACCGTGAGGGGCGCGGGGACGCAGCTCATGAGCGAGAGGTCATGTTTGCGAACGACTCGGCCGGACCCGGGCAATACCGCCCCGACGAAGCGACTGGCACGAACACACGCCCGCTGGTGTTGCGCCCGGGAGGAGAAGGCGTCCACGGCGGGGCTGCTTGTGCCAATCTGCGTGTGGAGGTAGCGATTGAGCTCCACCGCTGGTGCAACAAAGCCTGTCCTCCCTCGCGTGGTCTGCGTGGGCCCGGTTGCTCGCGTACGGCACCCCCGGCGCACCCCTGACCGCCGCGGGCCCGGATTCGGTGTAGCCTTACGTTGTATGGGTCACACCTGAAACGGTCATGAACAACGGGCCCCCTGGAGGGCCCCCGTACGGGGGCCCAGGGGTCCCTGGAGGACCGCCCCCGCCCATGATGCCTCCGCCCATGGGGCCGCCTCCCACCGGCCCTCCCGGCTTCATGCACGGCTACCCAATGCATGCGCCTCCTGGTCCGGGCTACATGGTCCCTCCTCCGCCCGGGGGACCTCCCCCCCAGGCACCCCCGCCCGCCGCGCCGCTGGATCCCCAGGCCGCGCTCGAGGCCAAGGTGAGGCCCCGCGCGCCGTTAAATAAGCTCATGAATGCGGTTTGCCTCTCCGCTCCGCCATCCGCGCGGAGGCGGTGGCGAAAGAGCTTCCGGTTTCTCGACCGTGGTCCGTCCGGCGACCCCGGACCCCCGATGCCCCCCGATGTGTGCTTGTGGGATCGTTCCCAGCTTCATGCGCCTATGGCTGCCGCATCAGCGCTGCGAGAGGCTTCGGGACGCCGAGGGGCGCTGCGCTGGGCAGAACGCCCCCTTCCCCGCGATCTGCGCTCCCAGGGCCCCTTTCGGCCCGGGAACGGCTCACCAGGGGACTCTTGCAACAGATCTTGTCCGCGCCCCCCGCTCCCCGCAGGCGCGCAAGTGGTCCCAGCTGCAGAAGAAGCGGTACGGCCCCAAGATGCGTTTCGGGGCCGTGCAGGCGCAGAAGGACGACATGCCCCCTGACCACGTGCGCAAGATCATCCGGGACCACGGCGACATGACGTCGAAGAAGTTCCGCGCCGACAAGCGCGTGTACCTGGGCGCGCTCAAGTACGTGCCCCACGCTGTCTTCAAGCTCCTGGAGAACATGCCCATGCCTTGGGAGAACATCCGCTTCGTGCGCGTCCTCTACCACGTCACGGGCGCCATCACCTTCGTCAACGAGATCCCGCGCGTCATCGAGCCCGTCTTCTTGGCCCAGGTGGGGGCAGGGCGACGCTCGCTGCTGGGGCGCCACTCTCTGCCCGGCTTTGGGGCAGCGCATGCTAGATGCTGCGTGCTCATCTGCAATGGCCGGAGGCCCCTGGCTGAGTCGCTGAAGGGACTGCATGGGTTTACACGCGCCCTTCCTCTCTGGTCGCGCAGTGGGGCACGATGTGGATCATGATGCGCCGGGAGAAGCGCGACCGCCGCCACTTCAAGCGCATGCGCTTCCCGCCCTTCGACGACGAGGAGCCCCCGCTGGACTACTCGGACAACATCCTGGATGTCGAGCCCCTGGACCCCATCCGCATGGAGCTCGACCCAGAGGAGGACGCCGCCGTCGCCGAGTGGTTCTACGAGTCCCGGCCGCTGCAGTACTCCAAGGCGAGGACGAGGGTGCTTGCGGATGCTCGCGGGTGCATGGGCGGGGCGCACGCGTCGGGCGGGCTGCTAACTGTGCTGCTCGCCTCTCAGACCCTTGCCTCTCTCCTTGCCCCTTGTCCATGTCTCCCTATCTCTCGCACCTCCCTCCACCCACCCTTCACCCCCGCCCGCCCTCCACCCCGCAGTTCGTCAACGGCCCGTCGTACAAGCGCTGGCGCCTCCCGCTGCCCGTGATGGCGACGCTGTACCGCCTCGCTGGCCAGCTCCTCTCCGACCTCATGGACCGCAACTACTTCTACCTTTTCGAGTTCTCGTCGTTTGTCACGGCCAAGTCCCTCAACATGGCCATCCCGGGGGGTCCCAAGTTCGAACCGCTGTTCCGCGACATGGACCTGGCCGACGAGGACTGGAACGAATTCAACGACATCAACAAGCTCATCATCCGCACGCCCATCCGCACCGAGTACCGCGTGGCCTTCCCCTACCTGTACAACAACCGCCCCCGCAAGGTCTGCCTGGCGCCCTACCACCACCCCATGGTCATGTACGTCAAGGTGGAGGACCCCGACCTCCCGGCCTACTACTACGACCCCGTCATCAACCCCATCCCGGCCTACAAGACGGTCTACGGTGAGCGTACGCCCAGGGTTGCATTTCGTGCGATGTTACGGCTGGCGTGGCGAGCGCGACGAGCGGCGCTGCTTGACAGTCGGACCGTCGCGAGAGTTGGCGATGCATTGGCGATGCCACTAGGGACTGCAGTGACCCTCAACGCCCCGGCTCGTCTCGCGCGCAGCAGCGGCGGCGGCGGCGGCAGCGGCAGCGGCGGACGAGGACGACGACTTTGAGCTGCCGGAGGGGGTGGAGCCGTTCCTGGCGGAGGAGCCGCTGTACGGGGACTCGACGGCGTCCGGGCTGGCGCTCTACTGGGCCCCGCGGCCCTTCAACCTGCGCGAGGGCCGCACCCGGCGCATCGTGGACGTGCCCCTCATCAAGACGTGGTACCAGGAGCGCTGCCCGACGGTGAGCTTCGCATCCGCGCTGTGATGGCTTCGTTGCCGCGCCGCCTGGCCGTCTTGCTGTTAAACGAGGCCATAAACGCTGTTAAACGTTTATGGCAATGTACCCAGCGCAGACACAGCGCCGGGACCCCCCGCTGCGTCCCATGGCCGATGGTCACCCCTCTCTTCCGGTGGGGTTCGGCGATACATATATTCGGATGCATCAATAGCTCCTCTCTTCTTATCTCCCCCAGGGTTACCCCGTAAAGGTGCGGGTGTCGTACCAGAAGCTGCTGAAGAACTACGTGCTGAACGAGCTGCACCACCGCCCGCCCAAGCCGACCAAGAAGAAGAGCCTGCTGCGGGCGCTCAAGGCGACCAAGTTCTTTCAGCAGACGGAGCTGGACTGGGTGGAGGCGGGCCTGCAGGTCTGCCGGCAGGGCTACAACATGCTCAACCTGCTCATCCACCGCAAGGCCCTTCACTACCTCCACCTGGACTACAACTTCAACCTCAAGCCGACCAAGACGCTGACGACGAAGGAGCGGAAGAAGTCGCGGTTCGGCAACGCCTTCCACCTCTGCCGCGAGATCCTGCGCCTGACCAAGCTGGTGGTCGACGCCAACGTGCAGTACCGCCTGGGCAACGTGGACGCCTACCAGCTGGCGGACGGCCTGCAGTACGCCTTCTCGCACGTCGGGCAGCTGACGGGCATGTACCGCTACAAGTACAAGCTCATGCGGCAGGTGCGCATGTGCAAGGACCTCAAGCACCTCGTCTACTACCGCTTCAACACCGGCCCGGTTGGCAAGGGCCCGGGCGTGGGCGTGTGGGCGCCCGTGTGGCGCGTCTGGGTGTTCTTCCTCCGCGGCATCATCCCGCTGCTGGAGCGCTGGCTGGGCAACCTCCTCGCCCGCCAGTTTGAGGGCCGCCAAAACAAGACCATCGCCAAGACGGTCACGAAGCAGCGCGTCGAGTCGCACTTCGACCTCGAGCTCCGCGCCGCCGTGATGCACGACATCCTGGACATGATGCCCCAGGACGTGAAGCAGAACAAGGCGCGGGTGATCCTGCAACACCTGTCAGAGGCGTGGCGGTGCTGGAAGGCCAACATCCCCTGGAAGGTCCCCGGCCTGCCGGCGCCCGTGGAGGCCATGATCATCCGGTACGTCAAGATGAAGGCCGACTGGTGGACCAACGTGGCGCACTTCAACCGCGAGCGCATCCGGCGCGGGGCCACGGTCGACAAGACGGTGGCCAAGAAGAACCTCGGGCGCCTGACGCGGCTGTACCTGAAGGACGAGCAGGAGCGGCAGCACAACTACCTCAAGGACGGCCCGTACGTGTCGACGGAGGAGGCGGCGGCCATCTACACGACCATGCTACACTGGCTGGAGTCGCGCCAGTTCGAGCACATCCCCTTCCCGCCGCTCAACTACAAGCACGACACGAAGCTGCTCACGCTGGCGCTCGAGCGGCTCAAGGAGCAGTACGCCGCGGCGGTGCGGCTGTCGTCCGACCAGAGAGAAGAGCTTGCGCTGGTGGAGCAGGCGTACGACAACCCCCACGAGACCCTGCAGCGCATCAAGCGCCACCTGCTCCTCATGCGCACCTTCAAGGAGGTCAAGATCGAGTACATGGACCTCTACTCGCACCTCGTGCCCGTCTACGAGATCGAGCCCCTGGAGAAGATCACCGACTGCTACCTCGACCAGTACCTCTGGTACCAGGCCGAGCGCCGGGGCCTGTTCCCCAACTGGGTCAAGCCGTCCGATTTGGAGCCGCCTCCGCTGCTGGTGTACAAGTGGTGCCAGGGCATCAACAACCTCACGAACGTCTGGGAGACGGCCAACGGGGAGTGCGTGGTCATGGTGCAGACCAACCTGGAGGTGGTGAGGAGTTGGGGGCTGTGGCTGCTGGGGGTGTTGGTTGGTGGTGCGGAGGATAGCAGACAGGTTCGTGACGAGGGCATGCGGTACTGCTAGCAAGCAGGAAGGTGATTAGGCCCTCAGTGGTGGGGTGCACGTGTTGCGGCGCTGATGTCGTCATGGGAGTATAGAGAGTAATGAGGCACTCTCTGTACCTTTTTTTGTCGTCCATCAATACATAATCACCTGTCCCCATTCCCTCCATCCTCGCAGATGATGCAGAAGATGGACCTGCTGCTGCTCAACCGCCTCCTGCGCCTCATCGTGGACCCCAACCTGGCCGACTACATGACGGGCAAGAACAACGTGCAGATCGCGTACAAGGACATGATGCACACGAACGGATACGGCCTCATCCGCGGCCTGCAGTTCGCGTCCTTCCTGGCCCAGTTCTACGGTCTGATGGTTGACCTGCTGCTCTTGGGCCTCACGCGCGCCTCCGAGATCGCCGGGCCCCCGCAGCGGCCCAACGAGTTCCTCACCTACGCCGACACGGCCAGCGAGATGCGCCACCCCATCCGGTTCTACCAGCGCTACATTGACCGCATCCACATCCTCTTGCGTTTCACGGCGGATGAGTCCAAGGACCTCATCCAGCGCTTTTTGTCCGAGAACCCCGACCCCAACAACGAGAACGTGGTGGGGTATAACAACAAGAAGTGCTGGCCGAGGGACGCCCGCATGCGGCTGATGAAGCATGACGTGAACCTGGGGCGCGCCACCTTCTGGGACCTCAAGAACCGCCTCCCTAGGTCCGTCACCACGCTCGAGTGGGACCACTCGTTCGTCTCCGTCTACTCCCGCGACAACCCCAACCTGCTCTTCTCGATGGTCGGGTTTGAGGTTCGAATCCTCCCCAAGTGCCGCATGCAAGCCGAGGGGTTCGCCCACAAGGACGGCGTCTGGGACCTGCAGAACGCAGTCACCATGGAGCGCACCGCGCAGGCGTTCCTCAGGTGAGGTCACTGCGAGTGATGTGGGCATGGGACCGTGAGGTGATGCGCTATGCTGGGCGGCGAGTTGCAGGGTGAAAGCTGCTGCTGTATACTACCAAGTCCGCCCCTCGCTTGCTCCCCTACACATGCACACACACCCACACTTACACCCACACCCCCACTCACCCCCAAACCCGCACCCCCACCCACACCCCTCACACCCGCACGCGCACCCCCACCCCCACCCCCACCCACACCCACACCTACACCCCCACCCACACCCACACCTACACCCACACCCGCACCCCCACCCACACCCCTCACACCCGCACCCACACCTACACCCGCACCCCCACCCACACCCCTCACACCCGCACCCCCACCCACACCCACCCCCATCACCCCCCACAGGGTGGAGGACGACGCGCTGAAGCAATTCGAAAACCGCGTGCGCCAGGTGCTGATGTCCTCCGGGGCCACCACCTTCACCAAGATCGCCAACAAATGGAACACGGCGCTGATCGGCCTCATGACCTACTACCGCGAGGCGGTGGTGCACACCCAGGAGCTCCTGGACCTGCTCGTCAAGTGCGAGAACAAGATTCAGACGCGCATCAAGATCGGCCTCAACTCCAAGATGCCCAGCCGGTTCCCGCCCGTCGTGTTCTACTCGCCTAAGGAGATCGGCGGCCTGGGTATGCTGTCCATGGGCCACATCCTCATCCCCCAGTCGGACCTGCGGTACTCCAAGCAGACCGACACGGGCGTCACCCACTTCCGCGCCGGCATGAGTCACGAGGAGGACCAGCTCATCCCCAACCTGTACCGCTACATCCAGCCCTGGGAGGCAGAGTTCCTCGACAGCAAGCGCGTGTGGGCAGAGTACGCGCTCAAGGTGAGAGGCGGTAGGGTGGACAGGGCGGTAAGAGTCTGTATCTGCCAGGTGAGGCGAGGTGCTTTACCACGCGTGTCACCCTTTCCACTCCCATCACCCACACCGCCACACCCCCACACCCCCTCCCTCACATCACCCACACACCCCCCCCTCCCCACCCCCCCAGAAGCAAGAGGCCGTGAACCAGAACCGCCGCCTGAGTTTGGAGGACCTGGAGGACGCTTGGGACCGGGGCATCCCCCGCATCAACACGCTGTTCCAGAAGGACCGGCACACGCTGGCCTTCGACAAGGGGTGGCGCGTGCGCATGGAGTTCAAGCAGTACCAGGTCGCCCGGCCCAACCCGTTCTGGTGGACCCACCAGAGGTGAGGGGTGCATGGGGTGGGTGGGGTTAGCGTGATGTGTGAAGGGGGAACGCCTGTCGTTGTGGATGGGTTACTGTGAGGTGTGGGGAGGGTAGGCTTAACCCGTTCTGGTGGACCCACCGAGGTGAGGGGTGGGGTGACAGGGGTTCGACTGTTGTTGTTGTTGTGGATGGGTTACTGTGAGGTGTGGGGAGGGTAGGCTTCACCCGTTCTGGTGGACGCACTAAAGGTGAGGGGGGGAGCGGGTGGGTGGGGTTAGTGTGGCGGTGGGGGGTGGGACAGGTGGGAAGTTTGGGGTGCGGTGGGGGGTGAGCGGGGTGGGGAGGATGGCTGGGGTGGGTGTTGAGTGACGCGTGACTCTAATAGGCTGTTCTTTATCCCACAGTGCCCCCTTCATCTGCCGTCGCCCCCCCGCCCCCCTCGCAGGCACGACGGCAAGCTGTGGAACCTGAACAGCTACCGCACGGACGTCATCCAGGCGCTGGGGGGCGTGGAGGGCATCCTGGAGCACACGCTCTTCAAGGGGACGTACTTCCCCACCTGGGAGGGGCTGTTCTGGGAGAAGGCGAGTGACTGCATGTGTGATGATCGGCACAGTGTCAAGCGTGTAACATGACGCCCTGCCCGCACGTGCCCTCCCTGCCGCGTTCCCCACTACACTGGTCCGCCCTCACCCCATGCATGCCACCCGCTCCCATGCACCCACCCATCCCACCCAACCCCACCCAACCCCACCTCATCGCCCCACCCCACTATTCCCCCCCCTCCCCTCAGGCCTCTGGCTTCGAGGAGTCGATGAAGTACAAGAAGCTGACCAACGCGCAGCGCACGGGGCTCAACCAGATCCCGAACCGCCGCTTCACGCTGTGGTGGTCTCCCACGATCAACCGGGCCAATGTGTACGTGGGCTTCCAGGTTCAGCTGGACCTCACGGGCATCTTCATGCATGGCAAGCTGCCCACGCTCAAGATCTCGCTCATCCAGATCATGCGGGCGCACCTGTGGCAGAAGATCCACGAGGCGGTCGTCATGGACGTGTGTCAGGTGTTTGACAACGAGCTCGACGCCCTGGAGATCGAGACGGTGCAAAAGGAGACCATCCACCCCCGCAAGTCCTACAAGATGAACTCCTCCTGCGCCGACATCCTCCTGTTCGCCGCCTACAAGTGGCCCGTGTGCAAGCCCTCGCTGATGGCCGATACGAACGACCAGTTCGACCAGAAGCCCATCAACAAGTTCTGGGTCGACATCCAGCTGCGATGGGGCGACTTCGACTCCCACGACGTGGAGAGGTACGTCCGGGCCAAGTTCCTCGACTATACTAACGACAACATGTCGGTGTACCCCTCGCCCACCGGGGCCATGATTGGCATCGACCTGGCCTACAACCTCCACTCGGCGTTCGGCAACTGGTTCCCCGGGCTCAAGCCGCTCGTGATCAAGGCCATGGCCAAGATCATGAAGTCCAATCCGGCGCTGTACGTCCTGCGGGAGCGCATCCGCAAGGCACTGCAGGTGAGGGGTGGGGTGTGGGGAGAGGCGGGGGTAGTGAGGGCGGGGAGGATGTGAGTGGGGGTGCAGGTGAGGGGACGGTGGGGGTGGTGGGGGCTGGAGAGCATTTTACCCTGTTTTCTGGGCGTTGCACCCTGCACACTGGTCCCTGTGCGCTTGTGAATGGCGTCCCGACGTCTTTGTTTCATTTCGCACGTCATGCACCCGCACCCAGTCGCTCGCCCGCCCCGCGCCCGCCTGGCTTTGCCCGCTGTCCCCCCACTCCTGGCTGTGATGATTCAAATCATTTCCTTATCCTGATCGGGGGCTCGATCCCTGCTGATGACCCCTTTTCCCGAGACTGAGCCAAAGGGGTGGACTGCGCCGTTGCCTTTGCGTGTCGATAACTCATGCCCTTGATAGAATATACAGTGCAACTAGACTGTTAGACACCAGCCTGCGTGTGCACGTGCAGTTGCAACCGTGTTCGCCATTACCAGCACTGCTGCCGCCCTCACCACCTATCACATCTCCACCCCATCTTGCGCACATTTCACCCACATCTCACCCCATCTCGTCCACATCTCACCCATTTTGTTCCTCGACCCCGCAGCTGTACTCGTCGGAGCCGACCGAGCCGTACCTGAGCAGCCAGAACTACGGGGAGCTCTTCTCCAACCAGACCATCTGGTTCGTGGACGACAGCAACGTCTACCGCGTCACCATCCACAAGACCTTCGAGGGGAACCTGACCACCAAGGTGAGAGCGTGGTCGTGTTATGAGCTGATTGTTGCTGTTGTTGGTAGCGAGAGCGAACAGTCGTAGACAGTGCACGACATGACCCCCACCCCCGCCACCCTCACTCTCACCCTCACTGCTACCCCCACCCCAGTCACCCTCACCCCACCCCCACCACCCCCACCCCACCCTCACTGCTACCCCCACCCCAGTCACCCTCACCCCAATCACCCCCACCCCCTGCACAGCCCATCAACGGCGCCATCTTCATCTTCAACCCCCGCACGGGCCACCTCTTCCTGAAGATCGTGCACACGTCCACGTGGGCGGGGCAGAAGCGCCTCTCGCAGCTGTCTAAATGGAAAACGGCGGAAGAGGTGGCGGCGCTGATCCGGTCTTTGCCGGTGGAAGAACAACCGAGGCGCATCATCGCGACACGCAAGACGCTGCTGGACCCGCTGGAGGTCAACCTCCTCGACTTCCCCAACATCGTGCTGACCGGGTCCGAGCTGCAGCTGCCCTTCCAGGCGTGCCTCAAGGTGGAGAAGTTCGGGGACTTGATCCTCAAAGCCACCGAGAACCAGATGGTGCTCTTCAACCTCTACGACGACTGGACCGCGAGCATCTCGTCCTACACGGCATTCTCCCGGCTCGTGCTCATCCTGCGCGCCCTGCACGTCAACACCGAGAAGGCCCGCATGCTGCTCCGGCCTGACAAGTCGGTCACGACTGAGCCGCACCACGTGTGGCCGAGCCTCACGGACGAGCAGTGGATCAAGGTCGAGATCGCCCTCAAGGACCTGATCCTGGCGGATTACGCGAAAAAGAACAACGTGCAAGTAAACGCCCTGACGCAGTCGGAGATCAGGGACATCATCCTGGGGGCGGAGATCGCGGCGCCCTCGGCCCAGCGGCAGCAGATCGCGGAAATCGAGAAGCAGGCCAAGCAGGCCGCGCAGGTGAGAGGCGGGGGGCGCATTGCGGGGGTTGAGGGTGGTGATGACGCTTGAGACCCTTGGCGCGACGGCTTTGTGGATGAAGCACCCGTGTTGGCTGTCTGCCCTGTGCGTGTGCGTTTGCGTGTGACCAACCCCGGCCCACCCACGCCTGTCCCGACCGTACCATGACCAACCCCCACCCCCTCCTCTCCCCCCCAGGTCACGGCGGTGACGACGCAGAGCACGAACGTCATGGGCGACGAGATGATCGTGACAACCACGTCGCCCTACGAGCAGTCGACGTTTGCCACCAAGACCGACTGGAGAGTGCGCGCCATCAGCGCCTCCAACCTCCACATGCGCGTCAACCACATCTACGTCAAGTCCGACCAGGTCCGCGAGGACGGGTACACGTACGTGCTGCCCAAGAACCTCCTGCGGAAGTTCATCTGCATCGCCGACCTGCGCACGCAAGTGGCGGGCTTGCTATACGGGGCGTCGCCCGAGGACAACCCGGTGGTCAAGGAGGTCCGGTGCATCGTCATGGCGCCGCAGTGGGGTGACCACTCGAAGGTCAATTTGCCAGAGATCCTCCCCGACCACGACTACTTGGGCGACTTGGAGCCGCTGGGGTGGATCCACACGCAGCCGAACGAGCAGAGGATGATGCAGCCGCAGGACGTGGCGTCCCACGCGCGCATGCTCGAGCTCCACCGGTCGTGGGACGGAGAGCGGTGCATCTGCGTCACGGCCAGCTTCACGCAGGGGTCGTGCACCCTGTCGGCCTACAAGCTCACGCCCCAAGGCTACGAGTGGGGCCGTGCCGCCGCCGACCCGCAGAACGCCCCCGGATACTCCCCCGCGCACTTTGAGCGTGTTCAGCTTCTGCTGTCCGATCGCTTCATGGGCTTCTATATGGTGCCGGACGTGGGGTCCTGGAACTTCAACTTCATGGGCGTCAAGTTCGATCCCCGGCACAAGTACGGGCTCCGGCTGGGGAACCCCAAGGAGTTCTACCACGAGATCCACAGGTGAGGGGCGGGGGTGGGGTTGGATAATGTGGATGAGTGTCTGCATGGCGATGTGGGTGTGTTCGTAGTGAGCAGTTGCGTGGGGTGGGGTGGGAAACTGCCTGTGACGCAGCTTGGCTTGTAACGTTCATTGCATGACAGTACTACGTTATGATTTGCAGGCCCACGCACTTCCTGGAGCTCGCGGCGCTGGACGCGGGGCCTGAGCAGGAGGCGGACAGGGAGAACCACTTCGAC
Organism: Protoeuglena noctilucae; assembly: GCA_958009085.1. Classification (NCBI taxonomy): domain Eukaryota; kingdom Viridiplantae; phylum Chlorophyta; class Pedinophyceae; order Marsupiomonadales; family Marsupiomonadaceae; genus Protoeuglena; species Protoeuglena noctilucae. The sequence continues at coordinate 444,968 of OY253681.1, forward strand.
TGAGGGGCGGAGGGAGTAGAGGTTGGGTGGTGGGGTGACGGAGGGAGCGGTGGTGCTTGGAGGAGACATGGGGGTGGTGGGGTGGGTTTCGGTGGGGGCGTGCTGGATGGAAAACGTGAGGAAGGATACGGGGGTGGTGGGGTGGGCGTTGGTGGGGGAGTGAGGGATGGAAGGATGAGATGGGGAGGGGCGTTGGGAGGTGGGGGGATGGGGTGGCGTTCTCGCTTGGTCGTTTGGAGTAAAAGGGACGTTTGGTTAGTGCGTTTGCATTCCTAGAGAGCCCGCCTGCCCTCCCACGACACGCTTGCTTGCTTTCCCTTGTGCCGGCCGCCCTGGCCGCGCCGTGCCTGTGCCGTTCGCCCGCTCATGTCGTTGTTTGGAGCGCCGGTGACTCTCCGCAGGGCGCTGGCTGTGCCTGGCACCCGCGCACGGTGCTCGCTGAGCCAGGCCATGGCTTCTTCTGTTTGGCTTGCGGCCTTAACAGCCTTGGCGTCAGTGTTCAATTCCAAAGACGGACATAACAAGACACGACTGTTTCCACAAACTCATCGTGCTCTCACGGGCTTGTCGAGGACGCGCAGGGAGTCCGCCGCAGCCCTCAGCTTGGCACGCAGCCCCTCGTCGGCCCACTGCGCTTCGGTGGCCGACGCCGTGAGAATGAAGAGCTTCCCGGCGCGGCCCGACACGCCCACGCAGGCCTGCCGGCCGTCCGCGGTGCTGAAATCGTAGCGGTAGAGGTGGCGCGGGGGCAGAGCGACCTGCACAGCACCGCTGGATGGGATGCATGGCGTGCCACATGCGATGGACGGTCATAAGGTAGTACTCCATTCTCATCTCGCAACCGTCAAAATCGTCACCTTGCCGATGAGCGTCCCCGTGTCACGCACACCCCGGTCCAGCTCGACGTCCCCCAGGCCCGTCAGCCGCGCACCCAGCGGCACAAACACCGGGGCCACCTCGCCCGGCGCGCCCCAGTCCGACACGTCCTGCAGCTGCAGCAGCGTCGGGCGCACCGTCGACGCGTCCTTGACGGCCAGCGTGATCTGGCAGCCCTCCCCGGACGGCGTCGCGAGCACGAAGCGGTCGACCACGGCCGAGGTGGGAGCTGCACCCGACGGATTCAGCAGCTGCGGCACCGAGCCGAGCGTCGAGGACGGCGGCAGCACCTCCGCGCGCTCGAATCCCACCGGTGCTATGAACGCGTACTGCGCAGGGAGGGTGCGGGAGGATGGAGATGAAAGGACAGAGACGGCACCTTAACCCGCGCGCATGACAGCGGATCTGCGAGCTCACCTCCAGCGTGACAACCTCCGTGCCATCAATCGGAAACGGCTCGTTGATGCCAGCGCGCGACTTCTGCACCATCGGAGCCGCATAGGCTGGGATCGAGCCAAGCCATGCTGCCCCCGCCAATCCGCCAGCCAGTCCCATCAACGCGCGGCGCGACGTTCGCGATGCGACGGCATTGTACTCGACATGCTCGACGCCACTGGACGTGGCGTCAAGACAGCCTCCCGCGCGCGACGCAGGCTGCCAGCTGCCGGGCTCGGCCACCCGCGCCCGCACGAGCCGCGGGTGTTGCGCGGCTGCATCCCCATGACTAGAGCTAGCACGGCACAGACATCCAGCGCCTCCCTTGGGAAGAGAGGGCGGCCGAGCAGCAGCCATAGCAAGTGTGATCAAGCGGCGGGTCACAAGTCGTCGTTTAGCCGGATATTTAAGCCGATTTGCGCGCAAGGCAAAGCTACCCAGACTGAGCTTGAGCCAGACATTAGCTGACGAAGCATCAGCCCCTCTCATTTTCGAGCTCTGAACGGGTAAGCCCTTGCCTTTCAAGCACTCGCGACCTACTTGGCAACAACGCAGCCAGCGCCGGCCAAACTAGACTACGACGGGGATGCCCCGCATCAACGCTCTATCGTCTCGTCACGCTGCTGCCGCGGAGTCGGGCTCCTCCTCCCCATCCCTCGCGGGCTCTGCGCTGCGCGTCCCCTTCCCACCCTTCCCACCGTCATCCTGCTCTGCACCCAACTGCGCAATCTCCGCCTCGATCGCCGCCAACTCTGCCTCCATGCGGCGGCGCTCCTCCTCGTAGGCCGCCAGCTCGCGCGCCCGTATCTCCTCAAACGCAGCGCCCATGCGCTTTTCGAGCTCGCTCGCGCCCGTCGCGCCCATGCCCTCCCCGTCCGGACCCGCGCCCTCCCCGGATCCCTCGCCGTCTCCCGCCCCGGCTTCCCCGGCCGCAGCCGCGGCGGAGTCGGCGTCTCGCCTCCCACCGCCCGGTGCCTCGGCCGTGGTCGTCTCGGCCAACACCGCCGCGCGCCACGCCCCCGTGAGCTTCTCTAGCTTCTCCGTGCGCCTGGAGCGGACGCAGAGAGAGGAGTGGAATGGTCAGTCAGGGTAAGGCCTTGCGAGCGATGTGCAGGCTCATGCGCTGATTGTCAGCCGTGGTGACCCTCACCTCTTGTCGATTTCCGTCTGCAGCCTCTCCCTCTCCGCCTTGAGCGCCCCCTCGAGTCGCTCTTGGCTGGCCTGCGAGCGAGAGCACGAGTCTCAGTCTCTTGGCACACAAGCCGGGCCACGTCTCCTTCGCCGCCCTTCATTGCTTACCACCCTTGTACCCTCACAGCTACCACCCACATCTCCTCAGCCGCCCTCACTGCTACCACCCTCACAGCTACTACCCACACCGCCTGGGCCACTCCTCACCGTGGACGAGGCCTGGATCTCCGCCATCTTCTCCCGCATGGCCGTCTCCATCTTGATCATGGCCTCCTGCTGCATCAGCACCTGCAGCATCTGCATCTTGCGCACCTCCTCTTCGATCGACTTCCGGGCCTCGTCCTCCATACGCGCCAGCTCCTCCATCACCCGCTTGCGCATCGACTCCGCCTCCTCCTCCGCCCGCTTCTGCGTGTCGGAGATAAGGCGGGTGGGAGTGGTGAGGTGCTTGGATTGAAGGTAGGTGCGGGGTGACGATAGGGCGGGCGTATGGTCGGCGACCGGCATGTCAACTGGCCATGCCACCAGCACGTATGTCAACTGACCACTCACCTCCTCTACTCTCGCCCATGCATGTCACCCTCTCTCTCCACCCCACTCGCCTGCTGCTCCTCGTACTTGCGCACCACCTCCTCCTGCTTCTTCCGCATCTCGTCCTCCATCTCCAGCTTGGCTTGGATCTCCAGGCGCCTGAGAGAGAGACACATGGACATGTGTAATGCATGTCGACGTCACTGGTCAATGCTAAGCGTGAAGTGCATTGACGACCACCAGATGCGGCCAGGTCACGTTGGGGTGCAGGGCGGTCGTCGTCAACACAGTCCTGGACACCCACTGTAAGGTAGAATCGTAACAGCGCCCTTCAGCCTCACACCTGACTTCGGCCTGCCTGGCCTCCTCCAGCCTTGCCTCCTCGCGCGTGACGGCGGACAGCAGCTCGGCAAAGATCCTGTCCAGCGTCTTGCCCATGTTGAGCATGTCGCGCTCGTACTTGAGGCTGCGAGGCACGCGACGAGCAGAAGACAATTAGGTCATTGATGATCGTCATCAATCGACTAAGCAACACTTATTTGCTTCTATGCATTGCAGCCCCTTGCACCCTTCTCACCACATTGACCCGGGTAAGCAAAACTCACTCATCGCGCCTGATAACCAACACTCTGGGCCCCACCGCATACCCTCAGTCACCCCCCCCGGTGTCCCCCCCTCACCACATGACCCTCTCCCTCAGTTATCCACCGCTAGTAACCCCCTCACCACACGCCCCCAGTTTAGCGATCCCATCTATCCCATCAACCCACCACATGCGCCGGTGCTCGTGGGCCTGGAACTCCCGCGAGCTCTGCCGGTCCTTGGCGCCCTGCAACCTCGCCGCCTCGCGCATCTTCACCCGCTCCTCCGTGGCCACCTGGGCCCTCTCCTTCGCCTGCACCGCCGCCGCCCTCGCCTCCCTCTCCGCCTCGTCTTGGGAGTCGAGAGCGCTCTTCTCTAAACGAACAATGTCCTTGCGGGAGTCCTCCAGGACCGTCATCACTGCGGGAGGTGGGAAGCGCTGTGTTGTGTGCATGTCATTGTGTCTGCGCCCACCAACACTCAGCGATGCCATGCCCTGTCGAGGGTGACAATCAATGAGTCTCCAGCCCTCACCCGTGGTCTCTAATGTCTTGAGCTCTTTCAGTGACTCGGCCACCGTCGCCTTGAGCTCGTTCTCCTTCTCGGTCACGATCGCCGCCAGCTTGCTGTCGATCTGCAGACACGCACGCCAGGCACGCGCGTCACGCACAATGTCGACCGCGCTTGCGCACATCAAGGATGGCAACAAGTGACACCATAGTTGCCATCTGCGGTAGGCCATGTAACAGCCCAGGTCTGTGACCCTCCCCGGTCGGAGGGTCCCCTCACCGTGGCCAGCTTGGCCATGAGCTTCGCGTCCATCTCCCGTATCTGCTCCTCCGACTTGTCCTCGACGGCGTCGGACCGCTCGCCCTGCTCCCGCAGCAGCCTGCGCGCCGTCTCCAGCAGCACCGTCTGCGTCTCCAAACTGCGGTTGGCGTCCGCGTCCAGCTGCCGCTTCGCCAGCTCCACGCGCTGCTTCTCCACCGCCAACTCTTCCGCCTCCGCCCACCGCAAGCGGAGGTCGTCCGCACGCTCCCGCATGTCGCGCAGCTTGGCCTGCGAGGGGTCGACGCATGGGGAGGGTTGTTAACATCGTATCCAGTTTTGAATGCCCGCTTATCTGTTAGTTTATGCAGATATCTATCTCCGCTGATGGCGACCGGGTCACGGCGGGGCCGCTTGAATGCACCCGTCATTGCACCACCATCGCCACCCACGCACCTCCGTCATGTGCACCATGTCGTGCAATGCGTGGCGGCGGTCCAGCACCGCCTTCCACCCCTCCGCCTCCTCCTCTGCGATCTTCTCCAGGTCCTTCCGCAGCTGATCCTCCACCTGCGAGCAAGGCGGAGACCACATGCTGTCAGGTGTCTCACCCAAGCATCACATCCCTAGCAGGAAGGGACCTTTCATCCCCATGTCACCCTGGACTGATGTCGGCCCCTCATCACCTCAACCTCGACTCCCACCCACTCCCTCTCCTCATCTGGAACTGATGTCAACCCTCATGGACAACTGCCCACTTCCTCTCGCCTGGAACTGCTTCCGCAGCGTCTCCCGGGGCACCGTGGCGCTCTCCAGCACCAGGTGCTTGAGCTCAACCACGGCCGCCGTCCCGTTCCGCCTCCGCAGCACCTCCAGGTCCTCCCGGGCCTGGTCCAGCTCCTTCAGGTTCGTCTCCACCTGTGGAGCCGTGGCGATGTGAGATAGTATCAGTATCAGTCTGTTATAAACACATTCGAGTCTCGCCAGCTCACGAAGACCTCCGGCGCAGTGAACGAAATAGGAGGGTGTCTCTAAGCGACACGGGCAGTGGGCATCCATTCGCAAGGCGCAGCATGCATGGCAATGCACACGATCACCTGTGCCCTGGTGAGCCGCAGCTGGTCCCCCAGGTCGCGGTACTCCTGCTGCCGCTGCTCCTGCCACAGTCGCAGCTCCTTCTCCTCCTCCTGCAGCTCCCGCTTGAGCTGGATGAGGCGGTCGCGCAGCTCCACGTCCCGCGCCGTCGCCGCGTCCCGCACCTCCTGCACGCGCTCGTTGACCTGGAGGGGACAAAGGGAGCAAGGATCTTCTCAAAACAAGAGGAGAAAGCCAGAGGAACATGGCTCTATCTGTATTGCTCTGAGCAACACATGAGGATGCTGCGATGGCTCCTCTGTGCCACACGCAACACGTCCCGCACCCACCACCCTCATTCATACCAACACACTCCCACTCCCGCCCAGTCCCGCTCGCCTTGGCGATGGCTTCCTTGAATTCCGCCAGCAGCGCCTCGAGTTCCGGCTCCTTGGTGGCCTCGAGCAGCGCCTGGCGGAACTCCTCGTCCATGGCCTGCAGCTTGACCTCCTCGGCCTCCCACGCGTCCTCCGCGGATTGCACCCGACGCTCCGCCTCCTCCACGCTCACCCCGGCCGACATGGCCTCCTTGTCCGCCGCCTGCGGGGGCCCGTTGAGCGATGTCACGAGGTGAGAGGTGAACGGTGACACGTGGAGTGAGCAAAGAGCACGTTAGCGTCACGCGGCGTGAGTAGGAAGCAACAAGAGCGGGGGAGACCGTTGCAAGACCTCCCCCGCTGCTGTCTCGTCGTTGTCTTCGTCCATGTCAAGAGTACATGACCGCAAGCTGCTGCCCCTCGCGTGCTTGCCTTGTGCATCCGGGCCTTCTCCTGCTCCCTCTCCAGCTCGTTCTTCCCCACTTGCGCCTTGAGGGCCTCGTACGTCTGCAGGGCACGACGCACAACGACGATCAGGTGAAGACACCGAGGGGACGCGAGGCGTCACTGGCAGCGGCAAGTGCAGCGGCCTCATCGAGTAAAGGAGCATGTTCGCAATGCATATCATGTCGTGGATATGACATGTGACGTCGCTCCTCTTCTGCTCGCCTTCTGCCGTGTCTCGACAGACTGCTGCAGGAAGCGCATGAAACGGTCGCTGTCCGACTGCGTGGCGGGCAGGGCCTTGAGCTGGCCCTCCAGGGACGCCTTCCGGCGCCGCATGTTGCCCAGCAGCGCCTGCTCCCGACGGTCCAGGTCGTCGTGCCTGCGCGCATCGCAGGGCGCCGTTGACTTGTCACAGCGTGCGTGACATCCTGACCAAGCCACGCAGCGCGTGTTGTGTAAACTCATATGCTATCATTACAGCAAATGCTAGTGGAGAATATATGACCATATATGGCCCCTAACCTGTTGCGGATGGACTGCTCGACGTCGATCATCGCCTTGTTCTCCTCGACCGCCAGGTGCGCCTCCTGCAGGGCCAGGTGCCGCAGCTCGGTGATCTCGTCGCGGTTGGTCCGGTTGAGCTTGAAGCTCATGCTGGCGGAGAGCACGGCCAGGTTGCGGTCGACCTTCTGCGTGTCGACCCGCAGCTGCGAGAGCTTGTACGCGATGGCCGCCAGCATGTTCTTGCGCTCGTTGGGCAGGTTCCTGCGGACATCGCGCGATCGCAGGTGCCGTTAGAGGGAGTTTGGAGCCAATCAAGCGAATTGCTGCGGCTCTGCAGCATACTCACCGGAAGTCGGCCTTGTAGGTGGCCGCGAGGGTCTTAATGCGCTTCTGCTCGTCCGCGGACTCCTGCTGGATGACGTCCGTGATGGTGGCCAGCGCCTGCTTCTTGGCGTTGATCATGCGCTCCGTCCGCAGACGCACCGTCTCGGCCTTCAGCAGCAGGCTGCGGTCCTCCTGCTGCAGCCAGTCGATCTCCGTCCTGCGCGCGCGAAAGCAAACGACGACGGGTTATATCGGCACCATCGTTCCGACCATCCCCGCGGCATTCAACGCCTCGGCAAGCACAGACACATCACCCGGTGCATCCCATCAGCATCTGCTCCTCTCCCTCTCCCTGCCCTCCCTCACCGTATCTTGGCGGCCTCGAACTCGGTGGCCCGCGCCTCGAGGCGGTAGTCGACGGGGATGAGCTTGAGGCGCGTGTGGAGCGCGGCAACCGAGGCCGCCTCGTGCTTGATGCGCCCCTCGATCTTCTTGCCCACGTGGCGGCCCATCTGCACCTGCTCGTCCACCAGGTCCACCTCCGCCTGCGGCATCTTCGACTCCTCGTGGCGCTCCAGCTCCGGACGCAGCTCCGCCGCCGCCTCGGCCGCCTTGGCCGCCTTGCGCCCCGCCTCCTCCTCCAACGACGTCAGCGTCCGCTGCAGCGCCGCCATCTGCTGCCGGATGGCGTTGCGCCGGCTCCCGATCGCCGCCAGCACGTTCTCCGCCTCGGCGTTCATCACGGCCTTCTCTTCCGTGAACCGTGCCGTCTCGCGCGCCATGCGCTCCTGCATCTCCTTCTCCACGCGGGTGCACATCCCGTCGCCCTCCACCAACTTCTTGCGGATATCTGGAACGCATAACAGAGGGACGGGGCGGTCATGTCGCAGTGGCAGCAAACGATCCCCTGCCCGGCACAGCACGTCGGCACACCTCAGGCGAGCGCCACGCGCCCTGCTCTCGTCCGCTACCCCAGCATGCGCGGATAGATCCCTCACCGGCATCCATGATCTCCTCGTAGTCCTGCAGCTGCTTGCGCTCGGCTGTCATCGTCTCGGCCATAGCCGCCAGGTCGCTCGACAGCTGGTCCGCCGCCTCCACCAGGCGCTCCATGGGCTCCAGCGACCCCGCGTGGAAGTTGGCGCGCTCCTCGACCTTGGCGCGCGCCGCCTGCTTCTGAGCCAGCAGGTGCTCCCGCCGGCGCGCAAATGCGTCCAGGATGTCGGCGCGCTCCGTGCGCCCGCGGGCCTCCAGCTCCCGCCGCTCCTTCGCCGTCTCCTCGTGGGCCTTGCGCATCTCCTCCTCCACCTCGCGCACGCTCAGCTCCAGCTGCGCCCGCCGGTCCTCCACGCTGACGCCCAGCTCGGCCTTGCGGGACTCCAGGTCCTGCTGCGCGCGCTCCATGTCCTCCTGGAGCTGCGCCAGGCGCCGGCGCTCCGACTTGCGCTCCTTCTCCCACTCGTCCTCCTTAGCGCGGAGGTCCCGCGTCAGGCGGTCCGCGGCCGACCGCCGCGCCCGCCGCGCCGTCGCCATCTTGAGCCGCTCGCTGTCCACCTTCGCCTTGGCCCGCGAGCACGCGTCCAGCTGGTCGTCCATCACCTTGTCGAACTTGCGCGTCACCTCCTTGACCCGCTTCACCACCGCCGACCGCGCCTCGGGAAGCTTGCGGCTCAGAGCCTCCTGCGCCGCCAGTCGCTCCTGCTCGAGGCCCCTCAGCTGCTCGTCGAAGCCCTCCCGCGCTTTCGACGCCTCCGCGTCCACTGCCACCCTCACGCGCCTCGCACGGTCCCAGATGGCCCGGTGCCGCTTCTCCGACTCGGCCCCTGTCGCCACCCGGTGCTGCTCCACGCGCGTCTCCAGCGCCGACTCGGCCTCGCGCGTCGCGAACAGCGTCCCCTCGAGCCTGGGGGCGAGCAGCACGTGCAGAGCTCAGAGACCGGCCGGGGCGTGCGATTTCGCGTCGCCATGCCCGCCGCGCCCAGCCCGCGCCGCTCACTTCTTGATCTTGTCCTGCGCTTGGTTCTCCATGTCGCGCCTCCGCTGCGTGGTCTCCTGCGTCGTGGGGTCCTCCTGCATCTCCCCCGTGATGTCCTCCACCTCGCGCCTGCAGTCCAGCACGGGGCGAGGCTGTCAGCGAGGCCAGGCGAAGACGAGGTTTGGCGGCGCTTCCATGCGAGTTGATCCGCCTGGGTGACCAGGCGACACCCAACACACACCGGATGATCATCATGTTGTCGCGGGCGTCCAGGAGCACCGTCTGCCTCCGCCGCTGGATCTCCCGGCGGAAGTCTGCCTCCTCCTTGTCCGCCCGCGACACGCGCTCGGTCCGCTCGCGCCCAACGGCCGCCACTTCCTTCGACACCGCCTGCTCCTGGGCGTCCAACGCCTCCCGCGCCGCAGCCGCGGCCGTCTCGGCCTCCTCGCGGCCCTCACGCGCCACCGCGTGCGCGCTGTTGGCCACCGAACGCGCTCGCGACGCCTTCTCGAGCGCCGTCTCGTACTCGCGGCGCAGCGCGGCCACCGCGGCCGTGCGCTCGACCTGCTCGTCCCTCGCCCGCTGCACCTGCACCTTGACGGCGTCGGTGCTCAGCTGCAGCTTGTTGCGATGGCGGTTCGCGTCCGTCGTCCGCGCGTACTTCCACTCGCTGAAGGCCTGGCGCATGTCCTCCTCCTCGCGCAGCTGTGCCTGGCGCAGCAGGTCGATGCGCTCCTGCGCGCGACGCTCCTCGTCCGCGCGCTGCAGCGTGAACTCCGCCTTGATGCCCTCCCTCTCCCGCGCGACCTTGGCCAGCTCGTTCTTCTGGATGCCCTCCGCCCGCTGCAGCTCCTTCTGCAGCAGCTGCTTGTCCTGCGCGCGGGCGATGATCTCCTCCTCCTGCTCCTTCACCTGCGCCTCCATCTCCTGCTCCTCCTCCGCAATCTGTTCCTCCTCCCTGAAGAGGGCGCGGAGGCGGGCGGGGTCGCGCGGGGCGCCCAGCACCGCTGGGCCCGACAACAAACGCGGCAGGCCCGCGCACCTGCGCGCCCGGCGGTCGTTCTCCTCCTGCTCCCGGTTGAGGATATTCTGGACTTGCTTCTCGACCTCGCTGCGCAGCGGCACCATCTGCTCGGCGCGCTGCTTGGCGCTCGAAAGGATGAACATGTGCTCGTCCGTGACCTTCCCGTACATCTTGACCACCTGCGGGGCCCATCGAGCTTGCTGCCGTGCTTACGATGTGGAAAGCAAAGGCGCGGTAACAATGACCGCTCGCCAAGCCCCCGCCGAGAGCGCCAGGAGGATGCTGAGGACGTGCCCAGCGAGAAACTCGCCCATCTGGGTCATGGTCGCCTTGCACTGGAGCCCCACGCCTGACAATCAAACGTCTGACTGACCTGGTCCTTCTGCCTCATGGCCATCTCGTACGGGGCGAACACATTGACACGCATGAGCTCGACCTTGACCTCCTCGGCGCGCGCCGCGCTCGCATGGCGGCCCTCCGTCAACTCTAGGTTCGCCGTGTCATTGAGGGAATCCGTGGTGGCCATCATCCTGCGGAAAAAGCTGCCGCTGCGACTCTGGAGGGCGCTGCGCATGGCTTGCCCCCGCGCTCGGCAGCCCGGCGACGCCTGCGGCACCTGTTCGGGGTGTTGGTCACGCTGTCCGGCTTGGTCAGTACATCCCTGAGCGGTGTGGCTTTGGAAGATGGGTTCGCCGCATCGTCCGCCTCAGCAGCGCGCACGGGGCGCTTGCCCGCAGGCATCCTGGTGCCGCGCCAGCCTGGCCCCTGCTCGGCCGAGGCGGCCCTGCCTTCCCAATTTCTGCAAGTCGTCACGGCACACGGGACACATGTCGGGGTTACCAAAGGGCCCGCACTGGTGCAAGGCATGGATCCGCATGTGGTGTCCGCGAGCATTGCCCCGGCGACCGTCGCGCTTGCCCCGCGCTCACCGCGGGCTCCCTACGATTCCTTGCGTTCTCGCACTATCTCCTTGGCTCAAAGGATGTCGAGGGAGGCGATGCGTGCGCTGAGTCGGTGCCGCATTCTATCCTTTCGCTTTTTTCACTAATTCTCTAGCGGAGATAGCCCGTCCCGGCGTTGGTCGTCCCCGAGCCAGTCTGACCGCGGGTCTGACGGCCCGGTTTTTTCGTAGGAGAAACCCGCCAACTCAGGGGGACGAAGAAGAATCTGGTAATCGCCGCATCCATCGCTGCACGAGGAAGCTCCGACCCAAAGTCAAATGGACTGATTTGAAGGTGCGCCCGCGATCTCAGCTCACCCCTGGGAGCGTGTTGCGAAAGTGGTCGAACTTGTGACGGCCCTGCGACGGTCGCCGGGTAAAATCTCGCGCACGGGTGCTTAGGAAGCTGGTAGAGCCTCCGCGCCCTTGTCGCTCCGCGCTTGCACCTCTGCAGCCGACTTCGCGCCCCTCTCGTGCGCTACAGATCCGTAGACGCCGACGCTTGTGCCGCGGAACGACGACGTGGAGGCTACGGAGCGCAGATGACGGTGCGCTGACCTCGCCGCCCTCGGCCCTCCCGCCTCTCGTACGGCACGAGGCGCGCGGGGGGCAGCAGCGTCGCACATAGGCTGGCCCCGTCGATTTCGAGTGCGCGCGGCGAGACCCCAGAGTCGCGCGGCTCGCCCCTGCACGCAGATAGCGAGCTGCGTGTGCCGGCTCGCCGCGGACCCGCGGGGATGGGCTCGACCCTCGACGAGCGCTCCACTGCAAAGACGACCATTGCGCTGGTACAGCGCGCCCACGCACAGCCGGAGCGGCGGACGCGGCCTGGCTGCCCGCGTGTTGGGGAGTAGCGCGCTCCCTGCGCCCGGCCACGCGGGCGATGAGGTCTCCCCTCGCGACAGCGAGCGGGAGAGGGGCTCCTTGGGCCTCTCGACGAGCTTCGATGCGCGTTTCGTGCTGACCGAGCTGATTGGGGAGGGATCCTTCGCCCGGTGCTACCGCTGCACCGACCGCAAGGCGAGGGCGCCCGCCGGTGGTCTCAAACGACGCGGAGACGGCTCAACTCGGTAGCGCATTCGAGCGCGTGCCGTGCGTGGGCATCACACGTGACCGGCGTGCGTGCGTGCCTGCAGACCCGTGAGACGTACGCCGTCAAGGTGCTGCCCAAGCGCCGCGACAAGGTGGACGACGACGTCGTGGCTACCAAGATCCAGAGGGAGGTGGACATCTTGCGCGCCGTGCAGGACGGCCCGACCATCGTGGACATGTACGGGGCGTTTGAGGACGGGGAGCAGGCGTACGTGGTGATGGAGGAGCTCAGCGGGGGCAGTCTTGGAAAGCTCGTGTTCGGGGGCGCGCCTCTCACGGAGCGCGAACTCGCCTTCCTGTGCCACGACATCCTCACGGCCCTGGCGCACGTGCACCAGCGAGGCGTGGTCTTTGGTGACGTCAAGCCCTCCAACTTCCTCTTCACCAACAACGCACGCCTGGTGAGCCGGGCTTTCTTATTCGTCCTGCTTGCTGTGGCTGCTGGAATCGCGGCAACGTTTGTGGCTACGCGCATCGCCTACGGCTAACTCAGCGTTCTCTGCCGGTTTGTGCTTCCCAGGATGACCCCCCCGGCTCCTCCGAGCTGCCCACGATGGCGGGCATGCGGCCCCGCGGCATGCACCTCAAGGCCGTCGACTTCGGGTGCTCCCAGTGGTACCACAAGGGCCACTGGCTGAGGTCACGCACCGGCACGCCCGTGTACATCGCGCCAGAGGTGCTCCTGAGGGAGTACGGCCCCCCGGCGGACGTGTGGTCGGCGGGCATGATGATCTACCACCTCGTCGCGCGCCGCCTGCCGTACTGGGAGTCGCTCCAGGGCCTCACCCCCGCCACGGTCATGCGCGCCATCCTTCACGACGATATCTCGTACGACCTGCCCGCGTGGGAGCAAGTGCACCCCTCGTGCAGGGATCTCGTCAGCCAGGTGCGCGGGTGCATCGTATTTAGTTTTAGGAAAAGAGACTGGCTGCAGAGCCCTGGAGACCGACAGGCAGGCGTCATGAGGGAAAAGCAATGCGAGTTGCCTTCTCCACAGATGCTGGACCACTCTCCCGACTGCCGCATCACTGCGTGCCGGGCGCTGCGGCACCCGTGGTTCCGGGAAATGGGCGTGGAAACTCTCGAGGGGTCCGCCAAGCCAGCGGACGGGTGTGCGGGCGGCACGTGCGAGGTTGACGAAGACGAGAGGCCCGGCCACTGCTGCAACAAGTGAGAGGTGGAGGAAAGAGAGAGAGAGAACGCATTTCTGAGACCTTCCGCCAAGCAGGCGTGACACCCTCGTTCCAGATGAACGGCTGCCTCGCTCGTGCCTCGAGGGCACTTCGACAAGACTCCTCTTGCTATCTCGTCCCGTCCAGTCCCGGGACGCTGGATCCCCTAGCTACCCCGCGCCGGCCTGGCGCCCTACCCCTGTCTAATTTCTTGCTTTTCACACCGTAGCCGGGACTACTACTTGGCAAGCCCCATGGGCCCCCTCTTTCTCTCGTCTGCCGGCGTTTTCAGTTCCTATCGCGCTCTCTGGCGCCGTCCGCAACACGAGCCTTGAACCGCTCGACCTGAGCCGGCGATGCGAACCCAGGGGGCTCTCTGCTGAACCCTCACCGCATTGACAACAGCGCGGCCCTCACGCGTCAGCAGGCACGGCCTCCAATGGTCCCTCCGCGCGGTCGAAGTCCTCTCTCACCGCACTGAGGACCTCGGGCGGGGCCCCAGATCGCAGCCGCCGGACGACGCGGTCGTCCAAGATCTCCAAGACCTGGAGAGCACGTTTTGAGATGTGAGACAATCGGTGGGGCCCAAAGAGATGCGAAGAGGGCAGGGGCTGCAAGAGACGCAGTGCGAGGGAGGGTGCTATCTCAATGCTTCTGTCACCTCTGCCTCCCCGTTCCGGCACCCCTGCGACATGCCCACGTCCACGCGGATGACGCGGTTCCCGCACGCGCCATTGATGCCCTCGTCCTGGATCGTGTGCCCCACCACCATGCGCTCCGCCCCAGGCATCTTCTTCAGCGCCGCCCTGCGACGAGGGAGATGTTGTTGACAATGGCAGACATGCTGAGGCTGATGCTGAGGCTCAGGCAGTTACATGTCCCTGTCACAGCATCCTAAAAGATCCACGGCGTCGCCCGCACAATGAAGCGACACGCCCATCCACCGACTCACTCAAGTAAGTTGCACTGGCAGTGCATCGTGTTCACGTGTGAGTAGCGGCGCGTCCACACCACCGCGTCCGCCCCTTGCAGGAACCTTGGCATGTCCGGCCGCTTGCCGAGCATCCACTCGCTCGTCTCCTGCGACAGTCAGGAACCGGATGAGGTGTCAACGTCATGGCCTCTGAGCCCAGCAGCCACACCCACGTCGCCACAACCCTCGATATGTGCCACTACCCCTTCTCGCCTTGTTGATCTTGGCCAGCCCATACTCCACGTGATCGGGCAGGATGCCAGCATGCGCAAACACCGTGGACCCGACCTGCAGCACGACGGGGTTGGGCGCAAAGAAGCGCCTTGTGATGGGACCCCCCGGCTCCAATGCCGCAGCCCTGCGATGGAAGCGCGATGGTTGCTGTTGCAGTGCACTGATGAAAGTGATGGCATGCGCAGGGCCAAGCAGTGGAGCTAGATGATGCAGGGTCAATGCGAGAGCTTTGCCCCACCGGTGGCACAAGCATGAACGTGCGCTGCTGGCCAGCTGCCCACTCGCCTGGACAGCTGGGCCGGATCGGAGCTCGAGTACCCCCGCGCCTGAGCTCCCACTGCCTGCGGGCGTCCCACATGGCGAAGCGTCAAGGCGGTCACGGCCACAGCACCGCGCCCTGCCCCTGCATCGTCGTTCCATGGATGCACGACACTGCAGGGCTCTCACCATCTCCATCAACGCCCTTCCCGCCTCGCACTGCCCCGGCTGCAGACCGCATGCGGCCTTGAGCCCCGCCCCCAGCTGCTGCATGACGCGCCAGTGATGGAACCCCTCCACCCCGTGGCGCGTCGCGTACCGGAACTGACCCTTGACGTTCATCGTCTCGTGGTTTCCTGCTTGCGGAGCACCACACACATGCAGTAAGTCAGAGCTTCGTGCCAATGAGGGCACGGAGGGCACCATCGCACAGCGTGGCGCAACCAGCCACGCTCACACAGGTGTCCCAAAGGCCGGGTCGCCTCGACAGGGCCGCGGGATGTGTTCCGACGCTCACCGTTGAGGACGTAGAGGGCTCCGCCGGCGAGCCTGGCCTCCGCCTTCAATCGCTCTAGGAAGTACAGGATGGCGATCTCGTCGGGCCCTCGGTCAAGCTGGTCCCCCACCTGCACGGCCACCGTCTTGCCCCCGATCCAGCGGTCTTCATCGTCAATCAAGCGCGCGAGTTTAAAGGCCTGCCGGGTCTTCCGTAGGTCGCCGTGCAGGTCGCCGATGGAAACGAGCCTGGCGGGCGACGAGCGGGGGGAAGGGTCGCGATGTCATAGCATCGATACATTGAATGAAAGTAAGACGTTGCGTGAATGATATTTTAGCAGCGCGCCGTGCCTGTGCACCGCTGGAAGAACCAGGTGGTGGGGGGCGGGCGGTGCATTCCGAGATCTCTCGTTTGGTGGCGCGCCGGGAACACCCTTGGCATGCACAGCTTGGATGAAGGAACTGAGGCCACAGAGAGCGGGTCGAGATCCCGCGAATCGCGCGGCGCGGCGTGGGCACGCATCGGGCAGCCGACGGGGCTCGCTGCTCGCTCAATCCGACCCCATTCCTCACTCCACGAAGCCCTGGAAATCCCGGACGAAATCTTTGCCACACGACTGTCGCACTTGACGCTGCAGCTCAGCGTTGGAATCGTCCTTCCACCCCAGCCATGCCCACAGCCCCATCCCTGCCGATGGGCCCCCCCTGGGGCCCTCCAGTGCGCGTAAGACGAGTCTAGCTAGTTGTTCAGACGTGGCACTAGCTGGGGGTCTGACGACTGTCGCCAGGGTGCTGAAGCGTAGAAGCGTAAAAGATCTAAAGAAAGACACCTGCTGATTGCCCCGATCCGACGCACTGGTCAGAGAAATGCGCGAGAATGCGGCCCCTAAGCGAGCATCGTCCGGGTCCCCACCATCTCTGGCACCAGGGCAGCACCCTCCCGTGCTTGACTGCGGGCAAGGCGAGGCATTTGCAGCCATGAAATGCTGCTACCCTCATTGAATCCAATATACAGATGACCGAGGGCGCGTCAGGGCACCTGAACCTCGCGTAAATCGCCTGCAGCCTTTGGAGCTCCGCGGCAGGCAGCGAGCGCTGCGCGGTGGCCAGGCCCGCCAGCAGGTGCCGCTGCCCGACGTGCGCGTTGCCAGCTGCATCGGCATCCGAAGGCGCTTTTGAAATGGCCTCCTGCGCGGCCTCGATCTGCGCCGTCGACAGGATGCCCTGCAAGTCCGCCCCTGAGAAGCCCTGCGAGGTGCGAGCTTGCAACTATACCTTGCCATAATCAGCGATGAACAGCAACGAGCCAGTCACTCAACAGACGACGCTGTCCGTCGCATGGGTCTCTGCAAACGCTGGGTCCAGGTACCGCCACGAGAGCCCGCCCCTCCTTTGGCAGCACTCGCCTCCGTCTTGCTGGCGAGGGCGGAGAGGTCGGCGTCGGGCCCCAGAGATACCCCTTTGCACAGAGCGCGCAGGATGTCCAGGCGCTCAGACGCAGTCGGCATGGGGCACTGCACGAGCCGGTCTGCAGATGCAGGGAGGGTAGGCGAGATGATGTGTGCGTGTACCGGTCAATGGCAGCGCGCGGCTCATCACACGCCTGTCCCCACCGCGTCGGGACACCCATTTGGTAATACATCACAGCAGCACGTTCTGGCCTCACCGAGCCTCCCTGGGCGCAGCAGGGCCGGGTCGACCAGGTCAGGGCGGGACGTGGCCGCCAGCACCGCCACTCCCTCGAGGGCCTCCACGCCGTCCAGCTCCGTCAGCAGCTGATTCACCACGCGATCCGTCACGCCCGTGCTGTCCAGGCCGCGCCGGGGGGCTGCGTGGGGGCACGCGGATCGTGCGTGATATCCAAGCCCTCTGGGAACGTCGCCTGGTGATACCATTGCATACCGAGATCTATAATGATAAGAATAGCATTGAGCCTCACCGATGGCGTCCACCTCGTCGAAGAACAGCACGCACGGCGCCGCAGCAGACGCGCGTGCGAACACCTGCCGCACCGCTGCTTCCGACGCCCCAATGTACTTGTTGAGCAGCTCAGGGCCCTTCACGGGGACCATTTGCAGCCCGGCGCCCGCCACCGCCGCCCGGGCCAGGTGCGTCTTGCCGCACCCCGGGGGCCCGTAGAGCAGCACGCCCGCACGAACGCGGATGGGTGCACGGGCCATCACCCGCGGGAGGCGCAGGGGCAGCTCCAGGGCCTCCCGAAGGACCTGCGAGGCAAGTCCGACATGTCAGCCGCACATGCAAGCACGAGATGCATGCCAGCGTTGCCGCAAGTGTTCCGCGTGTCCAGCGCAGCAGGGACGGTGCAACACACATGAACAGCCAGGACCCCACACTGTGCTTGCCTGCTTGCCCTCGTCCAGTCCCCCGACGTCGTCCCACGAGAGCCCCGGGGTCCCCTCGCCTCCGCCGGCCGCGCGCGTGCCCAGATGCGCCCCCGCCACCATCCCTGCCCTTGCCGACTCCACGTCCCTCATAGACACCCGTAGCCCGCCCTTCAGCCCCTCCGCGCCGTCGCCGGGCCCAGATGCGGTCCCCGGCACGCCGGGCAAGCCCCGTGTGGCTGCCATGACCAAAGCACGATCCGCAAGGCTGGCCAGGTCGACCGCATCAAAGCCATCGAGCCCAGTCAAGCTCCCGAGATCATCTGGAGGGACGCCGCCTCCCTCCGCAATTCTGGCCGCCAGGACCGCCGCGTGATGCTCGGATGTCGGGGTCTGCAGCTCCACTGCGAGAGTCAACGAGCGTGCCAAGTTGCAAAACTGCAACTGAGCCACGACAGGCGCGGGCCGTGGCGGAGGTCAGCGTATGTCATATCACGCATGCATGCAGTTGACCACAGCATAGTCGCACTCGTATGGTCAGTCACCTGTCAGGGACAGTGCGTCGGCGTGGTGTAGGTCTGGCGGCACGTTACGTGGGTCCCTGACGGTGGCCAGGATCTGTCAAGCGACACATGAGAACCTCAGACGTGAGTCTATGAGAGTTGCAAAGCCCAAATAGGCTAAGAGACAGACGGGAAAGGTAGCATCACTTGCCGGCTCACCTGCATGTTCCCGAAGCAGCTGCTCTGGGCTTCCCGGGCAAGCTGCAGGAACACCGCTGCCAACCGCGCGGATGCATGCTCGTGGCCCTGTGCCTGGGCTTCGTCCTGCGAACAGAAACGAGCGAGGGCCATGCCAGGCATCGCTATCAGCATTGCTGCTTTAAGCATGGCCTGCATCTTGCTGCCAAGCGTCTCACGTCGTGGGCGCTGATGATGGCGTCCAAGTCGTCGAATATCAGGACTGCGGGTAGAGTACAAAGGGCCGTCTCAGCTGTCACAGTCAACATCGTAACCAGGCGCAGTGCGGCTCATGACGTGGCGCTGCATGCCGTCAGACAGTGTCTGACTGACTGACCTGAGGGGCTGCGTGCGATTGCTTCCAGGAACACGTCTCGCAGGGCGTCCTCCACGTTCGCGTCTTCCGCGCCCATCATGGCCAGGCAAGGCGCCACGGTGGTCCACACTGGTGGGGACACCCTGCAAGCACAGGCATGGCCAAGCTGCTGCTACATTGCAGCTGCATCCATGCCGCTAGCCAAAGACCTACCCAGGAGCAGACCATGAGACACTACCAGACTGTTCCAAGCGTGACATGTGTAGCATTGAAACAGGGACCACATGCCACCCTGCACAGCTCGCCTTTGGAGCTTCCACGCGAGGTGCCGCACGACGGTTGTCTTGCCCGAGTGCTGCCGCCCAGACAGGCACGCCCCCAGCCGCTGGTGACTGGCGAGCTCTGCCAGTGGGAAGGCCCTTGCGACCCCCAGCGATGACAGCAGCGCCTCCATCGTCTCCTCCGCGGCAGCTACGGCCCACGCCGGGAGACGAGGGCCGTTGTGCGCATCCCATGCGCGGGAAGCTTCCAGGTCCATCGATGGCCAAGACGACCGGCGGGGCTGCGTGTCACGGGCAACACAGAGAGGGCGCTCGCTCTTGAACTTTTCCCCACGGTTCCCCACGGTTTGCCGAAGCATCGGAGGGTAGTAGCTCGCAACGTTTCCCGCAGTGTAAGCACGGGGCACGCGCAATGGTCCACGTCGCTTGACGCCTCACCTTGACCTCGGTCAGCACGATGCTCGTGCCACACGCCAGGGCCAGGTGCGACAGGTCGGACGGACCCCGGACCGCGACTGCGCCCTGAGCGGCGGAGGATCCGCTGAACGACACTGCCGTGACGCGGAGGTGCAGGGCGCAGCCGGGGCCGGCCCAGGGCACTGCAAAGGAAAGGACGGTCCCTGGGGCCAGGACGACGGCAGGGGCACCGTGCCTGCATCCAGAGACAAAGATGGCAACAATTGCTAATAAGAACTCAGAGGCAGGCACGAAGGGAAAGGTCTACGGTTCAGCTGGGGTCAGACACGGGTCCATGCAAATGCACGGCAACAGCTCCGCCCTCACTTCTGCTGCGTCGCCACCCAGTCCGCGACCATCCGTTCCAGACCTCCCTCGACGTGCTCCATGACCAGACCCATGTAATCCCTGGCGTGGCTCGCGCTCTCGCACAGAAGCTCTCCCTGCAATTCCACACGCACCGCCGCCCCATCTCCACCCGCCCCTGCCCACCCCTCCGAATCTCCACGTCCAGCCCCTCCTTTCGCCCTGACACTCTGACCCGGAGCCTGTCCCGTGCTTGTCCCTGTTTGTGCCTCGTGGGAACCCCTGCCTGTCAGCCCACTTCCGCCACCCAAGTCCGCCGCCTCCCTCACAGCCATCTTGGATGCCACCGCGCCCGCCACCTCACACACGCCCACGTGCAAGTACTGCTGCAGGAGCGGATGCACACCCACGTGGCCCGATGGGACAGCGCCACCGTGACCGTCCTCACTCTGTGCAGTCAAGCACGCCACGACTGCCGTCCGTCCACCCCGGCCGCTCAGGCGCAGGACGCCCGGGGTTCGTCCACCCTCCTGTCCACCCTCCGCCCCTGCATGCAGCGAGCCCCCAGCCCGGCCCACCCACGCGATGCCCGATGCGACCGCCTCCATGGAGTGTGCACCCCTCTTGGGCTCGTGCCCGTCAGCCCCATGGACGGTCTCGTGGCTCACTGCCGCAGTGCACACCCGCATCAACGACGCCAGGTTCTTCCTTCGCGTCCAGCTGGGGCTTTGCCCATTGCTGAGAGGGTCCACATTGGAGCTACCAGGCGGAGCATCCTGAGTGCCACGGTCGCCCGGGGCTCGGAGGCCGTCGGCGCTAGCCACGGCGCTGGACTCGGGACGCGGGATCACGTGGAGGTCCATACCCACCCAGAGCTTGACGGGCGTCCCCACTGGCTGGCACGACACGACGCGGAGGCGCAGGGGCTTCCCGCCGACGTGCAGCGGCAGCACCATGCCCGCACTCACGGCCGCGACCTGCTGCAACAGCATGTACTCCAGGCGCTCGGGCATGGGGAGCTCAGAGCTGCGGGGACGGGGATGCGTTCCGTTCTCAGGATGGTGCGGACAGCGCGGTCAGGTTTGGGCCCAGTCCTTGACTGATATCAGAAACACTCCTCTCGAGCTTTTGTGCTCGCAGGCGCAGACCGCTGCCGGGCCCCGCAGCGCATCGCCTCACTTGCTGGAAACGGCGTCGAGGTCCGCCTGCGTGAGTGGCCGCAGCTCGACGAGCGCGGCGGGCACGTCCATGCGAAGTGGCTCTAGAATGAGGAGTTCCCCTGGAGAAACGGCCCTGCAAGCGTGGAGACGAGGAGAACGCGGTCCTGAAAGCGTGCATCCAGGTCCTGCCGTTTCCTGGCCGTCAGGAAACGGCCAGGTGGGTGCATGGCAGCACCCTCATTGCATGAGCTTTCGCTGCGCACTCACAGGCACGCAGCCATCTCTTGTGGGACCCCAACCGTGCCCGGCTCGCACAACGTGCCGTCCCAACCCAGAGCGAACCACGCGCCACCTCCTCTCCCATCGTCCCTGCGCGCCCTGCAAACGACACGAACATGTCGGAGATTTGCAGGCCTGCGCGGCTGCGTGGGCTGCTTGCCAGGCTAGAGCTAACCGTAGCGGCGATGCAGAGCAAGCGTGGGGACAAGCAAAGGGTACACCTGAAGAGAGACGGCTGGCCTTCGTGCAAGCCGCTCCCGAACGCGTCCCTTGGCAGGCTGATGTGGCAGCACCGGCGCGTATTCAGCCTCACAGAAAGGCAGAGGCTGTCCAGGCCCAACATCTGCGCCGGCCTCTTGATTCTCCGCTGCAGCGTGCAGCTGCCAGCACATCTTCCTCAGCTGGGAGCGGGGCGGATGATGAAGAGTGAGCGTGGCACACTCTGACACTTTGTGCAGCCCATCCCCGATCACAGATAGATCCACGCCGTCACAGCACGCGCAAAGCTGCATGTTGGCCCCTGTGGACGGTCAGTGATCGCTCGTGACAGGCTTGGCTCGTCCTTCGCTGCCCACGCTTGTCCCTCCGCTGCGTGCCTGCGTAGTCGGGCTCGGGGGACTCGCGAGCCACGCAGCGCTTCGAAAGGCGCTCATGCAGGCGCTTGCAAGGGTCGTGGCTCGTCCCTCCACGCTGCAGCTCCTGCGCCCGTTTGCGTCCAGCTGGGGACCGCCCCGTGCCCTGCCGCCAGCGAGGGCACTCTCCGCGATGGCGCCGAGCAAGACAGCCAAGCGCAGTCTTAGGGGCAACGCCGTGAAAAAGGCGAGGCCAAGCCGGGTTGTCAGCCGCCGCCGCCAGTCCTCTTGGCTTTTGCCCGAACGGCGTGTTCACAGAGTGGCTGGAGAGCTTGCGCGGAGAGAGGCGGCCGATAGTGAGCGCGAGCGACCCGGGATCCCGACCATTGCGGCGCCATCGTCGCAGGAGGCTGCCCCCGTGAGTGCGGAGCTCCCGAGTTCGTCCGAAGAGCCGCGGGTGGCGGAGGCGGACACCAGCAGGTCGGCAAAGTTCTTGAAGCTCAGCTCGGGAGGGCGGCGGGGGCTTGAGACGGGCCAGTCGCCGCGGAAGCGGGGGACACCAGCACCGATGGGCGCTGCAAAGGCCGCGACGAAGCGGAGCGTCCGGCGGGGGCCTCCGCCAGCTCAGTGAGTGCATCAGAAATGTTTGCATCGTGCGATGTGCTTGATGCTGATGCATCCGCTCGGGATGGGGAGAGTGTGGGACTGAGGGAGTGGCTTTCTCCTCGCAGGGCTCGGCCGCAGGGCAAGGAGGAGTACGACGTCGTCGACATGGAAGAAGATTTGGACATGGATGCAGAGGAGCTGGAGGCTACGGTCGGCAAGGTCAGCGATGCGGCCACCGCGCGATGGAGCACCGGGCCCTGCACACCGCACCACGCCTGAGGCAGCTGCCGTGCTGACGGCTACCCTTTGCCGTCGACCGCAGGACATGTACGATGCGGTCGTGCGCGTGTTTTGCGTGCACACGGAGCCGAACTTCTCGCTCCCTTGGCAGCGCAAGCGCCAGCAGAGCTCCACATCATCGGGGTTCGTGATTTCCGGCAACCGCATCCTGACCAATGCCCACTCGGTGGAGTACTCGACGCAGGTGGGAGGCGCAGACCAGGCAGACTGGCGCGTTTTGCGGCGCTTGGTGCCGCAACGCCGAGCGTCGGCAGACGCATCGCAAGCGTTTACAGTGTAACGCGGCCTTGTCCTGCTCCTGCGCAGGTGAAAGTGAAGCGCCGGGGAAGCGATACGAAGTACATGGCGTCGGTGGTCGCGGTGGGGGCCGAGTGCGACGTGGCCCTCCTAAAGGTCGACGATCCCGCTTTCTTCGAGGGGATCAAGCCCATCACCTTCGGCGGTCTCCCGCGCCTCCAGGACAACGTCGCGGTGGTGCGTGCGATGGCTGACTGTCGATGCCACAGCTTGCGTGCCGGGCCGGCAAACGTGCTACGGCAGAGTCAACGTGCTGCGGCGCCCGTGTGCAGGTGGGCTACCCCGTGGGCGGTGACACGATGAGCGTGACAAGCGGGGTCGTATCCCGCATCGAGGTCACGTCGTATGTGCACGGGAACGCCGAGCTGCTGGCCATTCAGGTCGACGCTGCCATCAACGCCGGGAGCTCGGGCGGCCCAGCGTTCAACCAGGTGCGAGTGGTCGGCAGCGATGCCAAGCCTGAGCTAGGGAGTGAAGCTCCAATTACACACACACATGGTCGCATCTGTTACGCGCGTGCAGGACGGGGAGTGTGTGGGGATCAGCTTCCAGTCGCTCAAGAGCGAGGACGCCGAGAACGTGGGCTATGTCGTGCCGGTGCCCGTCATCGAGCACTTCATCAAGGACTACGGTGGGGCCACGCTGCGCGTGTTGCGAGTCTGATTGTTGATGACCCTGGTGCAGACGCAACCGACGCTGCTGTCGATGTCGAATGCACCACGACCGCCTGCTGCCCGCAGAGGTTACGGGCTCGTACCGCGGTTTCCCCTGCCTGGGCCTGAGCTGGCAGAAGCTGGAGAACCCCCATCTGCGCAAGAGCCTGGGGATGAACGCCAGCCAGAAGGGTGTCCTGATTCGCAAGATCACCAAGACCAGCCCCGTGGCCGCGCACCTGGAGCCTGGCGACGTGCTGATGAGCTTCGACGGCGTGGACATCGGCAACGACGGCACCGTGCCCTTCCGGTAAGCCTGCTTAGTGCATGGGTGGCACCTGACTGACACCATTCGCCCGTCGCAGTGTCGCACTGTGCGATTACGATCGATTACGATGCGTGGCAGTCACACCCAGCCCTCACGTCACCCTCGCTTTTCCCTCAGGTCTGGCGAGCGCATCGCCTTCTCGTACCTTGTGTCGAACAAGTACGTCGGGGAGACGGCCGAGCTGCGCGTGCTGCGGGCCCAGGAGACCGGGGGCCCCAAGGAGATGGTGGTGAAGGTCGAGTGCGGGCTGCCCAACCGCCTCGTGCCCGTCCACATCGCCGAGAAGCCCCCCAGCTTCTTCATCATTGCGGGCCTCGTCTTCACGCCCGTCACCGTGCCCTACCTCCGAAGCGAGGTGATGGAGCGGTCGCTGCGCCTGTGGTGTTCGTGCTTGTCTGTGTTGTCTGTGCCTGTAGACGCCGCCGTTGCAGCCGGTGCAAATGAGGGTGCGCGTGTGCGTCCTCTCTGCCCCGCACGTCACCTCACCCTACGCTCGGCCTTTGCTCCCCAGTACGGCAAGGACTACGAGTGGGACTCCCCGGTGAAGCTCCTGGACGCCATGATGCACCAGCAGCCCGAGGAGGAGGGCCAGCAGGTGGTGGTGCTGAGCCAGGTGCTGGTGGCAGACATCAACATTGGCTACGAGGACATCCAGAACGTGAAAATCGTCCGCGTGAACGGCACGGAGGTCAAGAACCTGAGGCAGTTCGTGGAGATCGTGACGACCACGAAGGACGACTTCCTCCGCCTCGACCTGGAGTACAGCCAGGTGGTGGTGCTGGAGACGCGAGCCGCACGTGCCAGCACGCCCCAGATCCTCGCCATGCACTGCATCTCCGAGGACCGTTCCGCCGACCTTAAGTGAGGGCGAGGGACAGCGAATGGGGGGCGGATGACGCGTGGGTGGCGCTTAGGGCGGGCCAGGGCCAGCTTGGCTGGGTTGTATTGCGAGCGAAACGCCAAGTCGGGCCGTTTGGGCCTTTTGAAAAGCGTGGTGCACGCACCCTACGCACGCTCTAGCGCACAAGAAAGCTGCCGCAGCTCCATGCCATGCCGCCATGCTGCGCCGTCTTTGCTCTCAGGGCTGCTCTCGGGGCCACCGTGGGTGCCCATGCCAGCCGCCACGTGCCGAACAGCTCGGCCCTCACATCTCCTGCGTGACCTTGTCCTTGGTCTCCTTGGTCTTGTCGAACGCCTCCTGCCCCTTGCCCTTGGCCTTTTCGTACGCCTCCTGGCCGTGGCCCTTGGCCTGCTCAAACGTGTCCTGGCCGTGCCCCTTCGCCTCCTCGTACTTCTCCTGGCCCTTGCCAACGGCCTGCTGCACGTGAGCCTTGCCCGTTCCCACCGCCTCGTCCACCTTAGCCTTCCCCTGGGACGCCACGTGTCGCACCGAGTCCATTCCCGGCATCTTCTCCTTCAGCTCCCCGACGTCGGGGATGGCGTCCACGGCCGCGTTGATGTTCGAGCGGACCGCCGAGCACGTCACGTCCACCGTCAGCAGCATGCCTGGGGCAATGGGGTGGTGGGAAGGGGCCATGTGAGGATGTGGCATGATGGCCCGCC
Organism: Protoeuglena noctilucae; assembly: GCA_958009085.1. Taxonomy (NCBI): domain Eukaryota; kingdom Viridiplantae; phylum Chlorophyta; class Pedinophyceae; order Marsupiomonadales; family Marsupiomonadaceae; genus Protoeuglena; species Protoeuglena noctilucae. The sequence continues at coordinate 470,439 of OY253681.1, forward strand.
GCAACACCCGCATTGCAACGCAGACCGAAACCATGGCGCCTGGTGTGACGTACCATGCAACGCAGACTACGTCAGAAGAAGTGTCAAAAGGCTCCGGGCAGCTGGCGCGCGCTCACCCGATTCGCACATCGAGGGGACCGGGCATGCGAGGTACAGCGGCCCCGAGAAGTCGCTCGGGATCGTGTAAGTGTAGTCGCCGTTCCTCGAGACGGAGTGGAGCACCTCGATCTCCCGATTCAGTGGGTCCTCGATCGGGCACTCCTTCGAGGGCATCAGCCAGATGCCGTGAAGGCCCTCCCAGGTGAAGTGGAGTTTGTCGCCGCAGTGGGCGTCCATGTGGTCCTTCTCGAGCGGCTGCTTCCACTCGATGTCGTACTGCGTCTTCAGGAAAGCCGCGTCGACGGGCAGCGACAGCGCCACGGCGCCCGCCGCGAGGAGAACCGTCCACATGACCTGCGGGCGGTGCTGGTGGCCTCGGCGTCGCCCTAAGCGCGTCGAACCCTTTCCGCTCGCAGCTCAAGTCATCACTAGCACCAACGGAGTTCGCATCCCCGAACTAGATCGACCCGAATGGGCGAAGGGGCAGGTCGTTGAGGGGGCTGCCCATCCCCGCCGCGATTCCAATCACCCCGCTTGCTATCAAATTTCTTTACCGACGATTATTGTGACGAACGGCACCTCATTCGCGGAGTCCGCGTCGATTCGCGACGCGCCCAAACCGACTCACCTGCGAGCTTGGAGCTTCTCGGACTTGGTGGTACAGCTCGACGGCTAGGATAGGGCCTCGCGAGTTGGCTGGCTAGAGCTGGGCGGCTCAATTTGACCGAGCGCGCCGTCAGGCACCCGAAACTGCTTGGACTTGCGGTTTACCTGCTGGCACGGTTCTGCACGCTGGGCTCATTTACCGGTCCAGAGTCGGTGCGATCCTAACACTGAAGCCTAAGGGAGAAGGCATGCCGCCATTGACGCGACGCCGTGTCCTCTGCTACGTGCCGAACCTCGTCGGCGATGCGCGCCTCCTCCTGTGCGCCCTTTTGCCCGTCTTCCACCTCAAAGCGAGTCTGAGCCATGCATAGTCAATATCAAGCTAGAGAGCGCCTCCATGAGCCTCAGCATCGTGTGATGTCCTCGCAGGCTTACTACAGGCTCACGCTCGGGGTGGCCGCGTGCCAGCTCGCGCTGGACTGGGCCGATGGGGCGTTTGCGAGGAAGCTCGGGCAGGTCTCGCGCCTGGGCGCCTGGCTAGATGTCACGGCGGACCTGCTGTGCCGCGGGTGGCTCTGGTCCGCGGCCCTGCACGGCCCCCTCTCCTTCCTTCCTGCACTGTGGGAGACGCTCGTGTTCGCGTGCACGCACGCGCACAGCGAGGCGAGCTCCCAGTGGAAGGACGCCCTGGCGAAGGCCCCGACGCTGCCCTGGTGGGCCCGGCGAGTCATGGCCAAGGGTTTCCGAGTGAGGCAGGCGCAGGGAGCATGGACCTGCGACGGGGCTCTCACTGCGTTAACAATGGCCTTCTTGGCGCTGCTGATCCACTCAACAAAGCCCCGCTTCTTGATCGCAGAGTCCCTGGGGCGTCTGCGCCATGGCCGGCCTCTTCCTGTCGCCCGTCTTTGCCTACTGCCACGCATACCTGCCCGGCACCCTCCTGGCATCCTGGTGGTTCGGGGCACCTGTGCTGGCTGGCCGGGGGCTCGTCCTTGCCGTGGAGGTCTCGGTTGTGCTGCACCACCTCAATGCGCTGCTGGCGATGGACGTCGCCGATGCGGGGGGTGACAAGTGACAAGTGACGGCTCGCCGACCACAGCTTCGTCGTCTGCCATCTCAAGCTGATCCGTCGATTCTGTCTCTTCAAGCTGACAAGGGCTTGTGCACAGCACACTACACATGGATTTGACTTGCGAGAGTTGGTGCAGGAAGTGTCGCACCGATCCATTCCGTCGATGGGACACTACACAGTCACACCACCTACGCTTCGACATTAGCCTCTGCCAGCCTCATCCTCAGCTCCTCCGCCTCCCGGATCGCCTGCTCCTTTTCCTCGATACACAGCTCCAGTTGTCGCTGCAGCGTCGCCGTGTCCTTGGTCGGAGTGCTGCTGGGGGCAAAGACAAAGGTTGCTAGTTTGTTTCAGCTGGGCTTCGTTGTTTAAACGAACGCCCACCCTTAGCCACTCGCCCACGTCGCCATTTCGCCCACTCACCCCGCCGCGATGCCCTGGTCCTTTTTCATCTGCTCCACCAGCGCCTTGAATTTGTTCGCCATGGCCTTCTGCGCGGCACTCCCGCCCGCTGCGACGCACGGGGGAGGAGCGAGGCACATGTTGCGAGCTTTGTGACCTCCCCAACTCAGCTCTCAGCTGACTTGACAAAAGAGCCGAGGAGTGTGAGGAAGCCAAGCAAGCCGAACGCACCGGACAGGTCCACGGCGGCGGCAAGCGAGGCGAACATGAGGGAGCAGTTGCTCTCGTGGGCGTTGGTGGCGGCAGGCGAGCACGTGACGATGAGCAGCGTCTTGGAGTCATTGCCCAGCGAGTCCTGGAGGATCTGCGTGAGCTTGGAGTTCCTGCGAACAAGACACGGCTGTGGCCTCAGCAACGGCCGGGGAAGCACCGGGTGCTCACCCCGATGATGGGGCGCATGCGCGTGCAGTCGTTCCGTGCCAGTCGCTCGCCGCACCGGTAGGGGATGTGCGACCGGCTCTGCTTGGACGCGAGGGCGTTGATGACGTCCCCGAGCGCGGACAGCGACTTGTTGATGCTGATGGCCTCCTTCATGCGCGCGCCCTCAGCCTGGCTCTTGGCCAGGCGCTCGCTGCCGGCCAGGTCCACGAACGAGATGCGGCTCGAGGTCTTGGCCCCCGTGCGCGCGTTGTGCGAGTGGATGCGCACCGTCATGACCAGGTGCGACCGCGACGAGTGCTCGTTCATGTTGGTGCTCGCGGTGGCGCGGGACTTGGCGCCCTCGCGCATCGCACGGAGGAAGTCCTCTGGCGTCTGCAGGGACAAGGAAGAAACGGAACACCTGAGCTTCTCATTCGCCACACGCCATGCGCGACCCTCTTGGGCATGCACCAGCACGGGCAGTGCTTCATTCAGGAGCCTTCTCTAAGGCACAGTGCCGATGCGCGATATCTGCCCTGCAGCTCTGGCGCATGCCGCAGGGACCAGGCACAGAACCGAGAAGGTTAGACATTGCGCTGGCACTCACGGCGCAGACGCGGTCGCGCAAGTTGCTGACGTAGGTGGACCCGAACTCGTCCTGCTTGACCTCGTATCGGATGCCAGCGTCCTCCTTGGTGGCAAAGAGGTCGCGGATCTGCTCGTTGTACACCTCGAGCATGCTCACGGCGAACCAGTGCTTCTCGTCCTCCACGCCCTCAGACGCAATGTGGCAGAGCGTCTGGAAGGCACGCGTCGTGATACCTGCGAACGGGGCCCGCGTGATGCGACGCTCGGGAGCCGAGACAGGCCAAGACAGCCAAGCAAAAGCAAGCAATGCGAGTGATCAATCGGTGTTCTGTGTCTCATTCGCTAGGGATACTCACCAGGGTCCTCCGGCGGCCCCTCCATGGTGAATGTCTTCCCTGACCCCGTCTGGCTGCAGAGAGGGACACGAAAACGACGTGACCTTGCATGTCGTGCCAAGGGAGCGACTGGTAGCAGCTGCCGAGCAGTAGCTGCCACACGGGCTCTGCTTGGAGCTCTGCAGGCCCCCCGTCCTCACCCGTAGGCAAAGATCGTGACGTTAAATCCCTCAAAGGCCGCCTCCACCAGGCCCCTGCAATCACGAGAAGAAGGGGCACCGCTCATGCCTCGCCATGCCACCGAGGAGGAGAGGCGGCAAACAGTCAGCAGGTGATGATGGGGCAAGGTGCTGCCAACGCCTCCCGGCATGCACTCGCCTGACATCGGAGAAGACCTCTTCCTGCGTCGACTTGGGCCCGAACACGCGATCGAACTCGTACATCTGCCCCGTCACGCGGCTCCCGTCGGACTTGATCTCGATCGTGCGGCGAGAGGGGTCGTCCGGGACCACAAACGCCTCCTCCGGGCTCTCCTGCAGCTCCTTCTTGTTCACCGGCCGCACGCGGCAGAACACGCGGATGTTGCCTTTGATCTGCGACGGTGACCAGCCGACAGTTACCCGCATGCCACCGCCTGCGAGGTCGCGACGCACTGCCATCAGGCAGCCCTCACCTTCAGGAGCTCGGTGAACATGCGCCGGCGGTCGGCCACGGACAGCTCCACCTTGCGCTCGGCGCGCTGCACCACCTCGTCGGCGTGCAGCGTGAGGCCCCGGACCATGCCCGGCACGTCACGCAGCCGCGCCGCCCACGCCGCCACCTCCTGCGCCAGCCCCCCGACCTCCCCCCGCAGCGTCGCAGCGGTCGGCCGCAGGGCTCGGACCGCGGCCAGAGCCTGCTCCGCCCCCGCCGCTGCCGCCGCCCACGCAGCCTCCCGTGTGCGCAATGCCTCCACCTCGGACGACAGCCGTGCCTCCGCGGCCCAGGCCTCCTTCGCCGCCCCCGCCGCCGCCTCGGCCTCCCGCCGCGCCTCCGCAACCTCGCGGGCCGCCTGCTCCAGAGCACGCTCCGACCCCTCCGCACCCCCGCTCGTCGATGCCCCTGCCCGGGCAGCCGCGAGATCTTTCTCCAGAGACTGCACCCGCGCTTCCGCAGATGCTGCGCGCGCGCGGGCCTCCTCCAGGTCCCTCGCCGCCCCCTCGTTGGGCCGCGACGCATCAGCACCGTCGGCGCGGCTACCGGACGGGGCAGGTGCAGCAGAGGCAGCGGGGGCTGCAGACCCGGCAGCAGCGGCGCGCGCCGCGTCAAGCTCAGCGCGCACGCCCCGGAGCTCGGCTTGCGCGGCCTCCAGCTTTGCTGCCAGGGCGCCGTCCTTGGCTGGCGAGGGCGATGAGGGCTCCGCACCAGGCCCTGCCGTGCTCACCGACACCTCCTCGGCCGCCCCGTTGGCGGCGTGCTGGCCCTTGCGTTCCGCTAAGATCTCACGCATCCGCGCCTCCCAGTCCTTCCTGTCCTCCGCCGCCCTCTCCCTCTGCTTCCTCATGCTACTCTCCAGCGCTGCCAACGCGGCCTCTGCGCGCTCCGCCCGGGCATCCCCCGCGCCCTCGACGCCCGCGCGCGCCTCGCGAGCGAACCGCTCCCTCTCCGCAGCCAGCACATCCTCCAGTCGGTCTCGATCGCGCTTCACGACCGCCACCTCGAAGCTGCACACCACGCATGGACGCACGCCATTAGAGAGTCACATGAATCGGGCAAGATTCGCCCGAAGCCCGCGCTGGACTCGGCAAGGACCTAACAACAGCGGCTGCTTTCCTCGCCAGCCCTAGTATGGCAGCCCTCACCGTAGCGCGTCGATAGTGCGCTCGAGGCCGTACATCTGCTGGCGCAGGCGCGCGTTCTCCTCGCGCACCACCTCGGCGATGCCCCCGGACAGCTCGCGTGCCGGCAGCGCCATCTCAGTGACGTTCAGGCCCGCCCGGTTGGCGGCGGTGACACGCGCCTCAATGACCGAGTCCACCTCGTTCCGCTTCAGGATGAGGTGCAGCTCCATGAAGAAACGATCAAGAGGGTGCTCCCGCGTGGCCTCGCCCGTCTCGCCGTGGACGTAATACGGCTGCCCCTGCTTGTCAAGGCGGCCCTCCCAGGGGGTCGGCATGGGGGCGTCGAGGGCCTCGTCGGCGATCCACAGCAGAGCGCGGTCCGCTTGTGGATCGATGCCGAGATATTCGGCCATGCGTAGGACCTGCACGCGCATCCCCCGGGGCGCATGGGGGCGTGGTCAACACGAGATGCGTGCAGCTGACCCGCGCTGATGCGCAGGCCAACGGCTATGCCCCATGGCGCCATGCTATCCGAGAAATGCAGCATGGTAAGTTGTTTCGCGCAATGCAGTCTCTCGCCTCCGGATCGTACTCGGCATTTTCCAGCTCCTTCACAGTGCTTGCTACGTGTTTCCGCTGCCCAGAGGCGGTCCTGCGACCAGAGAGACACGGTAGATCATACATACAGCACTACCGCCACGCCTCGCCCGCTGCCGTTGCAGGATCGGGGACCCCTGCCCCTCACGGTCGGGGGGTCTTGGGGGGTGGGGGCAGGGTGGCCTCCAAGTCGCCAGCCTCCCCAGACGTGGCCGTAGGCATTGGCGCGGGGGACGCCAGCAAGCCACGACGGCCCCGGTCCCCGCAAGGTCAGCGCTTTACGCGTGTAGATCACGGCAAGGTGGCATGCGAGGGTCTCCCAGCTGCGTGATTTAACACAAATGTCAAGCTGAGCAGAGAGAACCCGACATCTTGGCATGCCAGGCGAAAACCCCCCGTTCTTACACCCGCGTGACCGCCTCAGCCCCTGAACGGCAGGTTGGATTGACACCGAGAAGAAAAATCATTCAGCACCGCCGTGGCGAGTTATCGATGCCCCCGTGGCCCTGTGCGTCTGGCAGTGCACGCAGACATCTCAGTGTGCGCGGGCGCCCCTCTGCAAGGCAAAGCTGGATGTTGAGGAGCCGACACGTTTTGGCATTGGGATATCTTTGATTGGGTGCGGGCCAGCTGGGCCCAGCGTCCCGCGTTTGCGGCCTGGGCTGGTAGGTGACGGTCCCTGCAAGCGCCCCTTTTCTAGCCACCTCTGGAGCGCCAGGCCGCTGATGTCGCTGGTGATATGAATGGTTGTTTTAGCTCTGTCTCGCTGCTACCAGTGGCAGGACCGCGACGGTGCCTGTCCCCGTGTTCCCGAAGGTTGATGCGCTGCGCGGGACGCCCCTGGGCGCGATGGACGCGGATTCGGGGACCCGGTGAGTCACATTTCGCAGTTATGTCGCGAGGATGCTTTCGGTGTACGCAGGCACGGCAAATGCTCCTCGAGACGCTCGCAGGTGCCAGCCGGGAATGAACCCGGCATTCCTGGCCCTCTCCCGCTTGCGCCGGCGCCGTTACGACGAATGCGCGGACCTGTGCACGGAGCTGTTGTCCAAGAACAACTTCGATCAGCAGGCTTGGTGGATGAAGATGCGCGCGCTCACCCTCAAAGCGTTCATTGACGACACGGGTGCGTGGCGGGAAGAGCGACCTGCGCGGGCGTGCAAGCCCTCGGTTCCCCCACCCGTCGAGCGTTTTGAGCGTCACGGCCACACACATGTGTGCTCAGCGTGGGAACGCCGCGGTGGATCCACCAGCCAGCAGGAACATCTGGGCTTGTCGTTTCTGAGTGCAGAAATGGAAGACGAGGGCATCGCAGAGATGCTGATGGACGACAACGCCATGCAAGCGGCGCCGCGCCCCGGGACCTCTCTCAACCGGCCCACGACCACTGCACGCCTGGGCACCCAGTCCAATCGGCCCATGGCGAGTGTGCCTCACTTTGCCTGCTCACCATGGAGTGGCGCTGACACTGTCTCATGTCCGCCATCCGTGTACATGTCTTAGACGTTCTCGCTCTCTGGCTCGTCCCGCAGACGAGCAGCGGGCGCCCGGTGACGGGGTTCGCGCGGCCCGGGACCCAGACCAGCCGGCCCATGACTGGAAACCGACCCGGCACCATGAGCATGCGCCAGGCGCTGCAGTCGCGGTGAGCACCTGCTGGGCCAGACGCGGGTCGTTATCATCGACTCAAATGTCCAGTGGCTCGATTTATAATGCTTCAATGGTCACCCTGGGCCCTTGCGCGCAGGACGGGGCGCGTGGGCACTTCCCGGCCCGTCACATCCTCGGGTCGCTTCATGCGCCTGGGCACCGCATCCATGCTGAGTCAGGCCGGCGGTCCCTTCATCGACATCGACCGGCTCGACCTCCGCAAGTACGCCCACCGGCCCCTCCTGGCCAAGGCGCTGCTGGACTACATGCTCTACTGCGAGCACAAGTGAGTCCAGCCGACGGCGCAGGAGGTGGGGTTGCGAGGCAAGCGTACCAGCGTGCCGGCCTGTGACCTCGGCAAACGTGTGCTGTGGCTGCAGTCCCCGCAAGGCCCTGGAACTGGCGTCGTTCAGCACCAAGGCCGAGCGCTTCGGGGACTGGTGGTGGAAGGCCCGCCTCGGCAAGTGCTACTACCAGCTCGGGCTCTTGCGGTGCGTGGGGGCGGTCATGGGCTGCATGCACCAAGCTGGAAGCATTGCACCTGACACGGGCGTTCCTGAGGCCCGTCGCGTAGCTGGAACGCTTTCTGCGATCGTCTCGCCCACAGGGACGCGGAGAGGCGGTTCAAATCGTCGCTGAAGGACCAGGTCATGATTGAGGTGAGCCGGGCTGAATGTCCTTGGAAAAGAGCAGGTGAAGAGCTGCATGCGTTTTGAAATGAGAAGAATGACCTTTTCTTACCACGCGATTGCAGACCGTGCTCGAGCTTGCCAAGGTCTACATCCGCCTCGACCAGCCGACCCAAGGTAATGCGCACTCTCCTGCCGGGTCACAAATGCCATGCACCTCGACTGTCACGCGCATGTGGCATCACCTGTATGTCCTTAGTCAACTCTGTTCATATTGTCCCTTTCTACAGCCCTGGAGGTGTACAAGAAGCATCTGGAGGAGGACTTGGCGGGGTGCCTGCACCTCCAGCTGGGGGTGGGGCGCATCTACGACGGTCTCAACGACCTCAACAGCTCCATTGACTTCTACAAGGCGAGTAGGCAGGCATTCCAGCAGTCCCTGCGTGATGAAAGGGCGAGTGCAGGGGACAGCTGCGGTGGGCATGGATGCGAGGCCTTGTGTTAGGTGTCAGTTCTCTCCCAGCCCTGTTCCCGCAGTCGGCTCTGGTGGCGGACTCATCGTGCGTCGAAGCCGTGGCTTGCCTGGGCGCCCACCACTTCTATAACGACCAGCCAGAGATCGCACTCCGGTGAGAGGCCCGGCTTGGCCGCCCTGCAGGCACTTCCTGGGCCCATGCGCGTGGCGCAACGCTGAACGCCACTTACATCCGCCACCGAATGCACGATTTCTCAGCGCAGCACATGTGATGGCTGCTTTGACTACGCCCGTCACGCTTGCTGGCGACCCCGGCCCTTGCAGGTTCTACCGTCGCCTCCTGCAGACGGGCGTCAACTCTGCGGCTCTGTGGAACAACCTGGGCCTGTGTTGCTTCGCGGCGGGGCAGTACGACATGACGGTCGTGTGCTACGAGAGGTGCGGGCCTGCAACATGTGGCCATTCCACATGCCCACCTGGGCTGCCAGCGTTGTGCATGGAGGCATCTCTCTTGCATGCCCCAGAGTGTCCATGTAAGTCAGCCTGTGTCATGGCACAACACACGTGTACAACACACACATGTCACTGCTCCCAGGGCCCTGTCTTTGGCTGGGGACGACGAGCTGCCAGACATCTGGTACAACATCGGGCAGCTGGCTCTGGGGATCGGCGACCTCGGCCTGGCCTTCCAGAGGCAAGGGGCGAGACGAGGGCTGGCAGTCACATGATGACGCGTACACGTGTGACGAAACGTAGCTCGCTTGCAGTGGGCTTGGACTCACCACGCACCCTGCCCCGTCCTCTGCAGTTTCAAGGTGGTCACGAGCATGGACAGCAACCACGCGGAGGCCTACACCAACCTGGGCGTGCTGGAGATGCGGCGGGGAGCACTCGACACTGCGATGGGGTGCGGCTGCAGCGAGCGAGCGAACCAGGGCGCCCTCCCGCAATGTGCGAATCATTACCTGCGATGATTGCGCAGCTATGATTTCTGATTGTCTCGCCACTCCTCGCAGGAACTTCCGCGCGGCTCACATTGCGCCGGGCCTGCACGAGCCGCTCTACAACATGGCGCTTCTTTCCTATCGGTCCGGGGACTACAGCGAGAGCTACAAGTGAGAGCTACACAGTGCGGCGCGAGGATGTTCGAGAAAGCGCAAAGCCAGTTGTACTGCAGGGCCTTGGCTTGCGGGCGCCATGCTGTGCTGTTCATCTCGACTTCCCTTTGCCTTGCAGGCTCGTGCAGAAGGCGCTGGAGGTGTGTCCGGACCACGGGGACAGCCAGGAGCTGCTCAAGACCGTCAAGGCGGCCTTCACCTCCGTGTGACAGAGTCTGGCACACTGAGGGAGCCGGGTGTTAGCTGGGTGCTTTGCTTCCCAAACACAGCCCCTGTCCAAGCGCTCAAAGGGTGTTCCCTGATGTTGTCATATGGATCGCCCATTATCTGCTTTGCATGAAAGGCTTCAACACGAAGCGGCTGGCATGCAGGAGGTCTGAAGAACCGTGGGTGCGGTCTGTCGACAGAAAACAGGCGAAAATAGGGCCTAGGAATGCAGCAAGCATGCATCCGTGATCCCCTAGCCCGCAATGTCCTGCCCGCCGCCCGCTCTCCGACCCCACACCCGTGCCTCACCCCATCGGGCCTGCTGTGCTGATTGAGCACAGGACAGGCGTGGGCTGCGATGCACGGGCGCCGGCCTGACGGGAGCGGGCTGTATGGGGCAGGAAAGGACGCACGAGGGCTAACATGAAACCATCCGACCCGGCAAGGTGCACGAGGGCTAGGCGCACGCGACGTCCAAACATTGACGCGTGTCGGCACAGCCGGTAGGTAACGAGGCGTCGACTTCGCGGCTCTGCAGCACGTGCCGGGGGGCGTTAGATCCGCATGCTTGTTTGCGGAATGCGTTGGCCCCCCGGCCTGAAGCCGCGCTGGTAGGAAAGGACCGCCCAGCGACTTTGGAGAGGGGTGGCATGGGAAAAGATACGCGTCAGCCACTCGCCGGGGCTTGGCGAGGGCGTAGAGGCATACACATAACGAGGCGCACGGGTAGACAGCGAAAGGGGCATGAGCAGAGTGAGGTGCGGGGGGTGCATGCGCATACGTCCGACATGGGATGGGTGCGCGAGAGGCGCTGAAAATCTCGTCATATGCACGTGAGTGCCGGGTCGGGAGCTGTCGCTGAAACGACGACGACTTCGTGCGCCGATGGGGAGGGCGGGCGGATAGGACCTGGGAGGGCCCAGTTGCTGCGTCGCAGTTGCTGCAATGTTTGCAGTTGCTGCCTCATTCGTTGTGGGCGGAGGACCCGTGGCGTCGCCGCCGGTGGTGGTTGCCGCCAGAGTTGCCGCCGGGTTCATCTGCCAGGGCCCGGAACGTGGGGCTGCGGGGGAGCGGAGGCAGCAGTCAGCTCGCTGCAGCATAGTACACCAAGCAGCATGGCCCATGCGCCGCTCCCAGGTGCTAACAAACGCAGTCTCCTCACCTGTGGCGAGATCCCCGGCGCGCGCTGCCCCCGCTCCCGGCCCGGGCGGGCTCCTGGCCGTCGGGGCCCATCGAGGGGATGAGGTCCTGCATCGCGGTCGCTGCACTGCGGCCATCACCGCCACACGCGGCCGGCTCGTGGCCAAATGCACGCGTCCCCGCCGTCAGCTTCTGCGGCAAACGAGATGGCCGAGTATGCTAACTTGGGTTAGGCACAGTTACATTGATGAGTGGATGCGTGGACACCGTCGGTGCTCAAGCCAAGTCCAGAATCCAAGTGCAGGGGCCATGCGCAAGCACCGGCGATGTCTCTGCCCTTGCCTGGGCCTTGGCGGGGGGCGAGGGCGCCCGGGCGAGCGCCTCGGGAGCCGGAGACGCCTGGTCGAGCGCCGCGCCTGCGACGGGGTTAATGGCCATGGCCACGCGATCTTCGATGCCGGACGACGCTGCGGGGAGCAAGCATAAGTGATGTGAGGTGGTGGGACATGAGACGGCGAACCTCGACCTCAGCTCCTCACCCACAACCCCATCCACCACCATTCCCTCGCCCACGCATGTCTTCACCCGCAACCCCAATCACCACCATCCCCTCACCAGTGTCCTCATCAGAGACCTTGGCCAGCAGCCGCCCGCGCTTGCCCAGGGACGTCTTGTGGTGGTGCACCCGCATGGGCTGCGCGGCGGCCTCAGACCCCGAACCAGACGCCTCCCTCTCTCGCTTCAGCGAGTGGATGGGGTGTGCCGCACCCTCGCCCTCCGACAAGCCGCCCTTGCCCTCTCCCATGGGGGAGTGCGCGCCCAGGGAGCCCTGCACAGAGTCCTCATGCGGGTCCTCCAAATCCATCGCACGCTTGCCGTCGCGGAGCTGCGGGCGTGACAGTGATGAGTCGGCAACTGGACGGGAGCCGTCAGTTGGATTGATGCGACGTACAACTGGCAATCTTATCGATCCACACAGCGCAGAAGAGCACGGACTGACTGCCAGGCGTGGCTTGCATGGCAACCCAAGAGAGGCCACAGCGTGACCCAGCTATCACTCCGCACCTCTTCCGCCCCGGGCTCACCTGGCTGGACGCAGCACGCTCTGCGCCCTTGTGAGCCCCCGAGTTGCCGTTGCCGGACGAGTTGGGGTCGAGCTGGTTGCTGGCGCCCGCGCCCTCGCCAGAACCGTTGCCCCCGGATCCCCCGCGGCCGCCAGAGCCGCGCCCGGCCTTGTCCTCGTTGCTAGGGAGCAGAAGGGGGGGATGGAGCGAGTCGGAACAGGTGGCGGATCGCGTGCCGCGGTTGCTGAGAGCACGGGTGAGTGCGTGCGTTTGCGCCGTGCACCGGGGCGCCTGGGGAAGGCCAGAGCTGCGGAGGAGAGGATCTGGAGAGCAGGGCGGGTGCGGAAGCAGAGGTAGATGCGCCGTGCAAGATGGGAGTGCGCGTGGGCCGCGGCGCCAGTGGGTCGACCGTTGCCCTCGTCTCCTCTTGTGGCAAACTACGCATCAGCTTGGGACCCACCCCGGACCACTTTGCAGCCAATGTGTGATCGCACGAGCATCACAAACCAAGCCTGAGACACAACTCACGCACCTGATGTCCCCGCTCGTGTCTGCGTCACGGTCTGCAGCAATGAAGTCCTCCTCAATCGACGCATGGGCCACTCTCTGACGAGCCACGGCCCCGAGAGACCCATCGTCGCCGCCGTCCCTGGCATCGATGCCGTCCCCCGCCTCGCCGGGCCCCGTCACAGGGCTCCCAGGCAGTGCAGCTCCGCCCACCCCGCCGCCCGCAGCGACCAGGCCCTGCTGGCGCAGGCGCTCCGCCTTGCGGAGGTGCGACGTCGCCGTCGTGCCGTGCCCGTTGCCGTTGCCCGTCGTGTTGGTGTCCGCGTCACGGTGGTGCTGGGGCTTGTGGTGCGGGTGGATGCTCGACGCGCCATTGCCTGCCAGGCAAGAGCAGAGTGCGCATGTCGGCACGTCATGCGCGCGGGCCACCTCGACGCTCACACGGTAGGACATTCACTTCTATTCCATGCAGGCAAAGACACTCATAATCAACACAACACCACACCTGCAGTCGGCCACTCACCCGAGCCTCCGCTGTTGCCCACTGCGTGGTGGTCCACGTCGTGACTTCCCCGGCTGAAGTTCGCCGCCACGCCACTGTGGCCCACGCCGTTGCCTCCGTTGCCAACGTCCACATGTGGTCCTTTCGCGTGGTCCCCCGGGACCGCCTTGGGAGCACCGGCCCCACTGCCGCTGTGGCCGTTGCCACCGCCCGACGAGCCGTTGCCGTTCTTGCTGAAGTTGGCGCCTATCACGGTGGTGCCCTTGCCGTTGCCGTTCGACCCATTGCCGTGACCCGGGGCGGACGACGGGAAGTTCGCCCCCACCTCGGTCCGTGGCTTGCGGCCGTTGGTGCCGTCTCCCGACGACCCGTTCCCTTGCCCGGCGAAGGCCTTGCCCTCCTCGGCACCCTGCATGGGTCAGAAAAGGTGCCATACAGTTTCCGTCACCCTTTCTGGCAGCCTAGGTCCCGGTTCCAGTATGAGCGTCATGACACCCATCACAACTACATTGCCATTGCACTTCTATCGCACAAAGTGACTCGCCTGCCCCTTGCGCTCCTCCTGCGACACCCGCTGGCTCTCCCCACCCATGCCGATCGACGGAGTGTCCTGCTCCTCCAAGTCAAAGGCCTGGAGGTGCTGCTGGATGCCCATCTGCTGCAGGAGCCGCGCCATCGTCATCAGCGTGTTCTCCGCCGAGCTCTGCGGGCGCGGGCAGCGGTAGTGCTGAGGTTCGAAGCCATTGGGGTTGCCACGCACAAGAGAGGTATAGGCCATACTATGCAGTCAGAGCAGCAGAAGTGTTGCTATGCCACAGCAGCTACCGCGTCGGCCCTCACCTGCATGGCGGCGGCGAGCGTGGCCAGGCCCGGGATGCCGAAGGGCAGCCCCGGGTGCAGCGCCGGCGGTGCGGGGGGCCCCTGAGCCCCGGGGGACCCAATGTGGGGCAGGTGGGAGAGGAGGGCGTTGACGTGCGGGGCGAGGCAGCCGGCGGGGAAGACGGCGCGGTGGGTGCGCTCCGAGGCGGCGAACCCGCCCGTGAAGTCGAGCGACGGCTCGCGCTGGGGGCGCGGGGGCGGCCCTGACTCCGGCGCCCCCGACTCGGGTGCCGTGAGGTCCAGGGACGAGGCGAGGCGCTCGGTGGAGAAGTGCGGGCAGGCGCCCATGTCGAGCTCGAGGACTTGGCAGCCGTGGGCGGGGAGGTGCAGCCGCACGCCCCGCACGTGCTGCATTTGGCTGTGGATGAGGAAGCACCGCTCGCCGTCCTTCTCGACCACCTTCCACGCCACCTCCCCGTCCTTGAAGGACACGCAGCACCAGATGTCGCCCTCCTGCGCCGCCAGTCGCCACCACCGCCCCAGCTGCAGGCTGACCATCGGCAGCATCAGCGTGCCCCCCACCGCACGCACGCCGGGCGCCTCCCTCCCGGCCGCGGGCGCCGCAACTCCGCCCGGCTGCCCGGGCATCGCACCGCTCCCCGACCCGCTCCCCGGCGCCGCCTCGTGCTTGCCCGCCCCCATGGCTTGCGGCCCGGTGCCGCCGCTACCCGACCCGGACCCCTGCACCTGCTGCCCCGCGTTCCTGGCGTCCCGCGAGCTCAGAGACTCGTACGCGCGCCACCACGGGTCGCCAAAGGGGTTCTCCACATCCTTGGCCGTCCGCGCGTGCTCGGCGGCAGCGGCGGGTGGCGCGGGCGGCATCTCCCCCGCCTGCGGCCCGGCCATGCTCTCGCCCGTGCCGGGCTTGTCGCCGCTGCCGCTCTTGTCCTCCCGCCGACCGACAGCGGCTGCAAAGGTGGCAGAAAGCAGCGTGTTTAGCCGCACCCTGAGACGTCCAAGTCAAGCGCACGCGAGTACCAAGCCACGCCTGCCGACGCTGCACACCTGTGTTGCTGCGGGGCTGCGTGTCCGGAGCCGCTCGCATGGTCATGCCCGGGGTGGTGAGCGTCGGGGGTGTCACCCCCGTCCCCGCCGTGCCAATGCCCGCCACCTGCCCCTGGACCGGTATCGTCTCGGGCGGCCCGCCCGGGTTGCGGAGGGCCTTCGGTGATCGCGAAAGGCCCCCGGAGAGGTCGATCGGGCCCTGGAGCGGCGCGGAGGGCGCGTTCGCCGTCACGGTGCCCTCCCCGACCTGCAGGGGCCCCGCCATTGGCCCCCGGTGCGCCAGGCTCACGAAAGGCTTGCCCGGGCTTGGCGCGTGCGACGCCGGCGCCTTGATGCCCTGCATTGGGGCGGAGCGGGACCTCAATGTGACGCTTTTTGCAACTGCCCTTCCAGAGCATGGGCTCTCCCGAATCCCGCGTCCCTCACCTCCGCCTGGGCAGCTATCGGAGCGTGTGCCGCTGGAGCATGTTCTACGGCCGCCTCGCGCCTGGCAGGCGGCACGTCCCGCGCGCCTCCGGGGCTTCCGTCCATAGCCCGAAGGACCAGATACTATCGGCCCGTCCTGCGGCAAAGCCGGACCGGTACACGCGCATGTGGCCTCGGAGACATAATGCGAGGGGCGCGAGGGCGGGCTGCGCGGCAAGGCGGCCTCCCGTCACAGGAACACGCACGGGGTCCTCCCTGCCTCCGTCCGTGCGCCCCCTCACCAGCAGAGGCTGCTGCCGCTCGGCAGATCGTCCTCAGCGCCACGGAGCTGCCGGAAACGCCGGCCTTTTCGCCTGCGGGGGCCGGGGGAGGGAAGTAGTTATTCGGGAGCGTGGAGCGAGGAAGGGCAAAAAGTACCGTTACTTCCACGCGTTTGAAAGGTCTCTGCGAGCGAACCGTGAGACTGCACGGCCCGGGACGCCCCGACAGACCGGGTCTGCTGGGTTGGAAGCCTCCCCGACGGCCCCCGGCTCATTTGGGCCGCCCCAACCATCCCATTTAGCAGCCGTCGCTACGACGCAGCCATGACAATCATCGATGGGGCCACGGGCAGCGCAGGGGCGGCCAGCGCGTTCCCTCCGCGGTCGGGACCTCGGGGCGCGCCACGGGAGCGCTCGGGCACCACCAGCGGTCGTTTTCCGGAGTAAGAAGCAAGAGGCAAGAGGCCACGCGTGCCGGGGAGCCCGGATCGCCGAGATAGTTTGCGAGACATTTTCGGGGCGGCTCACCTCGTGCTGCTTCAGTGTCTTCTCGTTACCAGGATTCCGGCCTGACCGCCTTTTTGCCACCGGCCGCTCACGGGGCCGGCCGTTCAAGCCCTCGTGTCTGGCGCGTCTGACCCGCCCGACTGAGGACCCCGCGGGCCCTCACAGCTCCGTTGCTGTCCTGGCATCGCCGGCTGGCCATGCGGAGGCGGGATGGCGAGGGCGTGGACGGGCCCGCCCACGGAGCTGGCGGCAATCGCGGCCCTGGGGGCCCTGCTCCGGAATGCTGGCGTCTTGCAGCGATCGGATGCGGACGTCACCGTGCGGGTGGCACAGCTGGTGGCCCTGCCGGCGCTGGCCTTCGAGGTGGGAGCGGCAGCGAACCGGCCACGCCGAGCCAACCGGCGGTGCAGGCCAGCGCTCTTTGAACCCGCAACCCCGTCATTGCCGCCCCTCTCTCGCAGACGGTGGTCCGCGCAGGCCTCCCCAGGCCCCTCCTGGCTGCCCTGCCGCTATCTGGCATGGTAGTTGCCGCGGCACCCGTGGGAGTCGCACTGGCCCTGAGCACCAAGGCGGCCCGGCGGGACCGCGCCGCGGCGCTGGGCTCGGCGACGGGCGCGTCCGTATTGGTCGCGGCCGCGGCGGCCCACACTTGCCTGGGCCCCGCGGGCGCTGCGGCCGTCCTCCTGGCGGGGGCGCCCGTGGCGCTCGCTGCCACTGCGGGAGCGTACACGGCCATGTCGACCGCCGGAGCCGCGTTCCCTGCGTCGGTGCGTGTTCTGTGCCCTCGATGGCCCGCTCCTCGACCCCGACGCCCGTCCCTGTGTGCCCATGCACAGCCGCCCTTTCCGGACGCTTGCAGTATGAGCATGCGGACGGGGGTGTGTACGCGGGAGAGTGGCGGGGGGTGGACAAGGCCGGCCGCGGTGTGTACCGGTACAAGAGCGGGGCGAGGTACGAGGGCGAGTGGCGGGACAACCTGAAGAATGGCCGGGGGGTGTACTACTACCCCAAAGGGGGCGCGTATGAGGGGGAGTGGGTGGCGGGGAGGCCGCACGGACTGGGAGTCCGCACGTTCAGGTGGGAAGCGGCAGAGGCCACGGGCTGGCTGGGATGCTGGCAGCCATGGGCGTGCCAGCAAGAGGCCTGCCTCGGCCCCTCCGCAGTGATGGTCGCGTAAAGGCTGGGAGGTGGAGCAACGGACAGCTGGACGAACCACTGGAGCTCTGGTGAGGGGACGTCACCTTCTCTTCACAGCCAACTCCCATCGACATGCTAACCATCTCAAGGCGCAACGTTGCACTGGCGCCCGCAGGCAGTGTGCACAGGCGGCCCAGGGGGCGTCCGAGGCGGCCGCGGCAGCGCGAGCCGTCCGGGGCGGCGGCTTCCGCGCACAAGAGGCGGCCGCAGCGTCGCTCAGCGCCCCTGCAGCGTGGGCGGCACTCGCGGCAGCCGCTCTCTGCGCCACGGGCGTCTCTGCGTCCGTTCCCGCGCCGGTCCTGGACCTGGCATCGTGGCTTGGGCGCTCCGCTGCTCCCATGGCGTTCCTGTCGCTCGGGGTGGCGTGGCGCCCGCAGTGGAACCCGAGGCTGGCGGCGCAGGCGGCGGCACCTCTGGCGGCCCGTTTCGCGTGCGGTGGGTTCGTGGCGTCTGCCGCGGTGGTGGCGGTCGCGCGCGGGGTCGCGGGTGACGCGTGGGCGGCGCTGGCGGCCGTGGCAGTAGGGGCGCTGGCGCTCGCGCCGGCAGAGTTTGGGGGGTGAGACGACGCAGCCCACGGCTTGTTCCAGACACCTGGCGTTCACTTCCATGCTGTAACCAGACACCCGGCAACGCTGGCCTGTGTGGTCTCGCTTGTTGCAGGGAGCGGTACGCGGAGCGCTTCCGTCTGAACGTCGGGGTCGTCGACTGCGCGACAACTCTGTCCCAGGCAGTGGGTGGGGTGGCCACCGTGCTGTTCTGCGCACTGTCGCAAAAAGTCTTGGCGTTGCGGTTCAGGCCCGGCACAGGCGGCGCGGGTGAGTCGCTGGCTCCTCAGCCGGTTGCACTTGTGTGTGCGGATATGCGCCCGTGCCGATGCGAAAGTCGAGCCCTCTGTGGACCGCAGACGCGGCAGCGGCGCTGGTGTTTAGCTGGAGCGCAGCGGGAGTAGCACTGGCGGCAGCCGCGGTTTGCGTGGTTGGGGCCGTGTGGCTGCAGGGGCAGTGGGGCACGGAATCCCGCATGCGCATGGTGTACCAGGCGGGTGGGCGCGAGGGCAGGCGGGATGACCCAGGGGCAGGCTCAGGGCCATCACGGGGTGCAAGTGCCAGGCTGCAGTCCTTGCCAACCAAACCTGCGGGGGGGCTTGCTGGGCAGAAGACGTTGGTAATTGACAGGCATAGGCGGGTCCCAGCAACTCGCATGCCAAAATTGCTCTGTCGGCCGCTCGTGCGTTTAACGGCGCTCATTTGAAGTGCCACTGCCCGATCCTACGCAGCGACAGGGAGCGCATGGTAGCCCTGCCCACCCCTCAGCCGCTCTGCTGTGGTTCGGCCTTAGGCGAGCCGGCCGCGCACAGGGTCTCGATCAGACGCACGGGGATCGGGAACTCCCCGACGAGGTCGTAGTACTCGCCAGGCTTGCGCCCCGCCATGGCCAGGAGCTCGAGGGTCGCGACTGGGACGTCGAAGGCGTCGAACGAGAGCCCCTCCCAGCTCTCCCTGCGACTTGCAGACGGGTGCTGCCCTTTGCACGGATCCAGGCAGATGCTCCAGGTTCTGGTTCTAACCACAGCTCTCACACACCTAGGAATGCCCAGCGCCGGCCCCTTCCTGCCTCGACCGCGCCACCCCGTGCCCCCCCTGCCCCCTCTGCCGCCCCGAAAAGGGACCCGGGAAACCTTGGCAACCGTGACGTGGGGCACGAACTCCTTTGTATCCATCCTCTCTCCCCACGCGGCCTTGGCCATCACGCCTCTTACGGCACCCGCAAGGGTCCTCAGGAGGTCCAGCTGGGGCCCCTCCCGCACTCCGACGTACACGACGGCACCGTTCTCGCCAAAGCTGCCGAGGGTGGACAGCGGCACCGTGAGGGAAGTCGGGTGTCCGAAGCCGTCGCGAGTTCCTGCGTCCGGGGGCGGGTGCCCTGCGGCCCCTGCCGCGAGCCTGGTGCCCAGCTGCCCAAGGAGCGTAGCACAGTCGGCGACCTCCGACTCCCCCAGAGCCAGGACGCAGAGGGTGATGTGGGCAGTGCACGGTTCGACGAAGAAGTGCTCCATCCGGGGGTCGAACGAGCTGTGGAAAGGTCAGGAAGCACGATAGAGGAGGAGCACGGCGGGGAGGAGCACGATAGGGTCAGTCCCTTGCTGCGAGTGAAAGACTTACCGCATGTTCTCCTGCAGGCGCTCGATTGCGGACACCACCCGCGCATCATGGGAGAGGCGCAACGAGACGAAGTGAGTGTACCTGGGAGGCGGTGGCGTTGGCGGTGGGTGCTCCTGCTGTGGGTGCCCCTGCAGGCAGCAAGGGACGCGGCGATTGCTATCGTCCAGCTCAGGCCCTCTCGCAGCATCGCACGTTTACCACGCACCATGGCAGCTCCCAGTCGCGTGCTCAGTCTGTGGGACCGGGTGGTCGGCCTGGGTGCCTTGACAAGGAGCGCAAGCAGTCGTCGCGCGAAGAGCATGAACGTTTGCACACCTTCGTAGCCAGACATGCAGCAATGCATTCTCGCACTCCATCTGCGACTATAAATGCAAATTCAGCGTGAATCAGCACTCACTTGCCCTACCTGTGTGTTTTACCCTTGTGCACAATCACTGGCTCACTTCTTGCCAAAGCAGCGACTGCGACAGATAACGTAAAGTGACGTGGGGGACGTCGCGGGGGTCGGGGGCCATGCGCCCCCGGATGGAGCACGCAGGGTCCGTTGCGGCCATTCGGGCGCGTGGAGTGCTGGGCCTGACCGTGCTGGTGGGTGGTATCCTGTCTGCGATTGTCATCGGATATGCCATCAGCAGACAGGATCGTCCGAGCGCCTTCCGGCTGATCGGCTGGCTCGACCGAGCAGAGGGCCTGGTGGCAGGCCTCGAGGTGCGGCGCCTGCGAAGGCTTGAGCCGCGACGGGGCGAGCGGAATGGAATCAATCTCAGTGTCGCGCATGTGGCAGGATCCTGGCGCTGGCAGTCGCTGGGATTCACCAGACAACTCGCTGCTTTCCGTGCAGGTGGGGCTCGTGACCTGCGAGGCGCGGATCGTCGCCGATGGAGAGCAGGATGGGGTCATCTGGGACGCCATCGTCCGTGCCATCGTGTCCGACGAGAGCCACGCCGAGCCAGCCGCATCCGGGGACGCACATACATCTGCACACGTGGCATCCCGCCTAGTGCTGGCGATGCCGGGGCACAAGGAGGACAGGCGGTCCGTGCGTGGATGGTGCGATGAGAACAGGTGTCCGTCGGCTGCTGTCGCGCCGGGCTCGCGCGAGGCCGTCGTCCCAATTGCGGTCACGCTGCGATTTGCCAGCGACGGCCCCTGCCTCCACGCTGCGGAGCTCACCCAATCGGGCGCCTACCTGTCCGCGAGCTCCTCGGCGAAGTGCGCCGAAGCGGTGGGCCTTGCAGCGGCAGCGTCGGCGCGGGCGCTGTGCTCAGCACAGATGGTGCATTGGGCCTCACCAAAGGGGGCTTACTCGACTGTGAGGCAGGAGCGCCTCGGCATCGTGCTGACGATCGTTCTCCCGAGCGCCGGGCAGGTGGACGACCCCGAATGTGCCTCAGACTTGGCCCAGGCCATGGCGACCGACTTTGTGCCGGAGCTGGGGCAGGGCCTGCAGATATCCGAGGGTCTGCAGGGAGCGGACCTGCAGGGTCGCGTGACGGCGATGCCGGCGTGGGCGGGGGGACTCGGTGCGTCGCACGCGCGTAGGGGCTGTCTGTGCAGCACTGTCCGGCCTGTGCACGCTTTCCATCTGCCAGTGACACCTGCAGACCAGGCCCTCCCCGCCGTCCATGTGCGCAGCTGCACGCGAAGATGGGACTCGGGTCTACGACCCCGCGTCCCTGTACCAGGCGCTGGTTGCCGTGGGCGCCGTGTCCACTGGATCCGTGTCGCCTACGCTGCCTGGGGTGAGGTGGACGCGAATGACCCCTGGCAAACTGGGCCTGCCCAGCTGCCGACCACTGCTCGTGTCACGCTCGCATGCGGCACCTGCGCCGCCCTGCTTGACATCGCATGTGTCCACCCCAAGTGCCCTAAGCTCTCTTGAACCCCACGCGTCGCAGTATACGCGGCTGGAGCATCACGTCGTGGTGGTCGCGCCGTGCAGCATGGGCGGCGCAGGGTCCGATGTCGCCGTGGCGCTCCCTGGTTCGGACGCGATCAAGTCCTTCTGGACGCCCCAGGGTGACGCTGTGACGGTGGTGACCGCGAGCGAGCTGGCCGCCGGACTGAGAGGCACGGATGCGTGGCGGGTGCTGAAGTGAGGGTGCACGAGCGACAAGGACGGTTCTGATGCACTGACCAGGCCATTGGGCGTCACTGACACCAAGGGCTGCCATCGCGCTTCTTGGGTCATGTGATACATGGCATTGTGACCACCACTTGAGCTGAAGTTCCTCTTGTTTCACCTGCAGGCAATCCGTGCGGCGCCACTGGGGTCTCCCCGAGTCGTACAGCGCGCTGGCCACGCTGTGTGGGCTGCTCCCGTCGGACTCGCCGTGCCATTGGCCAGGAGGTCGCGCCGGCGACGCGTCGGATGCCGTCGTGCTGCCTTTCGAGCAGGCTCCGATGACGGAAGCCGCCAGGGCACGAATGGTTGCCTTGGGTGCCCAGGCGGTGTATCGCCTTGCGTTGCTCATCGGTGCCAGTGAGGCGGTGGAAATGCCGACCGCGCTGGGCAAGGATGTCGAAGATGCTCTGTCCGTCATCGAGCGTTCCACGGCGAGCACGGCGCAGATGAGCGAGGCAGTGCAGGTGACGGCGTGACGTCCATGCTTATGTGCAAGGCCCACATGCACTGGCTGATGGGCCTGTCCCGCGTTTCCCTGCAGGTGCTGGCGACGCTGGCGGTCGACGACCGTGTCCGCATCCACTCGAGGTGGAGCCTGAGCAGCATCCTGCAGCTGTACATGCTGGGTCTATGGCCACTCGTCGTCGCTGGCGTGCGGCCCCTGTCGTCCCTCCTCTCCTTGGCCAGCGCTGCCTGACCCATGCGCAGCGTACAAATCACATCTAGTGCAAGTACCACGGTGCAAGTACCACCATTTCAAATCTCGTAAGGACCTGCTACCCCGTTACCGCCGCGTGGGCTACCCCGGCCCCCACCGCCCCAGGGCCGCCTCCTCCACGGCCGTCTCCGCCTCCCGCCGCATCCACTGCTGCATACGTCCCGACTCCTCCTCGACTAGCTCCTCCAGCGCCTCGTCCGCAAGCTCCTCCACGGCCGCCGTAAACTCCGCAGGGTCCCACCGCTCGTCAGGATCCGACAGATCCCACGAAGCGTCCCGAGGGCCGAGCATCGCGTGGTCCCGGCGACGGCGGTAGCGCAGGAAGGACAGGCGGAGGTCTACCGCGCGCTTGGCCACGGCCCGCATGCCCGCGTCGTCCACCCGCCGCCAACGCATGCTCCGCACTTCGTCCAGCAGCGTCCCGCGGGCTCCGGCGCCCCCCTGACGGCGGTCACGCTGCCCTCGCACGCCTCGCAAGCCCACCTCGCCCCGCTCGACACCCCTCACGCCAGCCGCCGCATCGCTCTCTCCCTCGCTGTCCCCGCCACCCCTCCCAGGACCCCCCAAGTGACCTGCACCCGCCCCCGCCACCCACCCCCCGTCATCTCCACGCGCAGTGCCTGCTGTTCGTCCCGGGCCCCCTAACATCCCTTGCGCCCCTCGTTGCCGCGTGCTGTCATGACGACTGTCGTCACTCTCCCCATACGTCCTCGCACCCACCAGCCCCATGCCCTGCGAGGCAGCCCCACCGCGGAGTGCCCACCGCCGGCGGATGTCCTCTCGGAGGGCCTCTGCCTCCGCCAGTCGCTGCGACGCCTGGGCTAAGTCCACCGCAGGTCGAGCTGCAGGCCGGCCCCAGACATCCCCAGCTCCCCGCACCCCCGTTGAGAGCGGGCGAGTCTGACGAGACACCGCCACGCTGCTGGCTCCCTGGGCATCGCGCCAGGCCAGGGCCGGGGCAGCCCACCGGGCCCCTGGCTGTGCAGGGCCCGGGGTCGTCGCCGCAGTGCCCGTCGCTGGTGAGGTTGTGACCTGGGCTGCCTCTGAGCGCGGCGAGGGCGGCGTCGGCTCTGTTCCTTTCGTAGGTCCCGCATTCACGCGCGAAGCGACCTCGTGGAGCTTGGCGACGGCGTCTGAGGAGGGAACAGCGGCGACGCATTGTCACATGTGAAAGCCACTGTTGATACGCGGAATCATATCGCGGCGAACCCCACGCCATGCGCATTGTCTCACCGGCGACTTGTTTCTCCAGCTGGGTCAGCGGGCCGAGTTTCCGGGACAGCAGCTCCTCCAGAGCCGCGCTGATGTTGGCGGCAGACATGGGCGAGGTGTCTGCCGGCACGCCTCCCGCTGCAAACGTGGCGGGGCGCTCCGACTCCCCGACGCCATCTGCAAGCACAAAACGATGGCTCAAGATGAGAAGCAGTGCACCGCAGTCGCGCTCTGGGCTGGGCCACCGGCAATGCACCAGCAAACCGCACCTGATGGCTTGGAGGGCCCCTGCTGCGAGTCAGGCCCCGACGTCTCGCCGGCAGAGGGCAGCTCCTGATCTGCACGGCGACGAGGCTCGGCCGCGGGATGCCAGGCCTCCTGCACTCTCACAGCCCTCAGCACGCCACCATCCCTCGCCACCGCCCCGCGCTCCGCTGGCACCCGCCGGACCGGGCCCTTCTGCGTCTGGGCCTTCGGCGCCACCGAGCGCGCGTTCCGAGCACGCCCGCTCGACACGAGGCGTGGGGGCACAGGGTCACTCAGCCGAGGGGCCTTGGGGCGGGCCACGGGGACATGGAATCGGTCGTCCCACGCAGGCTTGCCTCCGGGCCCCGCCGACGCCGGGCGGCTGTTCTCCGCACCGACGTGTTCAGGGGGTCGACGGGCGTCCTCAACGCGCCGGTCGGGCTGCGCTTGCCGCCGCGCGGCGACACGCGCCAACTCCGCTCGTTTGGGTGTCGCGGCAGGCCTCAGCGGGGCAGTCTGCATGCGATGGAAAGTGGGCGGCACAATAACATCAAAGCACTGGTTTATCGCCTCATCGGCCCCTTCCCGCGGCCACACAAACCTCCAGGTTGTCCAAACAAAGGGCCGCAGCCTCCTCGTCCAATGCCTTCGCGTCGAGATCCCGCAGGGCCACCTCGACAATGTCTTTCGCTTGGAGAACCGTATCTGTCGACGCTTCCTTCCTCAGCGCCGCGAGGGCGGCTTTCACGACAGCCTGCGACACGACATATGGAGGGAAAGCGCCGGCGCGTCCCTGGAGCGGACAAAACGAGACCAGGACGCACAGCAGCTTAGATGGGCTACTAAACATCCAGCTGGGAATGTAGAGTCGGCACCTGGATGTCTGTGGGACTCGCATCGAGCTTCGGCACACGTGTTCGGTTTGCTGGCCTGCTCGTCGCCGGGCGAGCCGCGGGGCCCTGGACCTCCACGTCCGGCGACTCTACAGCGGGTTTGACATCCATTGGCACCCACTGGCTTCGGGCCACCCGGTCGCCCAGCACTGCCTGGACATATTTGCGCAGCGAGTCCTCCTGCGTGGCGCTCTGCCGCTCCCCTGCGCGACCCCGCACCACATTCGGCGACATGGGCATGACTGGAGCAACGCTACCCACGCTTCATGGCCGATGGAGGATAAAACTCCCTACAAGTGCTAATCTGCGATGGCGGCCAGGAACAATGCAAGAGCCCACACCACGATTAATTGCTGTCATTGAGGAGGCGTGTTAGCTGGCAGGACCCGCGCCTGCTGCTCCCAAATGACGCCAGCGCACTGCCAGCGGCGCACTGGCTAGGGCTTCCCCTGACTTGCAGCGCCCCTGTCCCGCTCCTGGTTCCGCGCCTCGAGCTCCAGAACATGAGCGAGGAATCGCGGCGACAGCATGTGCTTCGCTTGCAGTCCACTGGGTGCAGGAGGCCGCAGGGTCTTGGTTCCAAACGCACACAGGGGCGCTGGCTGCACCACACTGAGCAAGAGCGCCGTCACCTGTCGACGGCAGCGTTGACGACAGCTTTGATCGAAGCAGGGCTAATCGTCACGCCGCACTTGGCCAACGCCCGCGCCGCCACAGAGCACCGAGCCACCATCTCCCTCTCCTCCTGCATTGCCACAGACGGGACGACCTAGCGTCAATAGTACCTCAGCAACCCATTTGTCACTATCCAGCACGCCCACGCGAACGAGCCTCGCCTTCGTTGCCGGCGTCTCATCCCCCGCCGCACGCTTGGGCCCGAACCACAGCACCCCATTCACGCCCAGCACCGTGTCCACTCCCAGCCCGGGAATCTCCGTCACGTGCTCCGTCAATCGCTTGACTAGTGTGTGTGGCACGGATATGGACTGGCCCTCCCTGCGCAGCATGAAGGAAAGCAGCTCTGGGTGAGATCCGTCACCGTGCACAGCGAAGCTTTCCCTGCCAGCTGATACCCCCTCCCTCCGTTACTGACTCGCCTAAGCTTCCCAAACTTCTTCCGGACCTGCAAGTTGATGCCCCCGTGCCCCTTCTGCATGTGCACCTCTGCTGAGAGCAAGTCGCCCTCCTGGAACGTGGCCCGCATGATCAGCTCGTCCGCGGCCGTTTGTCGCCGTTGATCGCCCTTGCCCACTGCGGTCACCAACGCATGTCCACTCGCGCATGCCGGCCCTGTCGACACGAGAGCACGCAGATGCATGGCCCAGCCCCTCTCATGTCACCTGACGCCAGCATGAGAACCGCCTCCTGAACGCCGTCGATGTCCACAATCCACCGCCCACCCTGGATCTCTGTGACTCGGCCGACGACCACCTCACCCCCATCTGCCTTGAAGCGACCACGCACTGCGTTGCGGCAACGGCGGCCATTCATGTCACATGCGGCGCACCTGGCTGAAGCCTAGCGAGTGCATCGGAGGCAGCGCCGTCCATGCACACGTACCAGCGCGCACGCGCACGTAGGCGTTTGCTCTTTCCACCGTTCCGCACAGAGACGCCATAAGCTTGTCGCCCTGCTGCCTCGTCCCGTGCCCCCTGCGTGCATGATGGGCGGCTGAGCATAGCTTCTGCAGACAGGGTCAGAAACATGTCAGGAAAACGGCGCGAAGGACGCTCAGCGCTCACATGATGAGCCCCGAGCGCCCAGACGTGTCGAGCTGGTCCCCTGGCACCGCGATGATGTTCCCCGCCGTCTCCGCAGATGGGAACGCGCTCTCATCGAACCCATCTCCTGCGCGCAGACGCGAACACGCCACCGCGTTGCTCGCAGGGCCCAGGCTCGCCCCCAGCACGTCCCCAGGAAGGACTCTGCCCTCCGCATTCGCTCGACGGGCTCGCACCTAGGGGAGACGGGTCGATGGGCCCAACATCTATCATGAGCAGTACCGCCTCGCCGCGCCCACAGCCCCTGCCGTTTTTGTGCCCGCTGGAGTTAAGACGCCGCGATGGGATTCTGCAATGCCGTCTGTAGGCCGTCTGAAAGCATACCATGCAGCAACCGATGGCGCACAATGTGTCTGGCCACACCAGAGGCCGGCACGGTACTTCTGTCCAAACCCTTCCTGACGTTTCATTGGCCTCTTGTTCTGGGGCGCCGCGAGCCAAAACTCACACGCTGTTGCTTCAAGACGTGCATAACACGCGTACAGGGAGACGGTGCAGCCCATGTCGTCCTCCGAGGACTCGATGTCCGTCACGGCAAGTTGCGCCGAGCCGCCGGCCCTGGCATCCCGCGCACTGCGCATTCCCGGCCAGTGTGAACGGCTGAATGTTAAGAGCTCAAAGATACGACAGTAGGCCTTGCGATGGAGCACATTCAAATACAAGAGGAGTGTTAAACCGGCCTTCTCTATTTCTGCTGCCACTGCAGGACGTGGGGGGCGAGGGCGCGCAGGACGAGGCCTGGAGCGACTGGGAAGAAGAGCAGGGAAACGAGAAGACGCGATCGTTGTTCTCGGGTGCGCTCCCCGGGGGCGTTTCTGCTGGCCAAACGCTGCTGCGTGTCGCGTTCGACACACAGCTGCGGCCCCACGTTCGCTCCATGCAGATGTGGTGCTGGACTCTGCGGAGGCCGCGATGTCGCACGACGCCGAACACTTTGGCTTCGACCTGAGGTGACTGGCCGTATGCCCAGGCCCGCTTGTGCCGGCACGTTCCACTGTGTTCCAGCCCTAACCCTAGCGTGACGACGATGTGGCGTTCGCAGGGCACTCGTGCGGGAGTTGGGACTGGGCGAGTACGACGTCATCAAGGTGGTGACCTTCGTGCGGCGTAGCGTGGCGGGGGGCAAGGGGCCCGCGGAGGTGGTGGCGGCCATCCGGCGGCGGGAGGAGTGGGACAGGGACGAGAATCTCATCCCCGTGGACCCTGAGGACCCGATGCTGTTCGTGGACGTCGGGACGGCCGACTTTGAGCGGGGTGCCCCCGAGCGTGGGTTGGAGTCGCTGTCGTTGGAAGATCGGTGCGCGATGCTCGCTGATGAGAACGAGGCGCTGCGGGAGGCCTTGAGGGCCATGGCGGCCGCGTCGGACGACATCCGGGCCGCGAGGGATGGGGCAGGGCCCTCCCAGGAAGACAGGCGAGGATGGGGTCGGCAGCTGCTCCACGCCAGGGCGAGCCCACACGCCAAGCTGTGGCCTCCCGTGCTTTGGCGGGTGACAGCGTTGCTTGGCGCTGCTTGCAGAGAGGGGGGCCAGGCGGGGGCGGCAGCCCAGGCGGCCCGGCGGGTGGAGAACGCCTACTTCGGCTCGTATGCCGCGTCCAACATCCACCGGGAGATGCTGTCGGACAAGATTCGCACCGATGCGTACCGGCAGGCGCTGGAGGATAACCCGTCGCTCATGAAGGGAGCCCGAGTCCTGGGTGCGTGTCTGACAGAGGCTGACATTCGACCAGAAACGTGCAGTTGACATGGATGCCTGGATGAGCTGGCGTCGGCCTTGCAACCGCTCGAGCAAGAACCCTCGTTGCCTGCAGATGTTGGGTGCGGGACGGGGATCCTCTCGCTTTTTGCAGCCCGGGGCGGGGCGTCGGTGGTCGTGGGGGTGGAGGGGGCGGCGAACATGGCGGGGCTTGCGAGGCAGAACATCGCGGCGAATAAGATGGAGGGGAAAGTGCACGTGGTGCAGGGCAAAGTGGAGGAGCTGTGCGGCCAGGATGGGGGGGCGGCAGCCTCCTCGCGCGATGGTGGGGCGGGGGCTGGTGGATCTGAGTTGGTCGCTGGGGTGGCCCAGGTCGATTTGCTGGTGTCGGAGTGGATGGGTTACGCTTTGCTCTTCGAGACGATGCTCCCCAGCGTGCTCACGGCACGGGACCGGTGGCTGAGGCCCGGAGGGGCCATGCTGCCGGACCGCGCCCGCATCTTTGTCGCACTCGGGGCCCGGTCTTCCCTCGGAATGGACTTCTGGGACGACGGTGAGTATGTGTCTGTTTCACATGTGCCTTGTGTGGCGTTCTGTGCAATGCGCTTTCCGACGAGCCTCGTGTCGCTTGGCGGCCGCAGTGTACGGCTTCAACATGGCTCCCATGGCGGACGCGACGCTCCGAGAGGTGATCAAGTCGGGCCTCGTGCGTGAGGTCGCTAGCCGGGATCTGCTCTCAGAGCCGTGCGTGGTTAAGGACTTCGATTTGACGACCGTGCATGCCCGCGAGCTGGACTTCACCGCTTCGTATTCCCTGACCCTCACGTGAGTGCGGGGCTTCCGTAAGGACAGCTGGCTGTCACGTGGCAGTGCGTGTTATGACAGCGTGACGTGGCACGTTGCAGGCCTGGGTCAGAGGAGGCGGAGGTGCACGCGCTGGTGTTGTGGTTCGACACGGAATTCTCCGATCGGTTCTGCAAGGAGAAGCCCGTGCTGCTGACGACCAGCCCCCACGAGGGGCAGACGCACTGGGCGCAGACGGGTGCGTTGGGTGCCGTGAGCGACGCGAGCCAGCGCGTCTGCGGTGTGCAATTGCCGTAACCACGAGCGCAACGACGGGGCCCGCCTTCACTGCATGCAGTAATACCGTGCAGCCCGGCGTTCCGCGTGCGGGGCGGCGCTGCCGTGAAGGGCGTCGTCAGCTTTGCCAGGTCCAAGGAGCACCGCGCCCTGGACATCAGCGTGACGTGCGAGCTCGAGAACGCGGGGCATGGGGCGCCCGCTCTGGTCAGCACCAACACCGTCACCATGTCGGTCGTTGGCTGACGGGCTGCAGGTACTCGGCGCAGGCGCAGTCCCGTATCTCATATCTCAGGCCTTTCAATCCGTGTGCGACCCTCACAAGCAGCGCGTCGCTGTCATGTGTTGGGCTTTTTCTCAACGCGCGCTCTGTGTGCCACGGCCGCAAGCTCCCCCCGCTCCGCCATCGCCTTGAGGAGGTTGAAGATGAGCGGCACGTAGTTGTGGCGCCGCCGCACGTTCTCGTCGTGCCACCGCCGCCGCTTGTCCTCCTCCACCGCCAGCATGTCCTGCAGTCAGGTCTCCACGGGTGGCCTGTCCATGCGCATACGCGGTAGTACACCCTCGCCTCGCGTCAAACAGGGTCGTGACGCGACAAACACCCAAGAGTCAAAGCGGCTCGGGTGGCTCTGATAAGCTCAAGCCCGGCCTCGCGCCCTTAGGGCTCACTTTGAGTTGCACGACCTGCGACAAGCCCATCTCCACCTCCTCGTCCCTGCCCGCCGCCCCCGCCGCGTCCGGTGCACTGGTCGCGGTCGACGCCCCGCCCTCTCGCGGTCCCTGCGGGTGCGGGGATTTAAGAGACACGCGTCAACTGCATGTCATGCGCTACGACCTGACTTGGCTGGGTTGATGCCGAGGGCGGGCGGAACTACATCACAAAACACGCACACATCCAGTCTCATGCAGTTCCAGTCAGGACCAGTTCTTGCACCCACATCACGCTCTCATGCGCTTCACCTGCAGTTCCCGCACGCGCCCCTCCAATGCTTCGATCTTCTCCCGCAGCGTCACCCGCGTGTCCTTCACCACGGCCATGAGGTTGAAACGTATCTCCTTCTCGCTGTAACGCGCCATGCGCTCCTGCGAGAGAGAGCCGCACGAGAGTGGCCATGCCAGCTGCCCCGTCCTGGTCATGCCGCCGTGGCAAGTGAGACCTCGGCCTCCTACCTGCACAATGGGCCCGATCTTGTCGAGCCAGTCGTCCTCCCCGGACCCCACGCTGCACAGCTTGATGGGCCCCGGCTTGAGGCCATCGAGCTCGTAGAGCGCCCCCTTGAACGGCACGTAGCTGCGTGGACGACCCAGGTGCTGCCATCGTCGCGTGCCCATCGCACCACCTGCGCGGCAAGCGTCACATTTCCCTCGCAAGGAAGGACGCCACGCACCTGATGAAATGGAAGGCCTCTCCCTTCTTGTCCTTTTCGTCGTCCTCAGGAACGAAAGGGTCGGGCCGCTGGAAGGAGTTGTGGGCCTGGCGGATCGCCTCCGCGTTGCTGATGGCCAGCCCCTTCATCTCCGGCGTGAAACCCGCCGTGAAGTCCTGCGAGCGCAAAGCGAGAGCCACGGCTGATGGGCAGCCTGCAGCCGGGCAGCTGCACCAGCGTGCGCGCTTTGCCCGGGCGCGCCTTGAGATCCTGCAGGTGGTTGCCGAGGTCGAGGCCCGGAGCGTTGAAGACGACCGATAGGATGGCCTGCGTGGCACAGGCGTTCGTTATTACTTGCTGGGCGAAGAACAGGTCTGCGTCGGAGCTCTCCTCCACCGGCCGGGGGTCCTCCTCCCGCTGCCACTGCGCGTGAGAGAGCGATAGATATGCTCAAGTTGGCTCTCACAGAGAGATTCGCGTTTCATCGCGGATCCGCGCTGCCACGCACCTTGAAGAGGAAGACGACGCCATAGACGGGCGCCAATTGGGAGAGGGACTCCTTGTCCAGCGACCACAGCTCCTCAACCTGCGCAAGAGGCCTCCAAGGTCAAGGCGGGGGCGCTCCGCAGAGAATCGGTCGATGTGCAAGCGCTTTTCGGAAACCGAAGCAGACCTGGAGTCCCTGCGCCCCCATCGCCTCGAGAAGGGCGGTAAACACGCCGGGATCCGACTCTATCAGCGTCCACTCCGACATGTCCGCCCACAAGACGGCCTGGAAACGCGAGAGGTAAAGGAGGCGTCGCTGCAGCGCTGCCCTGGTTGCCGTCGCCAGCCAACGCGTCCTCCGCGTGCTGCTGAAACGTCGGGATCGCAAGCTCATGAGCGTGGACTGCAGCTCCTTGCTTACGGAGCACTGCACGGCGCCGACACTGGCGCGCACATGCCAGAGCGCTGGAGCTTTGCAATGTGCGCCTAACCCTGCCTTGTTCTGCACTCCTATCGACTGCCAACTGCTGGGCCATCCTTGGGCTGCTCAGTAAAATCGCTCGACGAGCGCCCACTCCCCTAGCAGCAGTGCCTCGTCGCGATGTCTCGCCGCGTAGCGCTGTCCGAGCGGGAGCAGCTGGAGCTGGCTTTGCTCCTGTCCAAAATTGAGTTCGAGGAGGAGGCACAGGACAGGGAAACACGTCGCGCGGCGAGCTCACCACGCGGTCAACCAGGTATTGTGCTCTTTGTCCGCGCCCGCCGCTGGTGACAACGAAGGGCCGTAAAAATACGGGTTACTGATACGAAGCATCACGATCGTGCTCTCCAGGCGGGCAAGCGGGACCCAGTGCGGCTCCCCGGCCGGGAGGCAGCGCTGCACCCCGAGCGGAGCCCAGTGCCGCTCCCCGAGCGGAGCCAAGCGCTGCTTCCCCAGCGGGGGCTAATGCTGCTCCTCGAGCGGGGCCCAGTGCCGCTCCTCGGGCCGACCCGCCGGCGGACCCCTGCGCTATCTGCAAGCAAGACCTCGGGAACGTGGGTTATGTCTTGCACCCAACGACCAAGCTCAAAATTCACAACCATTGCTTCCGTTGCCACGTCTGCAAGAGACCCATTGGTTGCAACTTCTCGAGGTCCCCTGATAATGACAGCCTTTTCCCGGTAAGGTTGGAGTGGGGGGCATTGTGAGCATGGCGTGTGCTCACAGGACTGCGCTCCCAGGACTGCGCTCCCATAAAACGTCCGCACCCCCACTCGGACCCTCGCAGCACCCTGAATGCAAGCCGGAGACTCGCCCCCAAAAGAAAGCATCGGAGCACGTCTGCCGTGTCTGCGGCGACAAGACGCACTACTTCTACGGTAAGCTGCCCCAGTAGCTCAGCAGTAACCAGCGCATTGTCCGGCTGAGGTGTTTGGGCAGATGGTCAGTCTTCAGCCTCGTGCACGTACTCGCAGTGAGTCACTTCTGGAAGGACGAGTACTGCGTGCGCCACGGCAGCGACGGCACCCCCCAATGCGACTCCTGTGGGCGCATGCGGGCAAAGGGGGCGCCAGACTTCCTCCCGGTCGACGATAACCGCGCCATCTGCCACCCCTGCACCGCCACCGTCCTCATGGACACGCTGGAAGCCAGGCCGCTGTACAACCAGGTGCTAGAATTTTTCAAGAGCAAGGGCATGGCACTGGTGAGAGGGCATC
Source organism: Protoeuglena noctilucae (assembly GCA_958009085.1). Classification (NCBI taxonomy): domain Eukaryota; kingdom Viridiplantae; phylum Chlorophyta; class Pedinophyceae; order Marsupiomonadales; family Marsupiomonadaceae; genus Protoeuglena; species Protoeuglena noctilucae. The sequence goes on from OY253681.1 coordinate 503,406, forward strand.
GACCTGGCCAGCATGCCAATATAACAGCACCGAGTCGCCGTCCGCGGAGTGGCGCATGACGTCCTGGCCCGTGACCCGCAGAGCGTGGCACCGTCGATGGGGCTGGTGGGCAGGACGGCTCTGAACGAAGCCAGGGCCAAATCGAAAGGTTGCTCGTTCACCTGCGGAATGACGTTCAGCGAGCGGACATGGAGGGCCGGCGGGCCAGTCGAGGTCTTCGTGAGTCGCAAGCCGTGGCCGTACGCGGCATGGCTAGGCCGCAGAGATTGATTCTTCTGCAGCCACGAACGGCCGACTCTCGTCAGCGTGCCTGCAGGTGACGGGCATCCTTGTACTCAAAGGATACACTCGCCTTCGGACGGGTGCCATCATGGCCCACGAGTGCATGCATGCGTGGCTGCGCTATGAGCACATCGACGGCATGGCCAGGGACGACGAGGAAGGCATGTGCGAGCTGATGGGGTTTCTGTGGTTGGAATCGCAGTGCCACGCAGGCGCCTCGTCGTCGCGTGCCTCGGATGACGGGATGCGCGACTACCTCAAGCAGCGTTTGGAGGAGAACACGGACCCCGTGTACGGAGGCGGCCTGCGGAAGGCTCTCCGGGCCTACCGGGCGTTCGGGTTGCAGCGGCTCGTCAATCACGTGCGTGGAGCGAAGGCACTCCCTTAGTGCTGCTGAGGAGCCATCATGTGTCCTGTCCAGTCGGACCGTCCTTAGTCGGACTAAGACTCCGGGAATCCGGGACTTTGGAGGCGGGACGAGCTGCTCATCTAGTTGATTCAGGCAGGCAAACCACAAGTCCTGATTCAATGATTGAATGCCATCACCAATGGACCCAGAACACTCACGTCATGCGCGTGATAGACCGACAGAGTGCACTGAGACGTCTGCTGTGCACGAGAGAGGCCGGTATTGCGTCCCCAACACATGCATCGGACTGCATTGACCGAGGAGGAGGAGCTGGAACTCGCGCTGGCGCTCTCCTCCGCCGAAGTCGCTCAGCACGAAAGGAAGGCATGGGCAGCTCCTCCCCCTGGGCGGTCAAACCCAGCCAGGAGCGCGCCGCGGGCCCAACAAGGTGGGGTGGGGCGTGGCTGTTCCCTCCGCGTCGCGAAGGTGAAATGACTTCGCTCGCGTGACTTCATCCTGGCAAAGAATGACTCTCGCAGCATCCGCGCGGAATGCCGCGGGGTCCGCGGCAAGCCCCAAGGGGAGCGGTCACCCGGTGCGCCCCCCTGGCCTCCTGGATCGCGTAGCGGATGCTGTCCAGTCCAAGTCGGGGTCCGCCTCGGGGTCCTCGACGCCGGCCACGAGGAGCAACAGCGCGCCGCTGTCGAAGCACGCCAGCATCGGCAACGACGACGCCCCGGCCACAGCGACCCATGAGCGTGGTTCGAAGAGCCGGCTCTCCCCAGGCCACGCCGCGAGCCACGCCGGCTACGCCTCCTCGTGCCCCATCTGCGGGCTGCCCCTCGGAGCAGGGACGCACGTGCGGCAGCCGACCACGGGCGCGCCCATCCACATGGCCTGCTTCAAGTGCGGGTTGTGCGGGGAGCCCATCACCGAGCAGTTCACCATCTCCCATGAGAACAACACGATACCCCTGGTAACCAGGTCATGGGTGTGCGAGACCTCGCACGCGTGGCCTGATACCTACCGCGTGCGACCTTGTGTGGCTCGCCTGCCCCCGCAGCATCCCAAGTGCGCCGAGCAGATGTACCTGCCGCAATGCCGGGTGTCAGGCGCGCTCATGAACAAGTTCAGCAGTGAGTGGATGCCGCTGCGGCCGCGTAGGGGCGGTTGACCCCCGCAGCCTCGCGTGACGCGTGACGTGACGAGCAGCATGCCCCGCGTCCCGCAGCCCACCCGTTCTGGCAGGACACCTACTGCCCCAAGCACCACACGGACGGCACCCCCCGTTGCGACTCCTGCGAGCGGATGCACGCCAAGGACGCGCCGTCCTACCATCGCGTAGACGAGGCCCGTGTCGTTTGCGACCAGTGCATTAACACTGTGCTGCTGGAGACGGCGGACGCGCAGCCGCTGTACCGGGAGGTATTGGCTTTCTTCGCAAGCCAAGTGATGGCTTTGGTGAGGATGCGTGCACGTAGCAAGGCGTGGTGGTGCGATGGCTGGGGTTGCCAAGCGAGGACAATTCATGTCGACTGCGCCCAGGATGCCATGCCGCCCCTGGGGCTGGTCGAGGAGTCGGCGCTGAATGCCTCCGCGAGGGACCCCAAGGCCCGACACGCCGGGCACCAGCGCCAGTGTCGGGGAATGACGTTCGCTGAAATGCACCAGCGCATGGTCAGGCGGGGTTTGGGTCCTGCGGTGCCGGACGGGCCACCCGTGGTGGAGGTGAAAACCAGTGCGGGACACGCTGGCACGACCCGACAGGGCCTGGGTCACGGTGCGCGATACCAGGCCTACGATGCCCGCAGGTCAATGCCATTTTCGCCCTGAAAGGCTTCCCACGCCTGACCACGGGCGTCATCACGGCACACGAGGTCATGCACGCGTATTTGAAGTGCCAGGGGCTCGTCAACTTGCGTCCCGAGGTCGAGGAGGGGTTGTGCGAGTTGATGGGTGAGCGAGATGACCCGAGCTCGCAACGCCCTCAGCATCGCCCCGGTGTTGTAAGGCAATCCGCACATCGCGTTCCGCGCCCTCAGGACGCCTGTGGCTGGAGGCGCAGCCCCAGGCCTCCAATGCCAGCCCCTTCGAGGGCAAGATGCGTGAGTTCTTGCTATGGCATCAGGAGCACAACCAGGACTCCGTGTACGGAGGGGGCTTCCGGAGCGTACTGAGGGCATACCGCAAGCACGGGCTGAGGAAGGTCCTTGACCACGTGCGGAGGACTAAGGCCCTCCCGACATGAGCGACATGCACCGCTTGCAGTTCGCGTGTTGCTGTGCCTTATCGCGCTATCTGTTTCAAGCCTCCCTACCCTAGCTCTTGGCGGCTGGGTTGGTTCGGACGCGCGTCTGCGACAAGCTCATGCCCCCTCTCGGCCTCAGCCCCGGGATCTGCCCCGCGGTGGGCCGGTGCATCGTCTTGACCTGCCTGTCCGTGTAGCCCCACGGCTCTCCCCCATGCCAGTGCAGGTCGTAGTGCGACTCGTACCGAATCTTCTGCGTCTGCTCCGACATGGCGCGCCGCGAGTGCCGGAAGGTCTCGTTCTCCACGCGGGGCGGCTCCACGGCGCGCCGCGTGCGCGAGAGGGCCTCGGGAGGGAAGGCCGGGTCCTGGCACAGAAGCGCGGGGACGCCCGCCACCTCCCGGCCCTTGCTCACGGGCCGCTTGCCCACCTTCCCCATCTCCTGCGCCACCAGGACGTTGTCCGGCCGGCCGTCCCACAGCAGCGCCTCCTTGTCCACCACCGTCTTGACGGCCGGCACATCCTCCACCCGGGCCTTGCCCTTGCGGGGGTTGACCTTCATGTGCCCGATCCAGAGATCCCCCAAAGGGTCCTTGGCCCTCGGCGCAGGGCCTCCCAGTGCCGGCGTGTGCAGCGCCTCCTGCTGAATGACCGGGAAGAGGTCCTTGCGGCCCTGCCTGCGGGAGGAGGGTTTGGGCGCGCTGGTGGACGCCACCGTCGACGTGCGCGACCCGGCAGCGCCACGTCGCGCGGCCAGACGCCTCACCGCTGCGCCGGGTCCTCGTTGTGTAGGCGTCCCTTGGCCGGATCGATTAGACCGTGCCCCAGCCAGCTGTCGTCGGCCGGCTTGCCGGGGTTGCGCTGGTTCACCACGTCGAACAGATCCCTCCGCCCCTTGGGGTCCAGCGGGGCCTCCATGTGCCGCCGGCCGACCTTGGGGTCGACCAGGAAGTTGCCCATCCAGCTGTCGGCGCGCGTGTCGGCGTTGGACGCGTGAGCCATCGTGTCGAACATGCGCGTCGCGTCGTGCCTGGGGTCGCCTTGCCGCGTGTTGAACCCCTTCTTCTGGTCCTGCACAGCACGGCCGGGCACGGGTCAGCCAGCGCCGGCGGGAGCACTTGGGACCCCTGCAGGGCTGTGGACCATCCTCTAGGCCGCCCTCGCCTGCATCCAAGGCGGGTTCATGCCGCGCCCGTGGTACTTGTGCCGCTGCTCCTCCGTGCCATACCGCGTCTCTGCGTAGTCCGCCCCGATGGAGTGCACGTTCTTGTGGTAGATGTCGCCGAACGGGGTCAGGCTCGTGCGGGGGAAGTGCTGCGGGACGTCCGTGCCGCTCTGGACCGTCGCGAACGACGTCGCCCCGTGCGTCGAGCGATAGCTGTTGAGCATCTCCCCCCAGCTGCGGCGGGGGAGCGCGAGGCGCGGGACATGGTGCAGCTGTGCATGGCGGCGAGGGTTAGGCAGGCCAGGGCGCATCGTCGAAGCGAGCGCCGCGTCATAGCACACGCAAGTGACTGACATGAATCGTACGACGTGCACGGGAACGCGCGAGACGCCCTGCGTCGCCAACGCTGCAGAGCTGCCTGTGCACATGCAGCCACCTCCAGCGTCCGGGCCTTTTACCTCTTCGCGTCGGTGTCCGTCTGAAACACCATGGCCGCTCTCAAGCTTCCAACATCGGCCTCCTCAGCCCCTGCGACGCGGCCGCGCGCACGCGCTTGCCACCCCAGACCCTCCCCAGGACGTGTCCGAGCTGTCCACGCGCGCAGATGATGCAGGACGACGATTGGCAGGTCCCGACAATATGTTGAGATAACTGTGGGGCTGGAGGGCCACAGCCACAGCCTGCTAAGGGCGAAATCCACTTGCCAGAATAGGGTGTGGTCCGTGCGTCCCGGCGATTTCCCCCGCTGAAGGCGCCGACATTCGCGGCACTTGTTTACTTAACCTAGCGCGGAGGCTGTGGCACGGAGGCTGGCACAGTGGAAGATTTTCGCGGTGCCCGCGCGCCGAACCGCGCCGGCGGTGATTATTCGCATGCTTTCTTCAGCCGAGGACGATGCCATGGGCGCCTGCGCCACCCCACCCACGAACCCCTAGTCTGTCTCTGCGCGTGAGTGGCCCGTCGCTCGCCAGGCTCCGCGGTGGTCCCAATCAGGGCGGGGTTGATGGCCGCTATCCCTCCTCGCAGTCGCCCCAGCCCCTTCTACGAGTCAATTTTGTAGCTTGTCGTTGCGAGAGGACCAGAGGGGCCCGTGCCTTTGCTACCGGCGGCGCCCCAGCTGGGGAGGCGCCCGCGTCCTCCGGCAACGAGCCAGGGCGTGCGCGTGGAAAGCGCAGCGCGGGGCATCGTCCGGATCGCTCCCGCCGCGAGATCCGTAAGGGCGTCAACCGGGCCCGGGAGGACCCGCGCGCGGCGCAGCGCAAGACCCCCAACGCCAACCGGATGGACGAGGGCCTCGCCTCGGCGCTCCTGCGCGCCCCGCCGGGCGGCATGGGCGAGGACGAGCAACTCACGGTCGTGTTTGTAGGCGCGGAGTGCGCGCCGTGGTCGAAGGCCGGCGGGCTCGGCGACGTGATGCAGGTGCGTATCGCGCGCCGGCGCGGTGCCTGGCGCGCGCCGTGCGGCCCGGTGAGACACGTAGGCTTTCCCGAGTATCTCCGCAGGCTCTTCCCGTGGCCCTCGCCGCGCGCGGCCACCGCGTCATCACGGTGACGCCGCGATACGCGTTTTACAGCGACGTGCCCTCCACCAACGTCCGTGTGCCTCTGGAGCTGCCCCGCGACGCACAGCGGGACCTCGGCAAGGGCGCTTCGCACGCGACGCTGTACGCGAGGGTGCAGGGGGGCGTCGCGCGCGTGTTCGTGGGCCACCCCGTCTTCCGAGCTCAGGAGCACCGCGACAGCCACGCCGTGTACGGGGCCGGCTACAGCGACGCGGGGGACGGTCTCGACCTTATGTACAGCGTCCTGTGCCAGGTGGGTTGCCTTTCAAGCACTCGTGCCCTGCACTGTGACCCTGGCTCTTGCTCGCGTAGGTGCACGCCCGTGCGAGTGTTCCCCCATCACCCCCGCCTGCGCTGCGCTCGCAGGCGGCACTGGCCGCGCCGGCCCTCCTGGAGTCCCGTGCGTGGCAGGCCCTGTGCCCTGACGCGCCCCCTCCGGCCCCGGGCGTCGCCATGGCTGGCCCTGGCGGGGAGCGGCTGGTGTTCGTGCTGAACGACTGGCCGTCCGCGCCCCTGGCCCTGCGTCTCAAGAAGCACGTGCGCAACGGCGCGATGGCGGCGCGGTACCGCCGGGCGCTCAGCCGCCGCGCCGACGGCGACAGTCCCGGGGTGGCGGAGGTGGGCATGTCCGGTTCGTCCGACAGCGACACGGACGCCGTGCTGGCCCAGGCCGCCCACAGCTGGGGCCCGATGTCCGAGTCGGACCTCCCCCGCCTCCGCGGCGACGCCAACGTGGGGCTCTCCGGCCACCGCCT
>OY253681.1:509965-755371 GCA_958009085.1 Protoeuglena noctilucae
GGGTCCTCTGCCGCGGCCGCCCTGTGCCTCTCGCAGGCCGCCCTGGACGACCTCCTGCAGCTCCCCGACTGGGTGCGGCGCCTCGACGGCGGCGCCGCGGGGCCGCGCTCCCCCGGGCCGCGGCGGCCAGGGCGCCCGGCGCACCTGCACTCCATGTCGGCCACCACGGGGGTCGCCGCGGGGCCGGGTCCGCGACGCGTGGCTAGCGTGGCGGCGGCGGGGACCCTGACGGGCGCGGCGGTGGGGAACGGGCACGACCTCGGCCTAGCGCTCAGCGGCGCGTCGGGGCTGGCGGTGGCGGCCGTGGCGGCTCGCGGTGCCGTGCGCGCGGCGGCGGCGGAGGGTAGGGCGGCGGGTGCGGCGGTCTCTGTGCCCGCGGTGCCCTTCAGCGAGCCGGCGACGCCGACGACGCAGTGGTGCGGGGATTTGGGGAGCGAGGGGGGCGAGTCCGTCACGGGGGCCCAACAGGGGGACGTTTTGGCGGGGGAGGTTGCAAATGGGGCGCTTGAAAGCCGCGTGTCGGAGCCGCCGGCCTTGGTGGCGGCGGTGAACGGCGCCGTCGCGGCGGCGGGGGCGCGCGGGGTGAGCGACGGGTGGGCAGGGACTGCCGAGGGGGAGCGGAAGGTGAACGACAAGCAGCAGGCGGGGGCAGAAACATCTGGGAAGGCGTTGGGGGCTGTGAATGGGGCTCTTGGAGCCAGCGCAGCGAATGGCGCGAAGGATGGTCATTTGGGGCCTTTGGGTGGTGCGGGAAATGGCGACACCAATGGCGGGGTTGAGGCGGAGAGGGTGCGTGGCAGTGCGGGAGAGAGCAGCCAGGGGGGCGAGGCCGAGCTGCGAGATGGGGTTCGGGGGAATGGGGTGGAAGCGGCCACGCCGAGCTCGAGCGAGGGTGGCAGGGGCGGAGAGGAGGGGTCTGGGGCGGTGGAGGGGAGGGCCGGGGCTCTCGAGTCAGGTCTGCGTGGGCTGTGGCGCACGGGGCAGTCGCTGATGGAGCGCGCGATGGGGTGGGCGACGGAGCAGCTGCGGTGGCGCAACGAGGGGCCGCTGTCGGCTGAGGCGGAGGCGGCCCGCGCCATGGGTCCACGCCGCCTGCCGCCGTCGGCACGGCGGGTGCTCGAGAGCGCGGCCATGCAGCGGGGGGACGTCAAGGCCAACTGGCTGCAGGCCGCCATTCGCCTCTCGGACATGCGGCTGACCGTGAGCCCCTCGTACGCGGAGGAGGTCCTCACGGGGGGCTCCACGGGCGCGGGCCTGAGTCAGGTCTTGCAAGATGCGGGAGGGATCCACGGTGAGCTGCCGGCTGCTGCTGCGGTATGCGTGACGGAAGCCGTGCCGTGCAACGACTGAGCTTTTGTTGGTGTCGCTCTAATCCCACCCGGCACCGCCCGGCGCGTATGCAGGGATCGTAAACGGCATCGATTTGCGCGAGTGGGACCCCGCGCGTGACGAGTTCCTGCCGGCGGAGGCGCGCTACTCCGTAGAGACCGTGTCTGCTGGCAAAGCGGCGTGCAAGGCGCTCGTGCAGAGGCGAGTGGAGCAAGCCGTGGCACCATTACGAGTATAACATATGTGGTGGCTCTCGTGCCGTGTTGCCGACAAAGAGACATCTCGTCGCAGTTGGTTTCACCTTCGCCATCTCCCCCACCATGTTGCAGGGAGCTGGGCCTGGTGGTTTCGGATCGGGAGCCCCTGGTGGTCTTTGTGGGGCGCCTGGAGAACCAGAAGGGGGTGGACATTTTGCTATCGAGTCTGCCCGGCTTCATGGCTCCGAAGCTGCCGGCCATGCCGGGGGGCTTCGCATCCTTTGCCGCAGACGACCCGTTCGTGCAGACAGCGCTCGCGGGGCCCGGGGCCATGCCCTACCAGCCCAGCGGCCTGATGCGGAAGGCCATCGAGCTGCTGGCCGAGGTGCAGGCGAGTGACCCGTGGGGCAGGGCAGGTCTCGCATCGACTAGCGGCGTTGCGGGACCGCATGGGACCCCTCATGGGATGGGGCATGACTCTGGCTCATGGCATGGGCAGCTCTGGTGGTGCCAGCGAGGGGATGGTTTCACCTCATGCCCCTCTGACGTGGTTGCAGAGGGAGCACCTGGTGATGACGTGCCCGACGCCTCAGTACGGCAAGACGGACGCAGGGCAAGTGTACACGCACCCGCAGGTGGTGGTGCTGGGGACGGGCAAGGTGAGCGGGGACGCCGGACACGCCGCGACTAGTCTGCGCCTTCACAGCTTCGTAGGCACGTCTGTGATGGCACATGCCCTTCCTCTCGCTCCCGCAGCAATGGTTAGAGGGGGCGATCCGCGACCTCTCAGCCACGTACCCTGCCCGTGCCGTTGGGTTGGCCAAGTTCGACATCCGCCTGTCGCACCTCCTCATGGGTGAGGGACGCCTGGGCGATGTGTGGACCTTACCATACCATGTCTGCCATCACGCACAATATCAACTCGCTGGCTAAAGGTACCACTGGTACCCTAAACAGACTAGACAGAGCATTTCCTCTAAAATGGCTGCTTCCTTCGCCTCCCCGCAGCTGCCCATCCAGTCAAATAAAGCAAATCTTCCCTTGCCTCCCCGCAGCTGCCGCGGACTACTGTGTGGTGCCGTCCCGCTTCGAGCCGTGCGGCCTCGTGGCCCAGTGCGCCATGCGGTACGGGGCGATCCCCATCGTGTCCACCATCGGGGGGATGAAGGACTTCGTGTCTCCCAGTTTGGGGTACCTGATGGGTCCCGTGGGGAGCACCACGGGCCCGGAGCGCATGCGCGAGAGCGTGGCACTCATGGTGGCGGCCATGCACCAGGCGCTGGCTGACTACAACACCCCGGACTTCTACCGGCGGCGGAGGGCGTGCATGATGCAGGACGTCGGCTGGGCCGGCCCCGCGAAGCTCTGGGAGGCGGCCATGCGGGGCCTGGTGGAGCTGGGGCGTAGCGTGCGAGGGGGCGAAGGCTCGCGATAGAGGGCGGCTGGAGGCGGCGCATCACGCCGCTGCAGTGCCGTAGCATCGTAGCAACATGACGAGCCGTGTCAATTTCTCGTTAAAAGTAATGACGGCCGATGCGAGCGCGCACGCGACGCGCTGGGCTGCTGCTGCGTGTGGGGCACTGCCCTGGCTACCCGAGTCACGGTCACGTGTATGCGTACCCCCGCTTCTGCGGCGCCACGCCGTCTAACCTCCGCTGGAGGTGCTCGTAGCATCTCCGCTTGACGACGTCGAGGTAGAATGCGCGCCCAGACTCCATGGCATCACGGTAGGGGGACGAGCCCCGCTTGCTGGGCTCGAAGATGGTCGCCACCAAAGACACGCCCTTCTGCGAAAAGCGAGGCCGGGTGGGGGTGTTGCCAACATGTGTGGCCCCATGAGGCAGCAGCAGAAGCAACACACGAGGCTCCCGGCGTGGGCGTCGGCAGCGGCGGCAAACTAGAGCTCTCCATGCCACCTTGTACACCCACGGGAGCACGATGGCGAGGGCCCAGCTGACGAGCGTCTCGGGGGGCGAGGACACGCGGACGTCCGTGTAGCACGTGAACCGCACCCGCGTGGACGGGACCACGTCCTTCCTCAGCCGCCCGTCCGCGTCGGCATACGCGGCCCGCAGCTCCTCCAAGGACATCCCGGGCCCCTCCTCGCCCGCACCCGCGCTCCGCCGCCTCCGCCGCCGCCCCACCCGCGCCCCCTGCCCCGCCTTGTCCCCGCTCGTCAGCGCCCGCGACAGCTCCGCCGCGGAGGTCGCACCCGGAAGCCCCTCATCGTCCTCGGCGCCACCCGCGCCCCTCGCCCGGTCCCTGAATCGCGCGTAGATCTCCCGCGCCTTGACCGGAACCTCGTGCGGGAAGACGGGCTCCACGAGGGCCCCCGTCCCCGGCTGGATCGAGGCCAGCACGCGCCCCGCAGGCACGGCCGGCATGGGCGTGGCCGTCGCCTCGAGGGCCTCCGGCACCGGGCCGTACTGCACGGCGAGGGTGAATGCCCCGATCTCGTCCAGCAGGTCGCCGAGGGCCATCTCGACGTGGGTGTGGCGGTTGCCGAAGGGAAATGGGAACCACGCGCTGCCGTAGAAGAAGAACTTGGACATGGAGGCGCGGAAGCGGGTGACTGGGTCGAGCATGAAGGGGTTCCACATGCGCATGAGGTCCCACTGCGGGCAGGGGGGCTGAGGGCGCCTCGCACGGCATCCAAGCAGGTGAGAGGGCGTCGAGGCTGTCGAGCACGCACGCCTCACCTCCCACACCATGCAGACGACCTCCCAGGGCGCGGCGGGCACGCTGGCCTCGATGCTCAGCGCGTGCACCATGCCGCCCGGCTCCTTGGGTGGCCGCCACCGGATGGCGTACTCGTGCCCCAGCGCCACGTCCGCAAAGACCAGGTACCCGTCTGCGTCCATCGTGACGTTCTGGACTCCCGTGTAGGCGGCCTGGGCGTCCTCGGCGATCCACGCCCGCAGCAGGGCGGGCTGTCGGCACATGACCCGCAGGCCCTCGCTCAGGGGGACGTATGGCGCCGATCCCGACACCGAGTAGGTGGGGCCTGAGGCGCCAAACAGGGACGCCAGGCCTGAGGCACGAGGGCGGGCCGTAGAGCCTGAGGGGGCGGGCACAGGGAGGGGTCGGCGCATGGAGCAGTCGAGTGACATGAAACTCAAGAGGTGGCTGCCTGTAGCTTCGAGCGTTCACGCGCCCCACCTGTGGCGCTGGGCCGCGGCGCCGCCAGTCCCGCTCTCACGGCCTCCCGTGCGCGCCGCAGCAGGTGCTCCTCGGACTCCTGGAGGGCGTCGCGGAGGCGGTCGCGCATGGAGCCCAGGAAGCCCCGGCCCTCGTGGGAATGCGAGTCGGCAGCGGACGAGGGGACCTGGCCCAGCATCCCATTAACTGCGCCGTTCGTGGCGCTGGGGCGGGCCTTGCGGCTGCGTCGAAAGCCAGGCCAGTTGAGATGAGGGATGAGACAGTCACGCTTGGTGGCAGGCAGCCTAGCGCGTCGAGGTGCAACTGCGCCCCCCTCACCTGCTGCCAACATGGGCGAGCCAGTGAATCCCGCCCAGCAGCTGGGCCACGGGGAAGATTACGATGGCGAGCAGAAGTCGAAGGAGGAAAACGAGGAACCCAAACGCCTTTCCAAACAGGGCCTGTGGAGCAGGAGAGGTCGACACAGGTTGCAACGACCGCTGGGACCCAGGACAGCGAGGCCTGTCCTTGTTGTCCGAACCAAGCAGACGCACCAGTGGCCCTGTCCAGGTGCGCGTCTTGAGCTTGTGCGCCAGTTTGTCACTGCCGCCGCACTCCAGGTCGAATGCCTGAGCGACGATGGGGCAGATGCGGTCGAAATCGTGGTGTGTGACGAGGGGAAGAAGGGCATTGGCTTTGACCACTTGTGCCTGGTCGTACAGCCTCAGAATCTCCATGATAATGTCCAGGGAGGAGCAGTGGTGCCATCGGTTCATGAAGAACTTACTGTGCAAAGTCTCTGCGGCCTCAATCACGGACGCGGGCAGCCCACATGGCCTGCGAAGACGAGGAGCGTGTTCGTGTTGGACAGGGCCGGCGAATGGCCACGGCAGGCATGGGGCTTGCATGTGGCCCCTGGTCCCTCACTTGTAGAAGCCCTGCTCGAACGGCTCGTCGGTTACCAGCCTCCCCACGCGGTATCCCGCACGCTTTCGATCATGGCTTCCATGGGGAGACTTCTGGAAAAGAAATAGGCGCTGGACTGGTCGCAACAGCAGCTACCAAGGCAGAAGTATGCTGCGCGGGAAAATTGCGGTAAAGTGCCTTGCCTTCGAGCCCCAGATCCACCCGCATATATGCTTCATTCACGATCACGTCCTGTGAGTAACCGCAAGCTCTCAGGCCTCTCCTGGCATTGCCCCTGTGCGGCGCGGTTGCTGTAATTTGCTGCGCAGCGTCTTTCCGCGAAACGGGGAACGAGTGTGCGACTTCAGTCTGTGCACTGTCAAATGCGAAGCATATCGGCCCAGGATTCGTCAAGAATCACCGCTTTCACCACCACCAGCAGTGAAACACCAGAAGATCCGCCCCGAGCTTCAACGGGAGCCCACGACACCCCCCCCTCCTGACATCCACTCATCCGCAGGAGAGTGACATGCAAGCGTGTGGTGTGGCATCGGCCCTCAGGCCCCCATGTCTGGGCCCTGACCGGGCGGGGCATGCGGCTGTAGCGACTCGATGCGCCCCGCGCGGAAGCAGCCGACTTAGCCGCGCCGTCCCGTCGGCGACCCCTGTGCCTAGCGCGGCGCTGGCAGCACCGGCGGCGGCCAGTTCCGCGGCCCTGACTGCCATCGGCCCCGCATTTGGCTGGGTCGTGACCGTCGTGGGGCTGAGCGGCGTGATGCTCACGTGGATGGTGATCGGAGTTGCCAAGGCACGCCGAGCGGCAGGCGTGGCGGTGAGGATCGCGTGCTTTGCGTTGCCGCGGGAGAGGCGCCGGTCCGACGCAGAGACGACCCTCATCCCACACTCTGTCCTGCCCAAAGTATCCCGCCGTTTACGCCGAGGAGGACACGGAAGCGGCGCAGAAGTTCAACTGTGCCATGCGCACGCACTACAACACGCTGGAGCAGGTGTGGGGCTGATCACGGGCCACGCTGCTCTCACGCTCTCTAATCTCTGCCACTTCCGATGTACGTCCGAACCTCCGTCCTTGACCACAGTTCCCCATCTTTTTGGGCACGCTTCTGACCCTCGGGCTCACGCGGCCGCGGGTGGCTGCCGTGGCAGGCCTGATCTGGCTGGTGGCGAGGGTGCACTACTTCCGGGAGTACAGCAGCGGCGACCCCCAGAGGAGGCATAAGGCCAGCGGGGTGTCCTTCTTGGTCGTCATGTTCCTCATCGGCTCGACGGTGGTCATGGGCCTCGGCATGACCGGGGTGGTGCAGGCCCTCCTCCGCCAGCTGCTGTAGACCCTAGACAGCGCAGAGTTCAGATATGGGAGGCACGGCATGCGTCGACCCGAAATTAACTACTACTTCTTCCCCGCCATCTTCCCCGCCAGCCAGTCCATGCCCTCCCGAATGCCCTGGTTCTTCTTCGCCGAGGTGGGGAAGATGGCCCACTCGCGCGTCTTGCTGATGTCCGCAAGGCCCATCCCCAACGCGATGTCTGAAGCCGAGAGCGCCCCGGGCAAGTCCTGCTTGTTCGCGAACACCAGGATGCGCGCGCTTTGCAGCTCCTCCTCCGCTGCGCGTGCAAGAGATGGCAGAGCTCTGTCAGTCAAGAGCATGCCGAGTCCTGAACTGCCAGTCGTCCCAGCTGAATCGGCGTTGTTGGATGCAAGCACTTCTCACCCAGAATCTGGTGGAACTCGTCGCGGGTGGTCGGCAGCCGCTCCACGTCCGTGCTGTCGACCACATAGATGATGGCGTGCGTGTTGGGGTAGTAGTAGCGCCAGTAGGGGCGGATCCCGGTCTGCCCACCCAGGTCCCACACTGCAGGCGAGGGTGGGAGGTGGCTGATAGCAAAGGGCACTCTTAGTGCGACAGGCATGGCGGACATCTCAAATCAGAGCTCTATTTGTGTCACCTTGGAACTTGATGTTTCGGTAGGTCACCGTCTCCAAGTTGAAGCCGATCGTGGGGATCGTGGAGACGACCTCCCCCAGGTGGAGCTGGTACAAGACGGTCGTCTTCCCTGCGAGCACCGTCCCCCAAATCCCTTCCATCTGGCCCCACCGTGTCCGTCACATCACGCTTCTTTCATACTGACTTTCATGACACGGTCGGCAGGGCGCGTCACCTGCGTTGTCGAGCCCCAGCACCAGCACGCGCGCCTCTTGCTTGCTGAAGAGCGTCGACAGCGTCGACAGCCACACCCCCATGGCCCCTCCCTCCGCAGGACAGCGCGCCTTGCACACGTCAGCAAATGCCAAGGTGGCAATTCGTCGCGGGAATCGCGTGTAAGGACGGGGCGGGCTTGCACGCTGTGTGCGCGTTCCCCGATGGCGACTGAGCTCGCTGCGCGGTGTACGACGGCCTGCCTGTAACACAGTGGTTCCACGATCAAGTACATGCCGGGGAGATGGTGCACGTCGGCTCAGAGGCGTGGGGAGCAAGCGGGTCTCCCGTCTGACCATGACTCGAGTGTCAGATTTGCAGAAGCTGCTTTCAAAACGCTCGGTCACCCAGTTGGCCGACAACGTTCGAGCGGACGGGGAGATCGGGCTTTGGAGGCCTGTGCAGCGGCGGGACGCCCGCGGACTGCTCACCCTTACATCTAGGGAGACCCGGGGAGCCATGCTGAGGCACGTGGGCGCGAAGGTCTTGCCGGCGTTGGTGGAGGCCGGGACGGTGGGATCCCGGCTCGCGGCATGCAGCATCCACTCGAGCGCCTCCACCTGTGAGTCCCCGCCACCTGTGCGCTCGTGGATGCAAGCATTTCGCGATAAGATAGTCGGGGAGTCGTATCGGTCGCGGGGATCGCGTGCCTCCCTCTTGCTGGTGCGGGAACGCTTGCTCGTGCCGCCCCGCGGGGGGAACCGGCCGTGGAGGACATCTATGGGAATATTCCCGGCTGCGCTCCGACGTGCAATGCGCTAAGAATGGCGGGCACCTCCGCAGTTGGCTTCGCTTGCACGTTCGGCCCCTGCGCGGGGTATGCCGCCCCTTTCCTAGCCCCCTACCCTCTCCGATAGAGAGTTCGCGTCCCCGTGCTCGCAGCCGGGCGGGCGGGCGACTATTCGTGGCGGCCTTCGGACCGTGACGCCCCGAAGGACTTCGCCGAGGCCCTCGACCACAACTGGTCCGTGTTCGCGCTCCCGGACTTCTTCCGCGCCATGTCGCTGACGCTCAAGTACTTCTCCGACCGCAAGGTCCGTCGCCGCGTGCCGGCCGGGCGGTGCGGGCGGTGAACAGGCCGCCCAAGTCGCCTGGCGAGACGTCGACGCTTCCCCCCGCGGGTGCGCACGCAGGTCACGATCAACTACCCGTTCGAGAAGGCCCCCACGTCGCCACGCTTCCGCGGGGAGCACGTGCTGCGGCGGTACCCCACGGGGGAGGAGCGGTGCATCGCGTGCAAGCTCTGCGAGGCCGTGTGCCCGGCCCAGGCCATCACCATCGAGGCCGAGGAGCGCGAGGACGGGTCGAGGAGGACGACGCGCTACGACATCGACATGACTAAGTGCATCTACTGCGGGTTCTGCCAGGTGAGCGCGATGGTCGGGCCAACCGGTTGTGCCAGTTGGACGCGGAGCCGGGGGCAATCAGGCTTCGAGTTTCTTGTTGGGATGACGGAGCCATTGTCGCCGGCAGCGTGCGGCGATCGGACCACTCACTCGCCGACCGCCGTGTGGACTTCGCAGGAGGCCTGCCCCGTGGATGCGATCGTGGAGGGCCCGAACGCCGAGTTTGCGACGGAGACGCGGGAGGAGCTGCTGTACGACAAGCAGAAGCTCCTGGAGAACGGGGACAAGGTGGGAGATGGCATTTTCTGTGTGCGGGAGTGGGTCTCGGTGACACTTCACATGAGTCTTTGACTGGGTTGGCCGGCTCTGCCGCACACGGAATCTGCGCTGTGTTCGTCTCGCGCAGTGGGAGATCGAGATCGCCCAGAACCTCAAGACGGAAGCCATGTATCGCTGACGTGGTCCCTGCGTACCTGAGGGGGCTGCCCTGGAGGGATCATCGGACGACAGCAGGAGGAGGGGAAGGGTCAGACTTTGCTGCTTTTCAAAATGTCATGCGTGCTAGCGAGACTAAATCAGACTCTGTGGGAACCTGTACGCCTGCGCACGTTGAATTGTGGGTGCTGAGAAGCTGTGTGTTCAACCTACCCCCGTGGCTGCTCTCTGTGGTGACGCTTGGATGTGAGGAAAGCCAAAATTATCAAGTTTTCCACGTTTCGACCAGCTGGACCCGCCTGACAACTGGCGCCGGTGTGCCAGGGGAGCTGTGGCGAGGCTGAGGCGACTGTCCACGCACGCAGGTGGCAAACCCCGAACCAGTTTGGCGCCCCATCCGAAGTGGGTGGCGTGGCGTGGATTTTCGTGACTCCATGGCGGTCTGAGGCGCGGAAGATGTCTGCGGCTCACTCAGCCCGCACCAGCCCGCAGCGGCAGAGGCCGGGCAGATCGCGCGTGTCCAGCAGGTACGACATGCGGCTCGAGCGCCGTGCCTTGGCTCCCCAGCGGGGGCCCGGTCTCGGCTGCGCATTCAAACACCTCTGCAGCCTTCTTGAGCCCCGGGGCTTGCCCAGTAAGCCCTTTGCGGCAACCCCCCTCCGCAGGGGTTTTGGAGTGATCCGCGATCCCGATGCTGAGTCCCACAGGGCGGAGATGGCTGACTTCGCCAGCCCGACGTTCTTGGTGAGTCGCCATGGCGCACCTCGAGGACCGCGCGGCCTCTTTCGGGAACCCTTTTTCGACGGATTAAGCGCTGCTGGGAACGGATTGCGCATCGTGGCGTTCCATGGCCGGAAAACATCGGGCATCCTTGTGGCGTGCCTGCAGAGGCCCCCGGCCGCGCGAGCCGACAGCGCGGAGGAAGATGGATATGTGGTACAGATTGTCCCGGGGATCAGCGCGCGGGTGGACTTCTCATCCGTGGGGCAGGGGCCCGGGAGGGGCCGCAGCGCCTCTGCCGGACGCGGCGCGAGCAGTCCTGGCCGCGCCGTTCGATCTAAGGGCGAATCCTTCCTTCGGTGAGCGACGCTCTATCTCTTGCGCGTGCGGTCCATCGATTCCACCGCGCTTTGGCCGCGTCGGGGCGTCTCCAACCCTTGCCACGGTCCTACGGTCCTTGCCCCTGACCTGCAGGGACCACCACGCGATGGCACTGGCGCCGGAACGCGCATCCGACCCCGTGTTCGGTCGCCATCCAAGCCGTGGCCGCCGTGCCGACGAGCCCGCCAGCCCAGGGGTCGACGTCCCCGTGCAGCGTGGCAAGACACCGTGGCGCCCCGCGGGCCGCAGCTCCCTCTACCCGCACGGCGTCGAGATCTTCCGGCTCGGGAACCCCCGCGCCCCGTCCACGGTGCTCCGGCCGAGCGACTACAATCCCCGCGACGCCGGCCCCGGCGCGCGCCAGCAGTACGACTACCCTCCCGAGCTCCTGCAGAAGCTCGTCAGGGCGGCGGGGCGCTCGCGGCGCGCGACGCCGACCCGGGAGAAGCCCGCGCGGGGTGGCGTGGGCGACACGCGCCCCGGGTCGCCCTTTGGGGCCCAGCGGTCGTGGGCCCAGTCTGTGCAGGGGCTGGACCCGGCTGAGGTCCCCGGCTCGCCAGGTGCGTGGATTCGAGCCTGACACAACCAATATGACCATGTCTTTCGGCCTGGCTGCCGATCCCATCTCGGGTCCAAGCAGCGCCCGACCACTCAGCACGTCGACCCTCGCAGCGCCCTCGAGCCTCGCCACCCCCCCGTGGGCCACGCCGCCCGAGTCGCTGGCCGTCGATCGCTTCGGGGCCACGGGCCGCTCGAGTCGTCCCTCTCGCCGATCGGAGACGTCCCGGCACGCCTCTCCCCTGGGCACCTCCAACTCCTTCTACCTGGTGTGTCTAATGCAGAGGCCCTCTCATGCTTAGCAAGCCTCGCGTCGCCCACAAGCGACCGCTGCACCTGACGTGCGCCGCAGGGGGTGTCGGGATTCGAGAAGTCCTTCAAGAGGTCGACGTCCCGGGACGGCACGCCGGTCGAGCGACGGACGTCGGCCAGCGCGACGCACAGCATGACCTTCGCAGAGCGCTTCCAGCGCATGTCCGGCATGCTGCGCGCCTACGAGCCCCCGCCCGACGCCGCGGGCAAGCCTGCCTTCCGTGCCGGTGAGGCATAACGGCCGTTGGGTCCGGGTGTGCTGTGCACCCTCTCGGGCCGTGCTGGTGTGGACCCGTGTGGTTGACGTGGCGGGGAGCACGTCACGCATCGCCACATGCAACCGCACCCTCGCTGCACCCCCACAGGCCCGGCTGCCATGACGGAGGAACGCCGTCGGCTGCTCTCCCTGCGATCGTCCGCGAACGCCCTCAACCGCCTCGAGTTCGCATCGACGTCCGCCGCCGGCCAGACGGCGCTCTCGGAGGCGCCCCGAGGGGCCCGGGACGGCAGCCCACTCTCGGGGTCCGTGGCCGGCCTCAGCGCCCCGGCCCGCGGCCTCACCCGCACCCTCAGCCCGTCCAGCGCATCCGAATGGGGCCTCTACACCGACTGGGGCGGCATGAGCATCGCCAGCACGCGCGCGGTGAGGCGCCTCGATGGCTCTCAATGGATGCCCTGTGCCATGTTGCCATCCACCGGCACCTCACCCTATGCGCTGCCGCTTCCCCGCCCCCCGCAGCCTCCCCCGGAGCCGCTGCTGCACCCCAAGAACGAGGTCTTGGTGGTGGATTCCCCCCAGACCGGCCGACGCGACCGCTTCTGGTCGCCCTCGCGCCGCAGCCTCGCGGGTGCGGCCGCCCCCGCCGACGCCCCCTCGGCCCTGCGCGCGTCCACCGCGTCCCTGCACGACCGCCGCATGACCTGGGACCGCACCTCCATGTCCGCCACGTCCCAGCGCTCCCTGGGGTCCTCTCGGGTGTTTGAGGAGGGCGTCTCGGACTCGATGCACCTCACGGGGGCGTCACGCCCCAGCAGCGCCCGCGGCGACGGGCCCAGCAGCGCCCGCGGTGACCGGCCCGGTGCGCAGGGCGGGGCCGCGGGGACCAGCCGCGACCGGCCTGGCCCCGCGGCTGGCTCGGTGGCGCGTGAGGCGTCCTCGGGAGCCCTGGAGGGCCTGCCCCTGGCCATCCCGAGCAGCGTGGAGGAGGAGCCGCTGGCGGAGGGCGCGGAGGCCATGCAGGCGATCCACGAGCAGGAGGCGAGGGTGCGGCGGGAGATGGAGCGGCTGCGGGCGCTGCTGTCCGTGTCGGGGGCGAAGCCGGGGGCAGAGGGGCCGGCCGGCGGGGAGCGGGATGTGGCGGGGGCCGCTGCGTCTGGCGAAGCGGGGACTGGCGTGGGGATGGGCCACGGCAGGGACGCGGGTGGGGCGGAGGGCCGGCCTCGACGTCACCTGCGCCGCGCCAGCAGCAGCCTGGTGCAGCGGTCGTTTGCGATGGGTCTGTCCGACGACGAGGATCGGAGCAGCGTGGAGGAGGGGGTCGAGGGGAGCGGAGCGGGGCACGTGGCGGGCAACGCGGCAGGCGGTGCGGAGGCGGGCGAGGGGCGTCCAGGCAGTGTCCCTGCCGCAGGGTGGGGCGTGCGCGGGGACAGCAACGCGGATTCGGCGGCTGAGGTGCTGCGCCCGTCGCTGCGGCTGGCGGCCGGCCTGTGGTCCGAGGATGGGACCCCAGAGGGCAGCGTGGCGCCCCTCTCCCGGGCAGGCGACAGCAGGGACTTGGGGCTGGACGCAGCACAAGTGACGCAGGGCGCGGGGGGCGGGCAGGGCACCACCACCCGCACGGCGGACGGCGCCGGTGCGCCACGCGAGGTCGCGTCGGCTTCGAGAGCTCCCTTGGCGGGCCCGCATGCCTCGCCCCCTGCACCCGCACCTGGGTCACCCCCGGCGGCCCATGCGGCGCCGGGCGGGTCCCCTGCGTCGATGTCGCCGCCCGCGCCTGCCACGACGACGCAGGAGCGGCTGGCTGCCATGGACGCCCAGATGGCCGCGCTCACCAGGGAGCTGATGCGCACGGGGACGTCGACCAGCTCCAACGCCAGCGGCAGGGGTGGGTCCGCGGCGGCAGGAAGCGCCAGGACGCCGGGTGCTGGAGCCGGCGACGGGGAGTGGGACGGCGCGGGCGCAGGGTCGAGACAGGCGGGGCAGGGTGCGATGGCTGGGCCGGCTTCCGTCGCCAGTGGGGAGGGGTCGGGCAGCGAGGGTCCCATGATGGGCGCGGGCTCGCAGGGTGCCGGGCGCGTGCTGACGTCGACATTCAGCATGAGCAGCTCGCGGCAGGCATCCGTGGGCCGGGAGGTCAGCCGGGGCAGCTCCGCCAAGGACGGCGCGGGGCTCGGGGTCGCCCACCACGGTGCGGCGGGGAACTCCTTCCTCTCGCCGATCGCGTCCATGGAGGCCGATCCACCGATGGAGGCGGGCGCAGCGGCGATGGTCGCGCAGTCGGCGTGGGCGCCAGCGGGGTCGAACTCCAAGGCCCGCGAGGGTCCTCGCCACGGGGGCAACGCCTTTCTGACGGAAGAGGAGGACGGGGACGAGGACCCGGCACCGATCGCGGACTCGACCTCACGGCATGTGCTGCGCGGGTCGGGCGAATGGGGCTCGGCGGCGGGGGCAGAGGCGGCAAGGGCAGAGGGCGGGCGTGCGGGGGAGCGCATGACGGCCGCCGCCGGCAGCAATCCGTTCGAGGGCTCCAGCGAGGCCAGCTCTCGCGAGCGCAGCGGGCGGTGGGCCTCGGCGGAGGGCGCGGCCCTGGGCGTTGTTAACGCGTCCGTGGACGTGTCGCTTTCGATGGACCCCGATGCCAAGGCGGGATCCGAGAGAGCGTCTGAGGGTGGGGCTCTCGAGGAGCTCAACCGCACGTCGGAGCCTGGGAGTGCCATGGGAGAGGGCCCGGCCGAGTACGGGGGGCTGCTCAGCTCGTCGCCGGAGGATGACCTGCGGCCGGGCGGTGGGGGCAGGGGCTTGGGGCTGCGGTACCAGCAGGACTGGGGTGCGCGGGGGGGCGGAGGCGGGGGCGGAGGCGCGGGTGGAGGCGGGGCTGCTCAGGGTCTCCGGTACCAGAGCTGGGGTGCGGGGGAGGGCTCCAGTGCGCAGGGGCAGGGTTTTCAGGAGGGCCCCACCCGTTCAGCTTCCGCTGAGCGTGGTGGGGCCGATGCTCCCGGGGGTGCGGGCGCGGCGGGGGCACCGCATGCGGCAGAGTCGGCGTGCCGTGCATCGGAGTTGGCGCCCCTTTCACCGGGATGGGCAAGTGACGGAGAGTCGCTCCCAGGCGCAGCGCATCGGGGAGACTTGGGGGACCAGGTGACGGCGACTGTCGGCGGATATGAAGACGACGGCGCAGACTTTGATCTGGATGATGCCCAATTGCGTGCTGGGGGAGGGGTGTCGGGCGCGAGGGGCGGCGGCAGTCACACGGGGGACGTGGGGGGCGGTGCCTGGGGCGCGCCTGCCACGCCCGCGCATACCGTGGACCATGACGACTACGAGGTGTCCGACCTGAGCAGCCCCGCTGCGTTGGGGACGGCTGGGGGCCGGGCGCCCGCCACAGCGCCTGGCGAGCGGGTCAGGTGGGGGGTGCAGGAAGGGGGGCAGTCGCCGGTGGATGCGACACAGAGCGAGGTCGAGGCGGGTCCAGGGGTGGGAGACGCTGCGCCGTCAAGGGCCGAGCTGTGCGGCCAGACGCCGACGCGCCTGTTTGCTGGCAGGGAAGGCACGGGCGGGGCGGACGACAGCGCTGCCAGGGCAGATGAAGGTGTGCGTGCCGGCTCAGTATCGGAGGCGCAGAGTGGCAGAGGTGGCGAGGGAAGGAACGCGGATGAGGCGGGCGGGGAGGGGTCGGTGCCGGTTCTTGCACGGGTGCTGCGGAGGGCGTCGCATCGCACCGAGAGCATCGTTTCGGAGATCAGTATCCGCGCGGGCGAGGGCATCTACGAGCGCGGCGCTGGCGTCCAGCGAAGCCGACCCCAGGCACCCGGCAAGCGAGCTGCGGGGCCTGCTTACCCAGCAGACAGGGCGTCTGGGAGGGCAGCTGGGGCAGCAGGGGCAGCGCGGCGACCTGGCAGCCCCGGCCGCGTTCCGTGGGACTCGACCAAGCGCGTGGTGCCGCCGCCCTTCACGCCCTACACCCTGGCGGCGCCCATGCAGGCGCCCATGCCTGGCGCGGCCAAGGGCGCCCAGTTGACAGCCCACGCACCGCCGGCTGCCTCTGCCCGGCCTACCTCGGCGGGGCCCAAGTCGCGCCCCTCTCCGTCGCTCGGGGGGGCCGCTGCCAAGGCCCCTGCGCGAGACGGCTCACGAGGCAGAGGCGACGACCGTGCCGCAACGAGGCCGGGGTCTGCCGGCCGACCAGGAACTGCAACGGGGCCGTCGCAGCGTCCGTCGAGCGCGGACCGAAGGCGGGGATCGGGCAGCGCCGTGAAGGCTCGCGACGGTGCGGTGAGGGGGGCCACTGAGGTGCACCCGTCGCGTCCGACGGAGGAGAGTGCTGGACTGGCACGACAGCAACGGCGCGGCTCGACCTCGCAGCCCGTTGCGACAGGCAAGGGAGGGGGCAGCGACTCGGTGGCAACAGAGGCGCGGACGGGGCGCACGGAGGAGTCTGCATGGCTCGTGGAAGCATGGGTTGATGAGAGCGTGGGGCGTAGGCCAAGCGAGGCTGCCCCTGGCGACGAGGTGGCGAAGCCGGGAGACGATGGGGGAAAAGCGAGCACCGGCCGGGCAGATGCGGAGCTGTCGTGGAAGCTGGGGAGGGCCAAGGAGGCGCTGGCGGCTGCGGGGGAGGCGGCGCTGCGGCTACGGTCCCGCCGCGGCAGCCATGCGTCTTCCCTCGCGGAGGTATCGGGGCCGGTCGACGCACCCATGCAAGTCGCGTCCCAGCACGCTCCACAAGCTCAGACATCCACCGACCTTGCCACAGCAACGGGGCGGGCAGGCCAGCCCCCAGCCGGGCCCGTTCATGGCGCGGGTGGTCCACGCGCGGCAGTCGCCTCCGCAGTCGGAGACGGCGAGGCGACGGGGGCGACCGGCGTGACCCGGCAACATGCGCCAGTGGCATCCGGTGCACTGGGCGATTTGCAGCAGCCGAGCCAACCCCGTCCGGAGGAGCCCACGAGCCCCGGTGTCGACGTCCTGCCCTCATACATGACGTCGCCGATCCGCCGGGCCGTCGCCCCTCATCGGCCCGGGAAAGACGACGCCGCAGGAGCGGCGGGGTACGTCCCTGCCGCCAGCCCCAACACGCTGGGCCGGCGCACGCAGAGCCTCATCGCGGACAAGTACACGCGGATGCTGGTGATGGAGGCGCTGGGGCTGTCCGGGACGGGCGCTGATGGGAGTGGTGCCGGGGCAGGGTCGGTGCTGGCTGCGATTGAGAACCAGCCTGGGCTGAAGCGAGCCGCCAGCGCCGACAAGCCCAAGGGCAGCCCGCGGGGGCCGGTGGACGGCGGGGCACGCGCGATAGCCGGGCGCAAGCGAGAGGGTACGCCCAGCAAGTCCCCCGTGACACGCAAGCGCCTGAGCGTGGGCCCCCCGCCCTCCCCGCGACGCGACGGCAGCGATGCTTCACCTCTGCCAGGCCCTCTTCGTCGCTACACCACGTGGCTGGAGTCCTCTTTGTCCCCGGAGGCTCTGAGGGCGCCTGAGTTGGGGCCTGAGTTCGACCCAGCGATGGGGACTGCAACGGGGCCCGAGACGGGTGCGACGGATGGAGATGCCACCCCCGGGCGCGGTGGCCCTGCCGCAGCGCTGGCGACGTCGGACGCCCAGGTCAGGGCATCGCCGTCGGGCAGGCGGGGTGCAGGGGCAGCGCCTCCCGACGGCCGGCCCATGACGATGGGCAGGTGGGAGTCGGGATCGGTGTGGGGCACTCCCGAGGGGAGCCGCAGCGAGGCGTTGTCTGAGGCGGCGTGGCCCTCTGCGGACGCCCCCGCTATGCTGCGCGGGCGGCCCGGGGAGTCCGTGCGTGGTGCCGGCCGCTTGGGACAGCGCGGGTCCCCTGCCGCCCCTTCGCACGCGGTGGCGACCGGGCGCGACGTGGCTCTCACCGAGGCGCCGGCGGGAGCAGTGCCGGTGGTCCAGAGTGGCGAGGGTCCTGGTGTGGGCCTGGAGAGGTTCCTCTCTGTGGAGTCCGCCGCCCCAGTCTGGCGTGGCGCCAGTCTCCCGCCAGCCACCGAGGGCCTCGCAGCGACTGAAGCGGAGACGGGGCACAGCGGCAGGCACGGCGAGAGGGACAGCAAGGGAGCCCAGGTGGCCGCGCCAAGCACGCACGTCTCGGCCAGTGGTGGACCTCCCACGACACATGACGCGTCAGCCAGCAATGGAGGGGCCGGTGGGGCCGACGACGTCGGGGAGATGCCAGGCTCCTCTCATTCTCACGGTGACGTGCCAGGTGCCTCGCTTCGCATGGCGCCCTCGAGTCCCGCCCGCACTCCGCTGCCCTCGAGCGCGGTCCGCGTCTCCACACCGACCCCCGACTCTGCCGGGAACGCTTCCTTCTTCAGCGCCGGGACCGATCCCGCGCGAGAGGCGCGCCTTGCGGGCGGCGTGGCGGGCCGCGACGCCTCGGCTACCCGAGCGCGGGCGGCCACGGAATTCCACGAGTGCGTGTCGGTGCAGGGCGGACCTGTGCACGCGTCGGCGCACGAGGCGAGGGAGGTAGCGGCGCGTGGGCTCCCGCGGGTGTCCAGCGCCGGGGGCATGGGGGGAGCGGAGGCGATGCCCTCAACCACCGGCCGCCTCCGTGCTGCCTCCGCTGCTGCTGGGGAGCCACCTGGCGCGAGGAGCGCCTGGCGTGGATCCCACGATGGCGAGGGGGATACCTCTGACTGGCACGGAACTGGGGACGCGTCGGTGGAGGCGATCGCAGGCGACGTCGAGCCTGGGGTGGGTATAACCGCCGTGGAGGTGGCAGGCACGTTTGGTGCTTGGAACGCCCGAGACGCTGGGGACGCTTTGGCTGCTGGTGAGAGCGGCAGAGTTCCGGAGAGATGGGCGGCGGAGACGGGGCAGGCGCCGGGATCTGAGGGAGGGGCGGGCGAGGTGCCGGGAGGGGGTGGGGCCACAACGGCGGCGTCACCAACAGCGCGTGAAGTCCGATCTACTGCCACGGAAGACGGGCGCGACGATCAAGAAGCCGACCCGGCCCCGGCGCTGGTACCTGCATTCGAGGAAAGCTCGTCAGTCAGTCCAAAGGATGCAGCCCTCACAGCACCGAGCACAGCGGACCTCGACTTCGCTGCCCGGCCATTGGGGGCCAAGCGTGGGGCTCCCGAGTCGCCAGGGCTGCTGAGCCCCCGCGAGGGCAGTCGCCGCAAGGAGGAGGAGATGGAATTCGAGGCCACGCTGTCACCGGGGCGGCTGTCGTTCGATGCGGCTGGGACGGACGGAGGGGCGCAAGACGGGGCGTCAGGGAGCGGCGCAGAGGGGGAACAGGACGCGGACAGCCGCGATGCCGGGGCCGCGCGAGCGACGGAGGACGAGGGCGAGGGCCGGGAGGACGCAGCGGAGGCCGCGACTGGGGTCGGGCCTTTCGCGGGTGATGGCCCATCCGTCGCTGACCCGGCAGCTCCCGTGGGCTCTGTGTTGCATGGCATGCAGCACGCTGCCTTCCCAGAAGCGCCAGGCACCCCCCGCTCGCCGCGCTCGCCCTCTGCTGCGGACCCCTCGGCCCTCGCGTCGCCCCCGGTGTCGCCAGACAGCCCTCCTGGTCCCATCGCCACCGCCGCCGTCACCACCACCCCGCCCCCACAGCCCCCTGCCCTTGCCCGGGTTCTGTCCACCCCGCCGCGCTCCGCTGAGCCTGGGAGCCCCTCGTCGACATCCACGCGGTCGCCCATGCCTCTGCTGGACGCGTTTGACGGGGGCCTGTTCTTCGCGGAGGGGTCGGAGGCAGAGGTGGGGCGCGGCGGGCGAGGGCGGGGGAAGACGCGGGGCCGGGTGCTGGGGGACTTCGGCAGCCTGGACAAAGTGACCTCCCGACTGCGCGTGGCGTGGGGCACGGACGACGCGCTGGGTGAGGGCGGCGCAATGGACGCTCTTGATACAGCAGAGGCGGCCGAGTGGGTGCCCCCAGTGGGCGAGGCAGGGTCAGGGCACGAGGCAGGGGGTCTCGACGAGGGGCCATCCGCAAGGAAGGCTCAGGAGGGGCTGCCCCCTGTGGTGCCGGGCGATGTTGGCGGTGCGGCCAGCGATGGCGACGGCAACGGCGTCGTCTCCAGTCACGGCGTTGCGAGCAGCGACGGGGACGAGTCGGGGAGTGGGTCGGAGTGGGGGGACGAGCGCGTCGCGTCGGGCGTGGCGCGCGCGCGGATGCTGGAGGAGGCGGCGGTGGCGGCGCTGGTGTGGCTGCGGGAGGGCACGCAGAGGCGGGCCAACTCGCTGCCGAGCCCGACCGTGCTGCAGGCCGTGCTGCGTGGCGAGGTGGACGTGTCGCTGGGCGGGAACGCGCCTCTGCTGCCGCGACAGCACTCCGAAGACGGAGAAGGGACCCACGCCCGCGGCCGAGGGGACACAGCCGCGCCATCAGACGGGGCCGGAGTCGCGGGGAGCCCCGGTGCAAGGGGCGCCGTTGAGTCACTGTCCGGGCCGACCCGCAGCGTCTTCCGCCTCGCAGCGGCGCAGTCCACAGCGGCAGAGGCATCGGGGTCGGACCCACCACCGCTGCCGAGCCCCCCTGCCCGCGAGAGCCGCTTCTCGCCCGGGCGCTGGGCGGCTGAGCCGGCTCCAGCGTCCGTGGCAGCCCTGGCCCGGCAGCTCGAGGCGGGCGAGTGGCCATCGCCCGCGCCAATCGCCCGTGCCCCTGCCGACGCCGCCACCCCCTCCGGGCGCGTGCGCGAGCTCACCGAGCAGCTGCAGTTCCAGTTGCGGAGCCGCAACCTCGACGACCCCTCATCCAATTACGAGTCCGCGCCTGGGGCCCCGACGACCGGGATCAAGCCCACCGCCGCGCGCCGGCTGCCCCCCGGGGCCGTCGCGACGCCGTTCGCGGCGCAGCGCCTTTCCCAGGGCACGCTGGACTCCCCCGGGCCCACCCCCAAGGCCAGGCCCGCCACGGCCAACTCCGCGACGTCCCCGTTGGCCGGCCTCTCCGACACGTTTGAGGCTGGGCTGGTCTCTTCGCCCTCGTTCGCCTTCGTCGAGGGGCAGTCCGCTACCGATGCAGGCTCTCCCAAGACACGCGATGCATCCGTGACTGCGGGCACAGGGGTAGGCCTGTCCCATGCCCTCACCGGAGCATCGCGTGTGCCTGCCGGGGCACCCGCCTCTGCTCCGTCGCGCACTGCCGCTGCGGCCTCGACCACGACAGACGCAGAGGCATCGGCACCTGCGACCCTGGGCCCCGGCACAGAGCCCGCTGCCCCTGGCGAGCGGCCGGCGCCTGCGAAAGCGCCTCCCGCCCCGCCCTTGCCTGCGGCCCTGCGCCAGTCTGCTCCCAAGCCCCGGGCGCCCTCCGCGGCCCCTCCTGTGCCGGCAGCGCTGTTGCGCAAGGGCTCTGCTCCCGTGCGGTCCGCCTCGCTGGGCCCCATCGTGGTCCCCACGGGCCCCGCCCCAGTCTCGCCCTCGTCCACCCAGGCCAGCAAGAAGCCCGCGCAGGCCCCGCCCCTTCCCGCGAGCCTCGCGAAGAAGCCCCGCGTGGGGCCCGCGCCCCCGCTGCCACCGTCCTTGGCGCCCAAGACCAAGCCCCCGCCTGCGCCTGGTCCTGCGCCTGCCGCACCACCCCCGCCATCCCTCGCAAAGGGCAAGGCGGCCGCTCCCCCCGCGCCAGGGGGCAAGGCCCCGCCCGCCCCCCCCCCTCCCGTGCCGCCCTTGCTGGGCAAGAAGCTGGCCCCGCCGCCCCCTCTGCCGCCCAAGGCCCCTGCCAAGGCCGCGCCGGCGGCCAAGGAGGGCGCGGCGTCGGAGGAGGGCCCCGCGAGCGCGTCCCGGCTCAAGCTGCGCCTGAAGCCTCTCCACTGGGAGAAGCTGGTGGCGCGAGCGGGGACGGTGTGGGAGCGATTGTTGTCGCAGGAGGAGGCAGCGGGCGTGGACTGGGCCGAGCTGGAACGACTTTTCGCAATCCAGTACTCGGAGGCGGCGCAGCGGCTGGCGGACGCCCAGCGCGCGGGGCGGCCGGCGCGGGGTGGCACCATCCACATCGTCGGGGCAAGGCGGGCGCACCTGCTGGGCATCGAGCTGTCCGGGGTGCGGCTGGCGCTGGCCGAGGTGTGCGCGGCGGTGCTCTCCTTCGACGCGCAGGCCCTGTCCGGCGGGCAGCTGGAGGTCCTGGCGCGCGCCGTGCCCACTGCGGACGAGCGCGCCGAGCTGGAGGCGTACGCGCGGGGGGAGCACCCGCGGCACCCGGGCCTCAGCGACCCGGGGATGCTGGCGGCGGTCGACCGCTACTTCCTGCAGGTGATGCGGGCGCTGGGTCGGTCGCCTTTGCCCCTCGCTGGTTCAAGCCAGGCGGGTTGTTCTGGTGCCAACAGTCTCTATTCGTGCCTCGTCCCGCAGATCCTCCCCCTCCCTCGGCTCGAGGGCCGCCTCAAGGCCCTGGAGGTGTGCATGGGGGGCGGCGTCCGTGCGCAGCAGCTGGGGGCGGCGCTGGCGTCGGTGGTCGAGGCGTGCGAGGCGCTGCGGGCGAGCGCGGCCTTCCAGCGCACGCTGCGGAGCGTCCTGCAGGTCGGCAACTTCATGAACGACGGCACGGCCCGCGGGGGCGCGGCCGGCTTCCGCCTGGCCTTTCTGCTGTCGCTGGCGGACGTGCGCGCGTCCACCGACAAGGACACGAGCGTGCTGCACTTCCTGGTCGAGCAGTCGGAGGCCGAGGGGGGCGACGGCGGCATGGTGGCGCTCCCGCGCGAGCTCTCCGCCGTGACGCGTGCCGCGGCCGTGGACCTCCCGGCCGTGGGGCAGGCCCTGGGGGAGCTGGCGGGGGCGCTGCGCCGCGCTGACGCCGAGGTGGCCGCGGCCGAGCGCCTGCGGGCGGAGGAGGAGGCGGCGCCTCTCAGCACCGTGGATGCCGCCCTCTGTTCCGCGACGGGGCTCGACCCGCTCACGGTGGCCGCCTCCCACGCGGCCTTCCTCGGGCGCACGCGCGGGGACCTCTCGGCCCTCGCCGCGACGCTCGCGGGCGTGCGCGCGATGGAGGACCGGGCGCGCGCGTCCCTCGAGGCCCTGAGCGCCTTCTTTGGGGAGGCCCACTCGGCCGCCCAGCCCACGGCCGTACTGCGCACGGTGGCGGGCTTCCTCCGCGACGTGGACCGGGCCATGGCGGACGTGCGGCAGCGGCGCAAGGAGGAGGCGGAGCGCGCGGCCAGGTGGGGCTGGCTCGCGGCGGCTGGGGTGGCGGCCGGGGCTGTTGTGGTATATATTGAGTTGAAACGGGTGCCTCGGTGTGTGTCGCCCCGCAGAGCCTTGAGAGGTGCGGTAAGCGCCTCGGGGGTCCCCAGCGGCATGCAGACGCCCAGGGCAGCGGTGGTCGACGACGCGGCTGGGGGTCCGGGGTTGGACCCCGCGACCCCGGATGCGGCGGTGCTGGCGGCCAAGCTGGCGGGGGTGGTGGAGGAGCAGGGCGCCGAGGACCACCGGCGCGCGGGCAGCGCTGTCTGGAGCGCCAGGCGAGGGGCAGGGAGGGCGCAGGGGGTAGGTCTGTTGCCGGCATCGGCAGCCATATGGGAGGAGTCACGGCCACCGCCTGCACCGTGTGCTTGCAGGAGTGGGCAGGGCACGCCCATGCAGTCGACGACGCCGTCCCGGGCCCCCGCCACTCCCCAGACGTCTCGGAGGTCGTTGATGGCGGACCTCACCCTCCTCAGCGGGGAAGGGCAGACCTCACCTGGCGGTGGCGACGCAGGCCAGCGCAGGACATAGGCACGTGCTGCGGATTGCTTCATGTTCCTCTTCACTCTAGGATTGGCCGAAACTGTCTTCTGTATCTTGGTGGTTCAACATTCGTGACACACGGCTGACCGGCCGCCCAGTTGTGCGGCCCGCTAGCGTTCCTCATCGCCGCCTGAGGAAGTTGCTGGGCGCCCCGCCGTCCCGGTACCGCGGGGACGGCCCTCGCATCCCCCCGGCGTCCATCACAGCACCACCCCGGCCTCCCCACGACATCCCCGGCAGGCCCATGGGCGGGGGCCCGCCGACCCCCGGCGGCCCGGGCATGTTGACGCCGGGAACCCCCATGTCCGGCGTCAGAATGGCCACGTCCAGGAAATCCCCGATCTGCGCGGGGTGGCTGGAGGCAGGTCTGACCTCTGCAGCGCTGCGCCCGCGTCTGTGATCCACGGAGCCGCGAGATGACGGCCGAGCGCACCTGGAACTTGAGCGCATGCAGCGTCAGGTCGTCGTCCGGCCCCTTCATCTTGGAGTGCACCTTGCCCAGGGCCCTGATGTTCAGCCCTCGCTGCACACACGAAGGGAACGGATCCAACCCTCATTGGGAGCGGCCTGCGGAGAGCCACGCGTCAAAAGCCGCTTGCATATTCGCAACGAGCCCCTACCCTGTCCGGGAAGATGCTTGCGAAGTCCAGGACCGCGTTCGGGTGCCGTGCCAAGGGGTGCACGTCCTGCAGCAGCTCCGTGATCTCCCTGCGACGGGGCATTGGGAGAGGAGCGACTGTCTGGACACACATCGGCGACGCGCAGCGGTGGAGGCGGGGAGCGCGGCGCCTGGCCGCTCCCCCCTCTGCAATGGCCCTCCTCCACAGCCAGCGGCCCTCGCCTCAGCGTGGCGTCCATCCACGTGTAAATTTGCACTTCGCTCTTCGGCTCCTCGCCCCTCCTGCTGAATTCTATGACCTTGTGATGCCCGCCCCTCTGCGAACGCATGCAGTTCCTTCGCCATCGCTGCGCTCCCTCCCTCTCTGACCCTCTCCAAGGACCGCAAGTGAGGCATCACAGCCATCGCATTCATAGAGAGAGGTCCAGCGAGCGGCTCGCCTTGGGAAAGACGCGGAGCAGCAGCGGGCACGTCTTCTCCCGATCGACCTCGTGCCTCGGCTCCGACCCAACAATCTGCCCATTCTCCTCGTTCACAGCGACCACCACCGCCCTCGGCTTGGGGCCGCGGGAGCTCATCACCCCTTCCCTCCCCTTGGACACAGCTGTGTTGCGATCTCACAGGGACAGCACGCGCGATGACACGTCGATGATTCTCTTGTGGTACTCAGGACAGCGTGGGGGAGAGGATGGCGTGACATCGGCAGAGGTTTGGCAGAAGAGCCACGGCTTCGTAGGTACCCTACCCTGACCGTGTAACTCTTCACTTTTACTCATTTAACGCCCCAATCCCCCCCACATGGTATACCTCTGGCACCCAGGGACAATCTATCTAGCGAGGTGCCATCCCCACTTTGATTGTGAACTGCAATCGAGCTGCCCGTGCGATGGGGCCGGCACGCCCGCTCGTCAAGGCATGTCTCTTCGATATGGATGGCCTCCTCCTCGACACGGAGGCGCTCTACACCAAGGTGCAGGAGCAAATTCTGCAACGGTACGACAAAGCCTTCACCTGGGACTTAAAAGCCAAGATGATGGGGAAGAAAGCGCTAGAGGCCGCCGAGGCGAGTCACCATCGATCCCAGCGCCCTTCCAGGTTGGATGGATGCCCCGGGCAGTGGCAATCATTGCCTTTTCCGCCTCCAACTCCCCAGGTTCTGGTGGATGAGCTGGGACTGCAGGGCCAGCTGAGGCCCGCTGACTTCGTGCGGGAAAGGGAGGAGCTGCTCGCCGGCCTCTTTCCCGACGCGCAGCTCATGGCAGGGGCAGAGGCCTTAGTGCGGCACCTGCACCGGCACGGCGTGCCCATGGCAGTGGCCACGTCATCCCACCGTCGGCACTTTGACCTGAAGACCGCCAAGCACAGAGACCTGTTCGCGCTCTTCGACGCCATCGTCACGGGCGACATGGTGACCCGTGGGAAGCCCGATCCAGAGATCTTTTTGGAGGCGGCGGCCCGACTGACCGCACGGGGCGTGCAGGACCCGTCCTCGGCGCTCGTCTTTGAGGACGCGCCGGCTGGGGTGGAGGCAGCGTTGCGTGCCGGCATGCCTTGCGTCCTTATCCCGGACCCCAGCATGCGGCTGGACGTGAGTGGGGTCACGCTGGAGAGTGCGGCATGTTTCGGGAGGCGCACGTGCACACCATGCGCAGACCGGTCTTCTACCCGCAGGACGTGCCACAGGCAACACAGACGCTCGCGTCGCTTGCGGAATTCAAGCCGGAGGAATGGGGCCTGCCCCCGTTCTCATCATCATGATGGCATCGCCAATCGCTGTGGTCTTACTGAGGCGCCCAGTCAGGGGGCACGATAATTCGACAGAGCCTCGGATGCACCTCCACGTAGGTCGGTCCCACGCCGATATCCTCCCCGTCGAGCGAGATCCACGTCCGCTTGGCATCCCCTCTCCTCTCTGCGGCGGTAGCGCACGCGTGACGTATGGTCTGGCACCGTCGCCGTAGCCAGCCGAGCGCCGTGCGTGGCTGACCTGGCTTGCGGGGGAGGAGCAGCACCCCCCCGACGTCCTCCTTGCTCACGTAAGGCAGCGAGAGCGTCGTGCCCTTGGCGGCCTCGTCGAAGAAGTTGACGACTTGCCTGCGCGTAACTCCCTCACCGAGGGAGACCGTGCTGATTGAGCCCGAGCTGAAGGACTGCCCGGGGCAGGCGCAGACGTCGGAGGTAATCCAAGGCTGGTTGAAGACGCCCCACACAGGGAAGCGCACCTGCGGCACACGGCGCCAACCGTCGGGGAGCGTCGCAGCCCCGTCTCGGCCCCTCGCCAGCAGCTGCTGGCTCAGGTCCGCCAGCGGCAGCCCATTCTCGGAAGCCCGCTGCGACGCAGCGGCTGCCACAACCGCCCCGACGTCCGAAAGCCCGCCCGACTCGGGGACAGCCGCTCCCGCCTCGCCCCAGAGGTCCCCGGCTCCTGCCACACGCCGCGAGTGGGTCTGGTACAGGGCCTCCACCTCGTTCCAATCCGTTCCTTGGAACTGCGTCTCCCGAGCAGCGCGTGGACTGCTGGAGCCTCGCTTGGTGGTGACAAAGACGTCCAGGGGGTACCGCCGCGCTGCGAGGATGTCCTTGACGGCCCCGACGGTGAAGCGGAGCGGCCCCATCCACCGGAGGCTTTCGCTGCCCAGGTCCGCGGTCGCCACGAGGGCCGTGGTCAGCGACAGCATGCCGAAGCGCAGGAGACGCGCCTGCACCGCGCCCGTGGGTGACGGCCCGAGGTCGTAGCACGCAAAGACGTCCAGAGGCTCGCTGCGCCCCTTGATGACCGCGTGCACGGCGGCCACCGGCGATGACACCCCTGACGAGACGCAGGTGCCGTTCCCCGACCCCGTTCCCACGAGCGCGAGCGGCACACGGCGCGCATCCTGCCAGTCTGGGCGCGCCAGCAGACCCTGCAGCACCTCGTGCAGGGTGCCGTCCCCACCCACCACCACGATGGCCCGCACGCCCCTGCGAGAGTGGCAGTCATCCTGTCGGTGGAGCACAGCATCACGTCTGGGCCCGCACAACTCACAAGCGGCAACTGCAACTCGCCTGTCATGGAGAGGGAGCTTCTGCGCAAACTCTGCCGCATCTAATGGCTTGGTGGTGGTGTGCACGTCGCTTGGCACCCCGGCTGCTTTGAGCATGGGGAGGACGGTCTCGCGCAGCACTGTTAGCCCGCGCCCGCTCCCCGAATGCGGGTTGACGATGAGGTGCAGGGTTCCTTCCCCTGCCACGGCGCGAGTGCGGACTTCCCTCACTGCTCGGGCCGCCTCGTCCTCGGAGGCAAACAGAAATGTCGTTGTCCGCCGAGCCCATCGTGCGAACCGCCCATGCGAGACGGCGGCACAAATGTGCCCCTCATGTCCCCCAGCGCGTCGTCTCCCCACCAAGGCGCCGAAGACGTCGAGCCCCGGCATCTGCGTGGTCCGACTCAGTACATCAGACGGAGCCAGCATCGAGCAGGGCACGCAACTCGCGGTAAACTACG
Source organism: Protoeuglena noctilucae (assembly GCA_958009085.1). Lineage (NCBI taxonomy): Eukaryota > Viridiplantae > Chlorophyta > Pedinophyceae > Marsupiomonadales > Marsupiomonadaceae > Protoeuglena > Protoeuglena noctilucae. The sequence goes on from OY253681.1 coordinate 537,518, forward strand.
AGACGCACCTCGCGCAAGGGCAGCGAGGGTTTGCAGCATGAGAGAGTCCTCCCGCCACCCGACGCACTCGTCGACACGAATTCCACGCCACCGTCCCTGGGGCGATGTCATCGATGGCCCGTTCGCTTGCGCTCGCACTGCCACGCTCCCTGAATGCGCCCCCCCCGTGGCGCCGTCCTAGCGGCTCCATAACACACCTGCTGATGGTGAGCGTCCCTGTCTTGTTCAAATATCTCACGACGAACTGCACTTCCTCGGGTTTCGACGCCATTGGCCGCTGCCCGGGTGCGTGCCAGTCGTGGGGGTCCTCCTCGCTAAATGGTGCTCTTTGCACAAAGCGCGCCACGGCCAACACCATCACGAGGCCCGTAGTCGGGATAAATGCGGAGATGGCGCGATTTAACGCCAGTTTTTAAAGCCTGACTCGCTGGTGCCAGTCGCTGTCACGCCCTTTCGCGCCCTGGCTGCCCGGGAGGCCAGGCATCCTCCCAGGTGACTCAAGACGACCAAGCTAACGAGTCCGCCGACAGGAAAGGTCGTCGGACGCCCCCTGTTGCGGTCGCGTCGCGAAGGTGAGCCTGCAAGCCCGCTAGCGGCTGTCATGAGCCCGCGATGGGCACCCAGACCTCCTTCTCACATGGGCATGCTGATAGGTGGGCTAGCAGGCCGCGAATATGCTCCGACATCCGGTAGCCTAGGGGACGCTCACTCCGACGACATCTCGCTATTTTAAGGCGTTCATTGACTGTATTTAGACGAAATGGTTGTGACGGCTGGTAAATCAAAGCTTGATTCGCGTCGGTCGAGTCAGGGGAGCCATCTTTCTGAGCACTCCGTATCGTTGTTCGATTCCCTGACCGGGGAGCCCAACTATGCATGATGTGCTGGTTCTTCCCTTGTGCGAGGTGCCGGGTTGTTCCTCAGGCGCCACAGACACCCGTGCACTTCTGACGTCAGGTTTCCTAGCCGAAGAAACGGGGGGGCTGCGCCTTTCTGAGCAACAAATGTTAGAGTGACCGAGGCGGAGCTTGCGGCGCCTTCTGGTTTGCAAGGACGCCCCGTTTTCCCCCGCGGGCCGATTTAGGCACAACGCGCGACGCGCTGTTTTCGCTTCCCCAGGATAGCCAGGTCCACTTTTTCCTCTTCGCTGGCTGCTCGATACTTTGTGCGTGTTGGTCGGGGCGCGTCGCCACCCTGCGCCCCGCTGAGCTGTCGGCACACTTGATTTGCACTTGCGCCTTGTGTTGGCGCCCATGTATTCGCGCCGGGTGCGTCCGCTTCGCCTGGTGGCACGCTCCGCAGAATGACGACGTGTGCACGCTTGGAACCGCATCGAAGTGGCCCTCCCGCACCCGCAGGACTACGGACAGGGTGGAAGGATGCCGGGGTCGACGATGGGGGAGACCACGAGGGAGTCCCTCGCCTCGGTCATCCGCGGGGCCAACGCGTATGGGGGGGGCTTCGACGCCGGCCAGCCAATGACACGACCGCCCTCTGGAGGTGGCGGCCTCGGGGGCTCCTTCGGCAAGGCCCCCACGGGGCGTGGCCTGTTCAACCCCGCGCCCCCCGCCGCTGCCGCGCCCCCGCCCTCGGACTACGTGTCGACGGGGCGCCGAGCGCGCGTGGCTCCTGCGTCCCTCGGGGCCAGGAACCTGTGGGACGCGGGGACCGTCAACGACCCCCCCGTCTACAGCCCTGCCAAGGACCCGAGCCCGCGGCCGGTGCCCGCGGCCCGCGTCGTTTCGCGGAAGAAGGCTGACTCCACGTCTGGCGCGGCCGCCGCCGCGCCCGCGGCGGGGCCCCCGAGCCTTGCGCGGCGCACATTGTCGGCACGCTCTGGCAACGCCAGCGCAGGCGCGCAGGCGTCGCTGCTGCGGTCCCAAGCCGCGCAGGCCAAGAAGCAGGTCTCGAACCTCAGCGCGGTGAAGGAGGAGGCATCGCCCGTCAAGGCCGCGCCCCCCAGCAAGGTATGTGTGCGTCACGCAAGGGATGCGGGCGCCGGGGCCGTCGCGCGCCGTTGCGGCAACAGCCCCGTGTCCGTGATGCCCAGGTGGCGCGGAAGCCGTCCCTGGGTCGCCAAGCATCCCAGCCGAGCACGGCCGCCAAGCCTGCTGCCTCGGCCGCCGCCAAGCCTGCTGCCTCGGGGACCTCGTCCAAAGTGGAAGCCCCAGCCCCAGCGGGGAAGCCCAAGCTGAGGTGGAGCGTGGAATCGGACCCCAAGCTGATCACGGCCGTGCACCTGCAGCACTTGGAGGCGAGCGTGCGGCACAGCAAAGGGGGTGGTGCAGCCCCGGCCAGCAAGGGGCGTCTCGCGTGCGACCCGCCCACCTCCCCCTCTGCTCCAGGAGGAGATCCGCGAGGCGCTCAAGGACAAGAGCACGGTGTACGAGGACGAGAAGGCGCTGCTGACTTCGTTGTTTGAGCGCACGGATGATGGGGGCGAGGGCCACATGTCGCAGGCGGACCTGGCGCATGTGTGCGAGGCGCTGTCGGTGACCGTGACGGACGCCGAGTGCGCGGCGCTGTTCCGGAAGCACGGCTTCGAGGACCGCGAGATGCCCTTTGCCTACTTCCGCCAGCTGATGCTGAGCAACCCCCTGCGGACGCTGGCCGACAGCGCGCCGGTCCAGGAGGGCGCGTTCCCGCCCGACCGCGTGGCCGACTTCCGCGGCAAGATCATCTACCACCCCTGCCGCACCGGCGTCTTCACGCCCTCCGACTTCGCCCCCGAGGCGGCTGCCCGCAGCGCCACGCTCCCCAACGTGCGGCTCTTCCTCGAGTTCGTCTACGGCTACGACGGGGTGACGGCCACGAGCAAGAACCTCTTCTACACGGGGTCGGGAGAGGTGGCCTACTTCACGGCCGGCGTGGGCGTCGTGCTGTCACGTGGGGAGCGGGGCCGCCCCGCGACGCAGTCCCAGCGCTTCTTCCTGGGCCACAACGACGACATCTCGTCCATGGCCGTGCTCGAGGCGCCCGTGACGGCGCGGGGGGTCGCGTACCCGGCGCGCACCCTCGCCCCCACGGGGCAGGTGACCAACGTGCAGAACGGCCCCACCGTGTTTGTGTGGGACACGCGCACGGGGTCCCAGGAGGGCGACAACGTGGTCGCCCGCATGGACTTCGCCAAGGACGCCCGCGGCATTCAGGCCCTGGCCTTCAGCGAGGATGGCAAGTATCTGGTGTGCGTGGCTACTGACAACCGCCACACCGTGTACGTGTACGACTGGGCCCACGAGCGGCTGGTGTGCGAGGGCCCCGGGTACAACGGCGAGCCGCCGCAGGTGACGGGCGCGGTGTGGGACGCCTACGGCTCCAAGCAGTTCGTCACGTACGGCCGCCGCCACGCCAAGGTCTGGACGCCTTCCGCGGACATGGAGCGGTGGGAGAGCCGCAGCCTGTCCTTCGGCAAGGCGGCGATGGAGAACATCACGAGCGCCGTGTTCCTGCCGCGGGCGGACCCCCAGGCGCCGGCCGTGCTGGTCTGCGGCACCGCGGCTGGCCTCCTGTACGTGTTCAAGGACGGCAAGTGCGTACGGGAGGTCAAGGCCCATGCCAAGGGTGAGGAAGCCGCAGGATGGACTGGCGGGCCTGTGCTGGGGGCCTGGTCGCGCGTCCTCGTCCCACTCACTCGTGCCCTCTGTCTCCCGGCTGACAGGCCCCAGGCTGACGATGCGCGACGGGTCCCTGGCGTACATGGGCGTCAGGGCGCTGGCCCTGGCGGAGATGGAGGTCAACGGCGCTCGCAAGCTGGTGCTCGTGTCGGGTGGGGCGGACGGCGTGCTGCAGCGATGGGACTGCTCGGCCAGCGGTCCCAAGGAGGGCGTCCTCGCCAGTCCGGCCATCAAGCTCGTCAGCCCGGGCACGGGCACCGTGGCCCCCTGCATCCGAGCCGTGGACGTGTCGCCCGACGGGAAGGCCATTCTGGTCGGCACCAGCGCCTGCAACATGTACGAGGTTTCTGCAGACGCGGCCGGGTGAGGGGCAACGATGGCTGAGCGTCGAGGCAAACGCGTGAGGCGCCCCGTGTTGCGTTGGCGAGCTGGACCGTCTCTGGCCTCGCATCGCAGGGCGACCCAGGAGGTCATCATGGACGGGCACGAGGGGGACGTGTGGGGCCTGTGCGCGCACCCGACGGTGCCGGAGCTGTTCGCGACTGCTTGTGACGACACGTCGGCGCACGTCTGGAACCGCGCCGAGAAGCGCATCGTGCTCTCCTGCACCATGGGCTTCAAGGGCAGGCGAGGCGCCGGGAGGAGTAGTCCGTGTCTTGGCAAGGCCGCTGGCTGCACCTGATGACGCACAGACTGACGCAGCCCCCACGTCGCCGACCCGCCCGACCCCTCTCCCCCGCAGATGCTGCGCCTTCTCGCCCGCGCCCTGCGCCGACGACCCCCACGCCGTGCACCTCGCCATCGGCGGCTCCCAGGGCGAGCTGCTGGTGGTGCGGGTCACGGCGACCGGGCCCCAGCCGGGCCTCCGCGCCGTCTTCCAGGCCACGGACGCCTCGCGGTCCATCACGTGCCTGCGCTTCAGCCCCGACGGGTCGTGCCTCGCCGTGGGCAACGCCGAGCGCGTGGTGGACATCTACTCGACCTCGGGCGAGACCTTCCGCCGCACGGCCAAGTGCGTGGGCCACTCGGGGACCATCACGAGCATGGACTGGAGCGCGGACGGCGGCGTGCTGCAGACGACGTCGGCGGCGTACGAGATCATCTACTTCGACCCGCAGACGGGCCGCCTGGTGCCGTACCCCCAGATCGACACGGTCTGGCACACCTGGACGGCCCTGCTGGGGTTCCCCGTCATGGGCATCTGGCCCCCCGACTCGGACGGCACCGACATCAACGCCCTGCACCGCAGCCACTCGGGCCAGCTGCTCGTCACGGCGGGGGACGACGGCTTCGTGTCCCTCTTCAACTCCCCCTGCGTCGTGCACGAGGCCGCCTGCCGGTCCTACCGCGGCCAGTCGTCCCACGTCATGGGCGTCTCGTTCAACTGCGACGACTCGTACGTCTTCTCCGCCGGCGGCAAGGACCGAAGCATCTTCCAGTTCCGTGTCGGTGAGGGCGCGGGGGGGCAGGCGCGCTCCAATGCCACCGTTTCCATTCCAAGAGCCGATGTCCACGGCGTGCGTGGCGCCCTGCCCGCAGAGACCGTGCCCCAGGAGCCGGTGTCCGAGGCCCAAAAGCAAGTGTGGGCGTCCATAGATGGGACGGGGAAGAACTTCGGCTGGGTCAAGCAGCCCGCGGACACGCCCACCCCCGCCCTGGATCTGGCAGTGGTCGTGCCCGTCCCGGGCCCCGTGGCGGCTATGGTGGTCCCGGACAGCCGCGGCCCCAGCAACCACGCCCGCAGCGCGGTGGCCAGCGTCCCGTCGGCCTCCGAGGGCGCCCCCGCCCGTGCGAGCGCCGTCTCGAGCCTCCACTCGGTGCAGGAGGACGCGCACGTGGCGCCCGTCCCCCTGGCGTCGAGCGCGGTGGCCTCCACCGTGCCGTCCGCCCAGGAGGAGCTGCCCCCGCAAGACCAGCACCACGAGTCGGCGGAGGAGGTGCCGGACGACCACGGGGCGGGAGAGGAGGACGAGGTGGTGGAGGAGACGGAGGGGGCGGAGGTGCAAGGGGAGAGCAGTTTCGCAGCGGACGTGAGCCGGGTGGAGGGGGCGCACGGCACGCACGGCGGGGAGCATGGTGGGGACGTGGACGAGACAGACGGTGGGTGGGGCTAAGGCTCTCGCATTGTCGGTGTCTTTTAAAGACTGATGAGAAGCGGCGACCTTTCCACGTGCTGGTCCTGGCTAGTAGTTAGGGACGTGCTCCGTGTTGGAGTTCACGAGTGGTCGCGGCTGGCCACATCTAGCAACGCGGATCTTTGCAGCCTAGTTCAGCTGGGCCAATGAACGGAGTGTGAGAATCACATCTATCGTGCACACGAATGTGCGCTGACAAGCGCGCCTGAGGCTGCGCCACGTCAGCAACGGCAGGGTGGAGTCCTTGTAACGAACACAACGACAGAGACCGCCGATTTCCCAAACTCGGAAAATCCGCACATCCCCGAAACTGCTAGTTTTGCGTGGGGGGCATGGTCTGGAAACCTTACATTCCCGGCACTGCTCACGCCGGGCGGAAGAGCCCAAAAGATGGGGTAAAGAGCTGGCGCGCCAAAGGACCGCTCGGTCAATCAGAACACTGATCCCTTGCCACAGAGCTAAGAAACACTCTAAATCTGGGGACCTTGCAGGTACACAGCCGCATATATGCGCTGTGGGCGTGTAGAGCAACATTACCGGTCACCTGCAGACGGCTTGCCAGCTGCCGCCACGGCAGCACACACCGGGACAAGGGCCCCGCTGGCGGCGTCGCAGAGGGATGCAGACCGGCAGCGGCGGGCCTCGACTGCCTGGTACATGTCCTTGCAGTCCCGGCTGACCTTCCGCAGTGTGTGCATGGCCTGGTCCTGGGTCAGCTCCCGCGCGACGGCCTCCATGTTGGCGTAGTCCGTGCGCGGGCACTGGAGGTGCGCATCGACGTCCGCAGACTTGCAGTTGAGGGCCATGATGTCGTGGGCACGCACCGCCGCCGCCATGGACGGGAAGCTGCCGAGGTAGAGCTGCTTCCCTTCGTGCCAGAGGTGCCCTTCGTACAGGTGCGTGCGGCGGTGGACGGTCACGCCCTTGAACGCGCCGCTCGCGGGCGGGTGCAGTGGCTCCGTGCAGTTTGCAAAAACCCGCTGCCAGAAGGCGTCGTAGGCACGGCCCAGGTCCACGCGTCTGGTAGCAGGCCGCTGTGGCGTCTGCGCAGAGAAAGACGGTAGCATCTGCGACAACCGTCGACCCAAGAGCTGGGCTGCTGCAGGCCCAGGCCGGCATCACACCTCGTCTTTTTGCGAAGGAGCCCGCGCGCGCTTGACACCTCGGCCCATGCCCTCTGTAGTCCCTCGGGGGCTCTGCATGTCCCTGGGTGAGTCGTTGCGCGTTGCGGGCGGCGCTTGGCCCCACGCCGGCGGCAGAGGGTCCACGCAAGGGGCCGCGGCCACGCAGAACTTCGAGTCCCACGGTGCCACCAGGAGACCACCCGTGGTGCGAGGGGAGGCCGACCCCAAGCGCGTGATGGGGTCCCACACATGCGTGGGAGCGGAGTCGAGGTCGAGCGACAGCCCATCGCGGCTGGGGTACTTGCCGAGTCTCGGAGGCTCCAAAGCGTAGTCGGGAACGCGGCCACGGAGGCGTTCGACCAGCCCAGCGTCGTCGGACTGCGCGCACACTTTGTCGCTCCCTCGTCTCGCCCCGCGCCTGACGTACCGAATCCCGCCCCTGGAACACCGCGCAATCACGTCTCATGTTGCCAAACTTCTCACCTTCGCAGTAGGGGCGTCTAGGGTGTCGGTTACGGCGGCCGGGCCACCATCGCTCCATCCCAGCGATTCCAGCCCATAGACGCCAAATTCAGCATCCTCGTCGCCACCGAGGGTCCAATTATCATCGTACAGCAGGTCGTCGCCGGCCCACTCTCGTCGCTCTGTCGCGGAGGCCGGGCAAGGCGCTGTTACATGCTCTGCTCTGCTTAGCCGGGTCAGGGGACATGAAGCCTGGCACGCACCTGCTGTGTTTGCATTCATGACGACGTCTTCAAGTCGAAGTGGCCTTCCGGAGAAGGCGCGGCGGAGTAAGTTAGTGTGAAGAAGGAGGAATCGCGTAACTGGCGTACCGGCAAGTCTTGTCATGCCCCGTAATGAACGGGAGGGTGAGGGGCGAGAGTAAGGCGGTAGCGGCGAATTTCCCTAACATGGCATGACCATGACTCCGGGGACTGGCACTTGTCCGTCACTCCCTGCGCGTGTTGGTGCCAGAGGAGTCCGGCGGACCGTGTTTTTGCGATGGTGGTGCATAGGACGGGCACACGGGACTTTTGGAACCCGTGTGTGCACCTGGCGGTCCCTGAGCTTCATGCCGCCGAAGCGCCAGCGCAACGATGTCGAAGTGGGCGACAGAATTCTGCCGCGCGACTTCCCGTTCCGCGCCCCCATGCCTAGCTGCATCAACATCGAGGCGCGGGAGGCCGCTTCAGCCCCACCGGACTGGTCCTCGAGGATTGGCGCGGTGCTCGAGGCGAAGAGGTGAAGGCGTGGCGCCGACTGCACATTGGAATCGCTGCGATAGGCCATACCACTGGAAGCTCAGCCGGGCCATCGCAGGGAGCGCATGCTTTTTCGCCTCGCGGGCCGCGTGACCATCTCCGTCGCTCTCGCCGACAAGAAGCACCGCAAGGACATCATGAACGATCTCGCTGCGACCGACACCAGAGCCGCAAAGAGCCAGGGGAACCTGCCTGTCTTTTGGGCCCGCACCGGAGAGCCGCCAGCGCACAACTGTGTGAGTGTGCTGCGCCTTGCAGATTGGATTGAGAAGGGGAGGCTGGTCATCGGCGGACCCGGCGGCGCAGATGGTGCCCTGCGCGTCCTGTACTCCATGGCGAGCCTGATGGAGCCGGCGGGGCCGTGGAAGCAGCCGGTGGCCCGGTTTGTGGCCCCGATGCCCACTGCGCTGTCCACCCAGCACGTTGATCTGACGTTCCACGTGTACCTGGGCCGCCTCGCCTTCGAGCTCATCTCCTTCTCCGCCACCAAGGACCTTTTCTCCGCCATGGAGCCCGTGTCGGTGGTCGTCCCTACCCGCAAGCGCCCCGAGTATCCGCCCACCTTCCGCTCCCCCCACGGCGAGCCTGAAGGGGCCGCCAGGTTCACCCTCCCGGGCGTCATGCGCATGGCCGAGCACAACGGTTACAGGTCCGGATGGCTGCATGGCGATGCTGGGCCACTCCCCGCCGTGCTCCCGCCGTCACCACCCTTGCCATCGCCTGCGCCTCGCAGGGAGGACGAGCAGCCGGCGGGGCTGACTGTGACGATGTTCCCGTTCCAGCGGCAGACGCTGGCCTGGATGAGCGACCAGGAGGCCTGGGACTTGAACCAGCTCATGTGGGAGGAGCGGCAGTGGCTGGAGGGGGACTGCTTCTTCGTCTTCCCCCTGGGCGGAGAGTGCCGGGTGCACGCCCCGCCGCGCGTCACGGGCGGTCTGCTCAGCGAGGAGATGGGGCTGGGCAAGACGCTGGAGGTCGTGGCGCTGGTGCTGGCGGATAAGGCCAAGGGGTACCCGGAGCCCAAGGGGGGCCTGGGACGAGGGGGCGGAGGGGCGCGGGGGCCATCGCGTGGGCGGCGAGGCCGAGGGAAGGAGCAGGGCGTGGCAGCTGCGGAGGTGGAGCATTCGGACGCCGAGGATGACGAGGCGGATCTCAGAGGCGCGCGGGCCACGCTCGTGGTATGCCCCACCACGCTGATTGGCCAGTGGGACGCGGAGATCGCCAAGGTGGGGAGCCAGCGTTGGCTCATGCCGTCAACTTCGCAGCGTCGCTGGTCCCGTAACGCTGCTCACGACGCCCCTTCGCCCGCAGCTGACGATCCCAGGCACCCTGAGGGTCATGACGTATCCCCCGGAAGAGGCGAACGAGAACGGGAAGCGCAGGGCGACCGCTTCTGGCAGGGCCGACGACAGGCTCGTGGCGTCGATGGAGCGCGCGGACGTGGTTCTGACGACCTACGCGGCACTGGAGCGAGACGCGATGCGGCCGGGCTTCCGTCCGCTGCACGCGGTCGGGTGGCGGCGGGTGGTTCTGGACGAGTGCCAGGAGATCCGGAGCTCCACGACGGCACTGGCGCGGCTCTGCGCAAGCATGCGATCGGTGCACCGGTGGATGGGTGAGAGGCGCAGCACGCTGTGGCTGGGCGTGGAAGGCCAGCGACGCATGGCTGGACTCGATGGAACTATCGGCTCGTCCCCCAAAATCCACAGTGTCTGGGACCCCTCTATATGAATCGATCGACGATGTCCATGGTGAGCTCCACTTCTTGCGGGTGTGGCCGTTCGCACTCCCCGACTCTGAGGACGGCTTCTGGGGCCACTGCGTCTCGCGCCCCTGGTCGGAGCGGGACCCCGCGGCGCTGGGCCTCCTGCAGCACCTGCTCCGCGCGGTCATGGTGCGGCACAGCAAGGCGCAGGTCACGCTGGCGGGGGAGCCGCTCCTGTCGCTGCCGAGCGCGTCGGCCGCCGTCTTGCCCGTGATGGCGGACGGGAGCGATCTGTACATGATGCGCTTCGTGGAGGCGTTTGCGGCAGAAACGGCCGGGCACATGACGAGCCGGTGGCGGGAGCGCCAGGGCCAGGGAGGGCTGGGGCCGGATCTCCTGGACCCCTTCGCGCCCGAGGCCGCGGAGGGTGTTACCCGGATCCTGCAGCACGCGTGCTCGGGGGTGGCGACGCTGCTGCAGGGGATTGAGGTCCGGCGGATCCACGACTTGGTGCGGGCGGTGGTGACGGCGTCGCTGGGGGATGCGCGCCAGGTGGGCGTGGAGGTGCCGGCCATGACGGCGAGGCGCGCGCTGGCGGTGCTGATGCGGCCCGAGGCCGTGCAGGACCGCAACTCGGACATGGTGCGGCACGGGGACGGCAACGTCCGACAGCTGCACGGGGCGACCCGCACGTACGCGGCGCGGACGGTGCTCGAGCAGCTGGAGGAGGCCCGGGGGCGCATGGCCCCGCTCCAGGACACGGTGGCGAGGGCGGCGCAGGTGGTGGGCATGCGCTGGCGGTGGGCGGCCGAGACGGTGGCGGCAGGGACGGGGATCGTGTCGCTGGCTCGCATGTCCCTGCGGCAGGCGCGGCGCCTCTTCGCCGTGCTGCGCGCCATGCGAGAGGTCGAGCGTCTCGAGCAGGCCGCGGCGGAGGCCGCCAAGGGGGCACAGGAGCCCGCGACCCCGGCTGACAGAGCGGCGCTGTCGCGGGCGCGCGTGGCGCTGGCGGAGGCGCGAGATGCAAGCACGGGCGTGACGGCGGCGTTCGTGGTGCGGGGTGGCGCGGGCGGGATGGGCCACGTGCGCCAGAAGAACCGCGTCAAGGACCTCCAATCGAAGATCGCCGAGACAGTGGCGGCGGTGGCCCAGGCGCGCGTCGACCTGGCGGCTATGGAGCCCCTGGTTGCGAAGCTCGAGGCGGCGCAGCGGGCGGGGGCGGGGGGCCTGGCGTACACGGTGCTGGAGCGCTCGGGTTTCCAGGCCATCCAGGACCTGATATCGGGCGGCCCGCTGCCCACGTGCGTCATCTGCCACTGCCCGGCACAGGAGCCATGCGTGACGCGGTGCGTGCACATGGCCTGCTTCGAGTGCATGACCGGCTGGCTGCGGGCGGCCCCCGTGCTGCAGAACCAGGCGACGCAGTTTGGCAACATCCATGCCGTCCAGGCCCCCTGCCCCCTGTGCCGCCGGCCCTTCACCGTGTCGCAGCTCATCCGCATCGTGCCCGACGAGGCCGGGGCCGAGGCGGAGGCGGAGGCGGGGCCGAGCGGGGCAGCGGGGGCGCCCGAGCCGTGCCCGCCCAAGAAGCGCCCGCGTTGGTCGGCGGCCACGCGCAGGGATGAGCTGGACGCAATCCTCCTGCCACCCGGCGCGCAGCTCAGGCCGGACCCCAGGACGCCCGCCCTGCCGCCCGAGTTCCACGCGCACGCGGCAGCGGGACGGTCGCAGCGCAGCGCCAAGATGCGGGCCCTGGTGGACATCCTCCGGGGCCGGCACCCGGCGTTGGTGGGCCGGGGCGAGCTGCGCAAGGTCGTGGTGTTCAGCCAGTTCCCCGCGGCGCTTCGTGTGGTCCAGCAGGTGTTGGAGGAGGAGGGCATCGGGTGCGCGGCCATCATGGCGGGCATGCGGCTGCCTCTAGACCCCAAGGACCCTACGGGGACGGAGCGGCTGACGGTGGAGGAGGCGCGGCGCCAAGCAGTGACGGTTTTCAACGTGGATCCCGCGTGCCGCGCCTTCCTGCTCCACGTGGGCGTCGCAGCGGCAGGGCTGACGCTCACGGTGCGTCCAGGGTGGGCCAGCGGGCACGAGCGTGGTCGCAGATGCACGGCCAACTGCGACGCCTTGCTCCCCGGCGCCCCCCGCAGGTCGCCGACACAATGGTGATGCTGGAGCCGCTGGCGAGCGCGGCGGACGAGGCCCAGTGTCGCAACCGCATCCACCGCATCGGGCAGTCGCGTGCCGTGCGGTGCATCACGCTCTACACAGAGGACAGCGCCGAGGAGCGCCTTCTCGTGTGGCGCGCGCAATTCGACACCCGCCACGCCCAGCGCGGAGGCACGGCAGGCGGCTCCAAGGGGCGGGGGGTCGCGGGGCCCTTGACTCCCGGCGGCAAGGCGAGGGTCATCCTGGTGTCCGACAGCGACAGCCCCGAGAAGGCAGCGGGCCCTTCGCGTCCCGCAGCAGGGGGGCCCGTGGTGGTGGTCAGCGACGAAGAGGAGGAGCTGTGCGTGCTGGCTCACGAGGACAGGCATGGGGAGGGCAGGCGCAGGCGCAAGAGGAGTGGCGGGCTGGGGCGGCTCCGGTTCCTGGCGGGGGTGTCTGAGACGCCAGATCTGCCAGACGCGCCCCATGCAACTGGGTTGGGCAAGCAAACCGACGCGTCCTCCAGTGAGAGCGAGGACAGCGAGGACGCCGCGGTGGTCGAGAGCGAGGACGACATCGTGGTGGTTGAGAGCGAAGACGACTTTGTGCCACGAAGGAGGGGCGCGGGAGCAGGGCGGAGGAGGGCGGGGGCTGGCCGGGGGAGGCGGGGGAGGGGGCCAGGGCGCAGGCGCGCCTCGTCGTCGTCGGACGACTCGGGTTGGGATTGAGCACACGGACTGCGCTGCGCAAGGCTTGAAAGGCATCGCTAGTCATCGCCCGTCCCAAACATGCCTGCCAAAGCGCCACTGAGGGGTGCGACCCTGCGCCCCCGAGGCTTCCGAAGGGCCCCTGCCCACGCGCGCAACGGGGCATGCTTCACGGCGCCTTTCCGCGCAACCCCTCTCGCAGGCACTGTCTGGCGCAGCGTGGGCGTTGGGCACATGGCCAGCTCCATGGCCATGATGAAGCGATGGGCCGTCGCCGCTCGGTCCGGCGTTGCTGGGGCATCCGGAAACGGGCCTGGGTGACCGGCTGACCCGTCCCGTACCATTCCCCGTGCCGCCTCGTCCACAACGTACTTGGCGGGCCGGTGGCACCACGATGCCGTAGAGCTGTTCCTGCGAATGGCAAGCAGGGCATAGGGGCGCTGTCCCTCCCACTCGTGTCATGAGGGCACACGCAGCCGCGCGTGCGCCCCTCACGCAAGCACAATGGATGCGACCTTTTGCTGGACGAGCTGGCGCGCGTGCAGCACGCTGGCATCCAGTGCTTGGTGCTGGGTGGGCAGTGGCACAGGGACCAGGCCCATCGGGGTGTGCCGCCATTGGTAGCCGGGGGGTGGCTGCACGAGCAGAGGATGGTCAGCACTTGAGGAAAAGAACGGGCTACGGTGCACAATTGCAAGGATCGCAAGACCCATTGGCGCTCGCCTGCTTGGTGAAACCCCCCGGTGCCGCGCCCTGCCCGCGTCCCGCCATCAGTCCGCCTTGGGCTTCGGCTCCCCTTCCCGAAACGCCACAATGACCCACGCCAGCAGAACGAACTGCACGGACGCGATGGCCGCGATGCTCGCAGCCAGGGCCCGGCCTTTGTCCGTGACCGTCAAACCTAGCGTGCGGTAGGCCCAGTCCAGGTGCCCCGCGTTCGCCAGGGAGAAGACTACGACTGCACACAGGTAACAGGGTCAGAATCCAGCGCCCCCAGCGAGCCAGCTGCGATAGCGAGCGAGTGGAAGGGTGGGCGGCGAAGCTCACGAGGCACAAGGAAGATGAGGAGCGTGAAGAGCAAGAGCTTTGGCGCCACGCGCGAGAGATCCTCCAGTCTTTGCTTGTCCTGCGCGGCGGTGGCTCCCTCCTGAGTCCCCGCGCGGGAGGAAGGGCTGCAACGGAGGAGGAAGCCCGCATCAGCTCAGCGTGCCGCCAGCGACCCCCGCAGGGCATGCCAGGGTCAATCACGTCATAGTCTTGCTATCGCTTCCGCACCCGGCCGTCTTCCCCTCGGCAGAAGAGCTCATCGCAGAGGAAATCCTTGTTGCGTGTTGCGTCCACCCTTGAATCCTGAGACGAGCAATGCCAGTAAGCCCCACAAATGACCCGGCGCAAACGGGGCAGCAATTGCTGGCCGGGCCCGCAAACCTGTGCTTCGCTGACACGAGGGCTCTTTCAGCGTGGCGCCACTGGCGGAGAATGTGATGCCTGCCCCCGGCGTCGCACGCCTCGGCACTGGCGCCGCCAGCTTGTCAACGGGGTCACCATGGCCCAGCAGAAACAGAAAGAGCTGGCCCTGGATCTGTCCGGCTACGTGGACAAGACCATCAAAGCCAAGCTGCACGGGGGTCGCGAGGTCTCCGGGGTGCTGAAGGGCTACGATCAGGTGATTAGCCGAGGAAGCTCAGCAGGGTATGCATCGTTGGTGGCCCTGTGCGCGTCTTTGATGATGGAACGCTGGGGGAGGCACAGGGTTCTTCCCGGGCCCGCAGATGCTCAACCTCGTCGTGGACGAGACAGTCGAGTATCTTAGGGACCCGGAGGACCCGGGACGGACCACCGAGCAAACGCGCCAGGCGGGTGGCCGAGCGTGCTGGCCGCCGCGCGCAACTGGGGCGTGCTGGCCGAGCGCGGGATAGATCGCGAACTCCGCACCCCTTGCCGCTTGCAGTTGGGACTCGTCGTCTGCCGGGGCTCTGCTGTCGTCGCCATCGCCCCCGCACAAGGCCTGGAGGAGATCGCCAACCCTTTCCTTGTCCAGGAGGTGCCCTGCCGCGCCGCCCTCCCGCAACAGTCGCTGGAGCTCTGCGCTTGGACCGCATGCTTGAAACGACGATTGCGATGAAGCGGGTTCTTCGCGGCCCACGCAGGATTCCTGAGGGTTAGCGGGCGCCCGTGGTGGGCGCCGCTGCACCGCACAAGATGGCGTCTGGCAGCGGGGTGGACCCCGTGGAGCTTGTGAATGAGCTCACATCCTTCGCCACCACTGTCCCTGACGAGCTGACACAATACGTCCTGGGAACGGTGGGCGTGGAGCTTCAGGTGGGTGGGTGGGTCCTCAGCGTGGTCACTCACACCGTGTGCTACTTGGCGCGGTCACTCACACAGTGTGGGCCAGTGCTGTGAACGTCAGCGCGCACATGCGAGGTCTTCTGACTCTGCCCGCGCAGGACCCGGGATTGGTCCGCCTGGTGTCCCTGGCGGCCCAGCGGTTCCTCTTCGTGGTCATGAATGACACCCTGCAGCTTTGCAAGAGGCGGGTCAAGGCGGAAGAGCAGCGGGCGGCCAAGGCCAGGAAGCAAGGAGGGCAGATGGCGGGGGAGTGGGCGCTGACGACCGAGGACCTGTCCAACGCTCTCAGGGAGCACGGCATCAACTACAAGCTGCCCCCCTACTTCCTCGACCGACAGGGCTCCGGGATGGTCTGAGGATGCATGGGCCTTCATGGGGGGGCGTGTCAGCCCTTGGAGTTGCTGACGAGGACGCTGATGTGCCGCTGGCCCGTCATAGCGCCACCTCGGGCCCACCGCCGCCTCATTCCCCGCCCCGCGTGCAAGCGCTGGAGTACAATTTTCGAATTGCGCAAAGAAGCTGGGGCTGCTAGCAAAGATACTTTGGCTTGGGTCAAGCTGCGAGATTCCAGCCCTTGGCCTCGAGGCTCACGCGTCGGCAGACGGCATTAGCCGTTGCCTACCAGAGCAGACGCGATGAATTCGCACTCCGGCGCGAGCGCGAGCCCGCTGCCGATCCGAAGTTTGAGCGCGTCGCATACCACGGCGCCCGGAGCGTCTCCCCCGTCGAGGTGGGCATAAAGCCAGGCGTGAGGTCTATATTGGCGTCGTAAATGAGGAAGGCGCCGCAGCAATTGATCTATATACTTCATAGGAAGTGTGTTTTGGCCTTGTGGTTCAAGGCGTGCACTTCGCGAGCGCGCAGAGGGGGCTCGCCGCCCACGCCGTGCCAGGGACCGGGGCAGGCGAAGGATGCGAGGTGCACCGAGGCGAAGAAGTTCTGGTCGAGGCTGCGTTTTGACCCGAATTTGAACGCATCCGACTTCACCGTCGGGTTCGCGGAATCTAGGGAGGAGCACGAGCGGCGTTCGGGAAAGGTGTGGAACGCGCTCCCGAGCCAGACGAATGAGAGCCGGGGCCGTGGCGGGCGGGCGTGCACGTGTGCGTTCTAATCCGTGGCATTTGACACGGGAGACCCACAGGGAAGGCAGACAGCCCATGTTCTGCGGTAACTCCGACGTCTTCGCAGGAAGCGTGGTCGGCGCGGCTGCGGCACGTGGCGCGTGAGCTCCCGTACCACGACTTCGCGGCACGATTCCCCGACGCGGTGCCTTTCCATCGGATTCTGTACTTCAAGGAACGCGGCGTGGTGGTATGGGAGCAGAGAGCGTTGCGGCGCGTGGATCTGCCGCCTGGAGGTGCGCGGAAGGGTCTGTACCTCGCCGGACACGCTGTGGGTGTAGACGAGCAGGCATCGCTGTGAGCCTCTTTGTGTTTCCCGCAGAGGCTGCATCGCTCGGCGTGTCCCCTCCTGCTTTCGGGTCATCTCCTCTGCACTCCGCCTCCTCCCCGGGGTGGGACGCTGCAAGAGTGTGCATGCCTGGCTACCTCATTCGGGCAGCGCCTGTGTGACAGCAGGGTGATACCCCCTCCTCCTCGCAGAGCCCCCAAACTCTCCAGCCCTTCTCACGCGTGGCCTCGCGACCCCGCCAGCTCCAGCTCGACCTGCCAGGACCGCGGCACCCCTCGGTCCCCGCCGGCGCCGGGCGGCCTCTCCTCCGCGTTCGGGGGGCTGTCCCTCGCGAGGACGCCGCCCTCCCGTGCCTCGTCTACCGTGGCTCATTCGCGGCACGTCTCTCTCCTCACGGACCCCTCCGAGGCGTGGGTAGATGGCCCCTCCCCGCCCCTCTCGTCAGACGGGGAGCTGTCCGCGGCTGAGGCGGACAAGGCGCCCGCGTGCCCCGAGCTCCCCGACGAGTGCTGGCTGCTGATCATGGAGCACGTGGGCGTGCGAGAGCTGTGCGCCCTGGCACGCACATGCCAGGAGCTGCGAAGGCTCAGCGCCGACCGGTGAGTCCACGGGCGTGACTGCTGAGTCGCCGTCGACGGCTGACGTGGGGCAGTGGCCCTGCCCCTTGCGGCTGACTAAAGGCGGTTCCTCGCGCCCGTACCCAGGAGGCTGTGGCTGCGCTGCCACGAGCGCGTGACGGGCCAGTCGGGGGATCACATGGACACGCCGGCGCTCAAGCGCGCCTGCCGCAAGTCCGAGCTCCAGGTGGCGCGGTGGAGCGAGGCGCCGCTGGTGCAGTTCTCGGCGGGGTTCGCGGTCACGTCGGTCCTGCAGGTGGACGGCACGACGTGCGTGTCGGGGGACGGCACGCAGGTGCGGCTGTGGTCGCACGCCACGGGGGAGCGCATCGCGACGCTCCCGGGGGGCCACGGGGCGCCCGTGACCAGCTTGACCTTCAACGACCACGTGGTGCTGACGGGCGATGCGGCCGGCACCGTCAAGCTCTGGACCATGGACGACCTGCGCCTCTGCCGGCAGCTCCGGGGCCACGAGGGCAGCGTCGTCGGGGCGGGCCTGGTGGGCGAGACGCCAGTGACGGCGTCGCAGGACGGCACGATCCGGTGGTGGGACACGAGCACGGGCCACGCCATCCTGGCCCTGGAGACGCACGGCGCGACCACGGCGATGGCCACGGACTTGGGCCGCCAGCGCATCGTCACGGCCGGCGACGTGGTCGAGGTCTGGGACGCCGCGGCGGGGGCCAGCGTGACGACGCTCCTCCCTAGTGCCGGCTCAGCCTCCTGCGTCGCGCTGGACTCCCGGCAGCAGAGCGACTTGCTCGTGGTGGGCGCGCATGGGGCGCTCGAGTTCTTCGACTGCCGCGCGGGGTCGTCCGTGGCCTCGCTCGCTGTGGGCGGTGGGGGACCCCCCGTGGGCGCCCTGCTGCATGGGTGGCGCCTGATGGCGGTGCCATGTGCCGCGAGCGACGTGCTCTTGTACGATGTGCGCGCCCTGGCCAGCCGGGGTGCGCCGGACGGGCCCCTCATGTCGCTGCGGGCCGAACATCGCGTGACGGCGTTCGCGCACGCGGCCAGCACGGTCGTGGCGGCGCACGAGGCCCCGCACCTCTGCACGGTGTGGGAGGTGCAGATGGCCTGGCAGCCGCAGCCCATCAAGCCAGCGGTGGGGCAGCCGACCTCGTGGAATGGACACCTCTACATTGAAGCTCAGGCCGGGTATGCGGGTTCTAGACCGGCGGGCACAGCGGCGGACGAGGACACGGACGAGGGCTGGCGGCGCAAGGTGAGGGGCAGGCAGCGCGGCCCCCTGCAGCCGGTGCGACGAGAGCCTCGGTCGCTCGTGTTAGCGGTGCTCAGAGAGCGACCGCTGGCCGCAGGAGCGCAAGGAGAGGAGGGCCGCGCGGAAAGTGTCCAAGCCTCAGAACAAGTACCCCAAGCGGCATGGGCGCTAGAAAGACTAACTGGGAGACCCAGCGCTGGCTGCTTGAAGGCGATCCTCTAGTCCTTCTCCTTCTTCTCCTTCTTCTCCTTCTTCTGCGAACGACCCGAGGGCGGGCGAGGTGGCGCAGCTGGCCCACGCAGCCCGGCGTGCGTGCAGGCATTGCATTGCATCACATCGCACCTCCTTCTTCTCCTTCTTTTCCTTCTTCTCCTTCTTGCTCTTCTTCGGCGTGCCCTCCTCCGACGGCGCCTCGAGCGCCGGGCTCCTCTCCCGCTTGGCAGCTGCCCCGTCGGCCGTCCCCGCCAGGTCCGGCATGGCCCGCAGGTACTCCTTCGGCGTGCTGTCGTTCGGCCGGCCGTGCTTGTCCAGCTTGCCCTCCGCCATGAGCGCCTTCTTCTGCTGCGCCATGGGCCCCAGGCCCCACCGGCGCGGGTACGTGTCCCGGTCCATGATGACGCGCTTAATGCGGGCCACGCAGCCGTGGTCGCACGAGGCCATGCCCGCCGAGTTCATCTCGGCGATAGCCATGGCCACGGCCTCCCCCTTGGTGGTGATGAGGACCACCTCGTCCCCCACCTCCACGCCGCTCTCGAAGCGCAGGAGGCCCGGGATCATGAGCTTGGCGCCGTAGCACAGGGCGTTGACCGTCGAGTCCTTGACGACGAGCCGCTTGAAGTTGGTCAGCAGCATCTCCAGCGGCATGATCACCCGGCGAAGGTAGGACTCGTCCTTGTAGTTGTCGTACAGCCACATGGCGTCCAGGAGGTCGTGCATCGTCACCATGTTGTCCTGCGCCACGCCGGCAGGGCCGCGTGTCAGGCGCGGGCGCCGGCCGTCGGGCGCTGCGGCTACTCGCCCCCCGCGGCCCCTCACCTTCTCCCCCATGATGCCCGACCGCACACGCCGCAGCTCCTGCATGTGCCCCCCGACGCCGAGCACGAGGCCCAGGTGGACGCACAGCGTCCGGATGTAGGTCCCCGCCTCGCACGACACCCAGAAGACCGCGAGGTGTCGGTCGTCGTCGTACTCGATGAGCTTTGACTCGTAGATGGTGCGGATGCGGAGCTGGCGCTTGACGGCCGAGATGAGGGGTGGGCGCTGGAAGAGGGCGCCCGTCAGCTGCTGGAGAGCGCGAGACACCTTGACGGCCCCGCCCTCGACCTTGCCGTGCAGGCGCGCCACGCAGACGTACTCCTTGCCCGCCCCCTGCTGCGCCTTGACCAGGCGCGTGCCCCGCTCGATGCACACGATGAGGTTCCCCGTGACCTTGGGGTCGAGCGTCCCCGAGTGACCCGTCTTCTCCACGCGCAGCATGCGCTTGATCCACGCGACGACCTCGTGCGACGAAGGGTTGGCGGGCTTGTCCAGGTTGATGCACCCATACATCATGTGCTCGCGCAGCGGGCGCTTCAACGGCGTAAAGCCCGATGCGATCGGAGTATAACGCGCCGTCCGCACGTGCAGCTTGTCATAGTTCTGCGCGGGGTGCGACGGGCCCATCGCGCACGGGCAGGCAGGTGGCTGTGCGGCGCGCTCGGCGGACCGCTGCGCGAGATGATCTGCATACTGCATGCATCGATCTCACCTTCAGCAGCAGGGGCCATTTGGACGTGTCCAGAGGGGGCGTCACGTCCTCGGGCTTGATCACAAGCTCCCCGCCCTGCATGGCGGACAGCGTCGCGAGCACAAGGTCGTGCGGGGAGACGGCAGCGCCCTCAAACACTCCATTACTCGCGCGAGCAGGAAAGCGAGGGCGACGGTGGGTACCGGCCTTCCCCCACGCGGGAGCGCGCAAGACGGCCGGCGCAGGGGACAGGCGATGCCCCCGGGCGGTCAGGGCCCCGCGCCGCAATCCAACGTACACACGAGCATCATGAATGAGAACAGGAGGAACCGGGAGTTGAAAACAGCGCATACGCAGGCCTGGGTCCGCTCGGAGAAAGAGGGAAGCTGCCCCGCCGATGAGGAAGGCCGCATGCCAGTGCGATTGGCTCACCTCCTTTGATTTCCCCATGCCGGCACCCCAGAGGCCCGGCGGGCCAGCCCCGGCAGGGAGACGGGAGGCAGACGGCGCGGATGACCAGAACACGCGAAAGGACGCGCTCAGCGGTAAGACTCGAGCGAAGTGGTTTGCGTCGCGTGATTTGATGGGTCAAGTCGTCACCAGAATCTCGAAACGGCGCGTGTGCTGCACAGGGTCGGACGGGGTGGCTGCGCGTCGAATCCCTTCGAGGACACCCGCGATGGACAGACACTCGGGCTCTTTTACGCTCGTGAGCAGCGACGCTGCTGAACTTGCGGCTTGCTATGCCGTCCCACTGGCCGCGACATGCACAGCACGCGTGGCTAGTGCGCGGGAAACACAGGACATGCCGAGGCACAGACGGGCTAGATACGGTGCGTCATATCCACGGCATCCACCAGATGTACATGCCCCCCAGGTTGTCCTTGTCGACGGCTTCCTGGATGAGCCGGTGGACGTGCCCCTCCACGGACAGAGACAGGCTGGGTATGGATGCGACTCCAATGAGCGTGCCGTTGATACGGCCCTGGATCTGCCGCAGCGCATCGAGCGCAGCCGGGTTCTCCCCCTCCGCCGCCCTGCGTGCTGCGTCCTCCTCGGGCCGTGGGGACTTGCTGCTCCTCCAGCTCCAGTCGACGAGCGGGTCGTGGACAAAGCTCTCCGCCACGGACATGACGGTGTCCCGGTTTGCGCGGAGGGCCGCCAGCGTCATCTCGCACACCTTGCGATACGAGCCCTCCACGCCCGTCACCCCCATCGCGTCCACCACGTTCTGGGTCAGCCGGAACGGCACCAGCTCCGGCTTCTCGAGCGTCAGGCCCTGCGGCAGTGGGCGTGTTGCGAGCCTGCTCACGGGCCGCCCGCTGCACACCTCTGCACATCTCCGTGCAGCCACCTGCGGCACGCGTCTCCGGGCACTGTCCCCAGGCTCACCTTGTCGAAGAGACACCCGAAGTCGATCATGACGGCGTCGCCGGAGCTCGCGTCGATGAGGATGTTCTCGCCGTGGCGGTCCCCCAGTCCCACGACGTGGCCGACCATCGACCACACCGCAGTCGTGCACGTGAAGTTCTTCCGGGCTTGCAGCCACTTGGACGGCTCGAAGTAGCGGGAAATAAACCACCTGGGTGCAGATGCACAGCGTTCGGTCTCATGAAGAGCCTCGCAAAGCACGGCCGCACCGACGTGCATCTCAGCCACTCACTTGTGGAGGCGGGGAGGGAACCGGGACAATACCTCGTCCAGAATGTCTGACGACCTTTTCTTCGCTGCAATGCCCTTGTTGTAGATGTCCTGGACCTCCTCATTTGTTTTCCTGGAGACGAGGGCAGCACAAGGAACAGCTTGGCGGCCTGCAGCACACATGTCAAGGCACCAGCAGTGCTTGCAGAGTCGGCTTCTCACCGCCCATCGTACATCCCATCGAGCACGTACACCTCCTGGCAGCAATTGCGGAAGCCGCTCGTCCGCTTCACCCACTCGACCAGCCCCGAGTCCTCGACCAGCGGCGCCACGTAGTAAGTCCGCATCTTCAGCGAGCGCTGCCTTGCGGCGGGATCTCTGGCAAACACGCGGTTCATGACCGACGCCATCTCCATCATCCTGTCGCACGGGGACGAGGCAGGAAGGCATATCGCAAGCTGAGAAGGTGTGGGGTTGGAAGAAGAAGAAGGCACGAAGAAGCCAATCATCGCCTCACCGTGTGTCCTTTCGAAGGTCGTCCTTTGGCTTCGCCAAGAACCAGTATTCCTCCCCGTCCGAGCCTCGCACGCGGATCTTCTTGGGGCGCATGAGCGATGCCAGCAACTCAATCGCGTCCTCCACCCCGTGGAAGGACACGCTGACGGGGAAGGCCACGTGCTTGTCGTCCGCGGGAGGAGCGCTGTCGGGCGGGAGGACCAGGTTCATCGTCTGGCGAATGGGCAGGAGCACGCTGCACGGCAGAGCACGCTCGAACTCGGGGAGGTTGGCTCTGCGGGAAGAGGCGAAGGACTTCTCAGCGCTGGCGCAATCCAGGGCCACACGAGTTCCAGACGGTTTAGAGCTTACTTGAAGGACAGCGTTTTGACCGTCTTGGGTGCAGGCAGAGTGCAGAGTTGCTGCAGTCGGCTGTGCAGGACTTCAAACTCCGCGAATATGGACGGGGATGCTTGCCGGCGCTGGTCTGACTTGGCGCTCTGGAGGACCTCCAAGACGCGCTCTTTCCGCACCTCTGCGTAAAAGGACAAGCTAGGTGTGACGGACCGGCTGTGCCGAGTGTCTTGAAGTCATCGGACCCGCAGGCCATGACAATACGAATGACAATGCGACTCACTTGACTGGGAGCGGACGCTGGAGGCTAGCATCCACAGAGCCTGGCCGGGATACTGCCGCGTGGCCCGCACGAGGATGGACTTCGCGACGCCGTAGATGTCCTGGTGCTGGTGGACGATGCGCGAGACGAGCTGAGGAAGGACGGACAGCCACAGGTACACAGGGACACCCTTCGCGTGTGTGCGGAGGGCCTTGACGACCTCGGTCACGTCGCTGCGCCGTTGCACCTTGCTGCGTGTCGCAAATGCGCGTGCATCTGCACCAGTAGACGGCTCAGCCTCGGCGGCTTGCGGGGACCCCGCGAGGAAGAAGACGGTGAGCATGCGTGGCAGTGCCTGGAAAGTAACTTCGGACCCAAACACAACAGCCTGGCAGTAGCTGCTAATGACGGCAGGCGCGTACTCGGCCCAAGGCCTCTCAAAGTGCACGCTGATCTTGGACTTGGAGCCGAAGCGCAGCCCCGCCTCAGGCACTCCGGCGTTCTGCAGCTGCCGCTGCCGCGCCCCCTCCATCAGAGCATCGGTGTACTTGGCCAGCTCAAAGTACGGCCGATGCCACGCTGGGCTCGCTTTTTTACTCTCGTCGAACAGGCCCATCACCTCTTCGTGACCGCCTTGGCCTGTCTCTGCCTTCCAGACGGCGAGATGCAACGCCACCTCGGCGCGCCCTCGCGCGGCTTCCGTGTCCTCTGCCATCGGTCGGGTGCTCCCCAGGGCATTTCCCGCGCGAATGTCAGCCAGAGCGTGCTCGAGAAGCTTGATAGCCCTGTCTGGGTGATCCCTGGCCCACATGAGCCTGGCGACTTCGACCACGGCTCCTGGAGCTTCCTCCCGCATGGCCTCCAGCGCGCATATGTCGGCCACCTCCAGATGCCTCGCCTCTCGGCAAGCGCGAGCCCGCTGCAAGCTGAGCTCGCCGGAGAGCCCGGGCACGCCGAGGAGACGTGCCATCTTTTCTCGAGCCTCGAGCACGGGCTCCTGCGTGGCCAAGGCCTGCTCCGTCAAGGCCAGCCGCAGGCCCCAGCGCAAAACGCCTTCAAGCTCCCTGCGCGACGGCTCCCGCCCCGGAACCAAGAACATCACAGCCGCCTCTTCCAGCTCTTGCAGCACATGGAGCCGCACCAGCAGCGGGTACGCCCGGCTGTACGACTCCATCGTCGCGGCGGATAGCGGCCGCATGACCTCTCTCCGTGCCGATGCGAGAACATCTGCCAGTCCCTCCGCATCCCCACGCCGTGCGGCAGACAGGATCTCCCCAACCTGTACCTCCCACCCCTCATCTGCACCGAGTCCAGACGTGCCACCCTTTCCCGCACGACCCGCCCCAGCATCCTCCAGGAACTCGTCAAGGTCGTCCCACTGCGCCATGCGCCATGCTGCAGCTGCTCCCCAGCTCGCAAGCTCCCTGGCGTTTCCCTGGCCCACCTCCCCGCACGCAGCGAGCCCGTTCACGTCGTGCAGCACTTGCTCCTGCTGCCCCAAGCGCAGCATGCACCGCAGTTGGCCCCGCCGCAAGGGCCACATGTCCGCACCGGCCGCCCTCGCCGTGTGAGCCGCCTGACCATACAGCGCCAGGGCACGAGAGAAATGCCCGGTCTTCTCCGCAAGGAGTATCTGCAGGTCCAGAGACAGCGGGCCGCTCTGCAGCGCCTGCACGCCCGCCAGGCCATCAGGCTCGTCCAACGCAGCGTACACGCGCTGCAAGAAGGCGACATCGCCGGGCTCAAAGGTCGCCTGCACGAGAGCTGCAGGGTTCAGCCCTGTTCCGGCGTTGCCCCTCGTGCCACGCATGTGCCGCTCCAGGTACAAGAGGGCGCGCTCGTGCGCCCCGCACGCATAGCTTGCCCGAGCTAGGAGGCCCAGGTCCACGGACCTCAGCAAGTTCTCGAGCTCCTCGGCATCGCCAGGGGACAGGTCACCTGAAGCAGGGAAGGTTAGACTGCTACCGCTCCCTGAACGGCTCGCGCGGCGCTGCTCCAGCTGGCACATGTACACGTAACGCCCTATGGTGTCGAGAAGACCAAAGACGGCTTGCAGCGCCAGCGGGTCTACGGCATCCGGGCCCTGCTGGGCGTGAAGCAGAACAGCAACAATCTCCTCGCGAATTCGGTCCGCTGCAGCTGTGCCCTTGGCGCCGCTCGCCACCACCTGGCAAGCCACGTGGTGCAAAGCATAAAGCATGAGCTGGACATCATGGTGCAGCAGGCCGCGCAGAGCATCAAATGCGCTCTTCCACGGCCCCGGGTCTACAAAGTCCATGAGCTGGCGAATCCACGCGTGCAGCCAGGCCCGGAAGCTCAGGGTCGGCGAGAAAAGGACACCCTGATCGCTGGGGCGCGGGGCCTCGCCCCGGAATTTGGACTCTAGAAAGGGTCTGACTACCGGCTGGACGTCGGCCCGTAGGACATCAAACAGCTGCCTCTCGCCGGGCTCGTACTCGAGCTGCAGCAGGGTCTGCACCGCAAGCATCGCGTTGGACAGTACGGAAAGGCTGGGTGTGACGCGGAGGAGTCTCACCAAATGTTGTTCTGCCACGTCTTTGGCAAAGAAAAGGGGCCGCGTGTGCAGCACGAGATCTCGTGCCAGGCGAACGGGCAGGCGTGCGGGGTCGATGGCCCCCAGGACGCCCAGACACTCTGCGCATCGCAGCTGTATGCGTCGACCCATGTCACTGGGACTGTCAGCGCTGGCGCAAGCCAAGAGCCCCCGAACCAAACGAAAAATGGCTTCCCCAGGGTGCTTACGAGTCGCGCGACTGTTGCCGTCAGGCTTCCCGCCAGGCTGGGAGTCACCGACCACGAGATCGGTGGCGCTCGGAAGGGCCTCCAGCTGCCTCGCCACGGCAGCGGCAAAGGGCCCGGCGCCCCGCAAGTGGTGCAGCAGCTCACCCAGGCTCGCCAACCGGACGCTCTCTGCTTCGTGCTCCAGGCCTTCCGAAAGGAGGGCGACCTGCTCCATCGCTGTCAAGTTGCCACGTGCGTGGCTCAGAGTAGCGTTGACCTCGTCGAGGCCATCGACACTTGTGAGTGGCGGCAAGCGCTGGAGGGCCTCCTGCCCGACAGCAGCCCCATTATCGATGACAAGCCGATGCATGACCCGAGCCGCCGCGTCCCGCGACGGTGACGTGTCGTCGAGTAATGGCAAGAGAACGACCACGATGTGGCTCGCCATACGCGCCAGCTCCGCTCGCGCATGCGCAGCCAGAGTATCGACCAGCACCGCCCATGCACCAAGAGATGCGCTGCGCACAGCCGCACCCTGCAACGTCAACGCCCGCGTCAGGAGCGCCGAGAACTGCGGCGCAACTTCCGTGACTTGGGCGCCGGCAAAGGAGACCAGCATGGCCATGACGCGAACAGCGCGCACGGTGTCTGCCGCCCCTGTGGGAGGGGCCCCAAGCGGTGCCAGGTTTCGCGGCACTCTCCCATCGCAGTAGTCACTGGCGTAATGCAGCATCTCCATGATGCGAGAGTCCTTCATCAAGAACTTCTGCGTCGTAGAAGGACACACCGGGAAGCATGAGGATCTGTGGGGGAAGTGCAAGCAGCTGTCTCATGCCTACTGAGGCCCACCTGGATGACGGCCATGTGCCCCTTCTTTTCGCCTTTCCTCCCCATAAGCTCTTCCTCGAGCATGTGGCAGAGGACGGGGGCCAGCGCTGCCCCGCAATCAGCCACCTCCTGGGCTGGCAGGGTCAGCTTGTTGGACAAAGCTTGGAAGGCGGGGTTATCAGCCACAAGCCAGAGCACTTCCCAAAAGAGCTTCGTCAGGCCGCCAGAAAGAAGCTCTGCGAAACGCGCGCGGTCCTCTCCCTCCCCAAGCCCCTCAATAAAGCTCAACGTCTCGCCGAGGCGCTCGGCACCGTCAGAGCGTCCGACCCGCTCGTACACCAGCCTCCCGATGGCCACGTGCAAGAAGTTCTGCACCAAAACCCACTCCGGATTGCTGCCCTCGTACCGCAGGTGCCACGCGAGGTGACGGAGGCTAGTCCTGTCGCCAAGAGCGCACAGCCGGGGCAGGACGACCGGCAGGAGGAAGGCGGCCAGCGCCACTCCGGGGCCAGACGCGATCGCGGCACGACGCCCCTGCCACGTCTCAACTTGAACTAGCTCTGCCAGCTCGTGGAAAAGAGCTGGACGGCTTTCGAGGTTGCGAGTGATGTACTCGAGGACCCAGGGCTGCCCTCGGAGGTAAGAGGCGACCGAGTTGCCCTGTGCACGGGCAATGTTGCTCAAAAGCTGGCCAGCAACGGCGCTGACAAGGCCCAGCGCCTCGGCGTCCAGTTGCTCAGGGTCAAGCGCATCCACCAGCATGACGAGGGCTGTGGCACTGTCCTGGGGCTGCAGATCGGCAGCACTCGACACAAGCGCCGCCAGGGTGCGCAAAGCCCCCAGATACTCCCGCGGGTTTCCGCTCACCGCACCGACGAGATTTCTCAGGAAAGTGACGGGCTGCATGGCGTCCACTCCAGCAGATTGCGCATCGGGCGGCAGAAGGGCGGACGCACAGGTCCGTGCGAAGATCATGACGGCAGACTGCACGTGTGCGTGGGTGGAGGTGGCGAGGGCAAGGCAGGCCTGAAGCCTTGGACGCATGCCCTTGGCGGCCAGAGCCGCGATGTCTGGCGGGACGAGGAGGGCAGCGGCCAGCAGAGCCGCCTCCTGCACTGCGCCCTGAAGCTGCGAGCAGGCCAAAGACGCCTCGATGACCGGCCAGACAAGGTGACGCTGGCGGACGGGGCCCCCGGATCGCATCTGAGAGCTCTCGGCTTCTTGGGACTGGAGACGGCGCTCATTGCGCTGGAGGAGGCTCTCCACGGCGTCTGCGAACACGTATCCCCACTCGGGGGCCTCCCCCCGTGCGGTGCTGGATCGAAGAAGTCCTGCTATCGTGCTGACCAGGAAGCGCACGGCGCACACGTGGGTGTGGCCAGCCGACCGCATGAGAGTCTGCGTTTGAAAGCGATTTTTGCCAGTTAGGTCCACTTGGGGGGGGTGCATTTTTGCCAGAAAAGGGCCCTGACCTCGGGCCTTACCTCGATACCCTGGCAGGTCGCTCTCAGCACTTCTGGCTCCTCGGTGCACGTGAGCTGCTTCAGAATGCGAGTGAGGCTGGCCTCCGGGTCCACGCGAGAACTCTCGGCGCCCTTGGTGGGCCTCGCTCTGCAGATCACCACACAAATATCCCGGGTTGGTGCCGCCAGGACTTCCGCCCAGTGAAGCGTCAGGGCAAGCGACGCGCTCTTGCCTGTCCTTCGGGCCTGGTGACGCCGCGTCTTTGTTTGCCAGCCACATGGCCTGCGCCAGCCGAACTGCGTCCTCTATGACACGGCATGCGTCGCCGGCAGCGAGACGGTCGCCGTCAGCCATGCGCTCCAGCTCTTGGAATGCCAGCCCCCCTTCACCGCTCCTCAGGCCCACCACGGCACACAGAATGAAGCTCAAGTGCACGGGATCCAGCGCCTGGTTCGCCTGACCCTCCACCTCATACCGGGCCACCCGCTCCAGGAGCACACGCACGTCCTCCAGGTCGTCGCCTGCCGCCAGCACCGACAGAGCGTGGAGACACGCGAGCGCCCTCAGACTCGACACGAAGGGTTTGCTGGCCCGAGCCAATCCCAGCGTGTGTGCCAGCTCCAGCGCCGGGGAGGTGACACTGGCGACCCCTCTCCCGCCCCTTGATGCCAAGACGCAGCCCAGCATCAGCGCCTCCTCTAACTCTCTCGTGGTCAAAGTAGTCGACTCCCGAAACCTCGATCGCACCATTTCCAGGCGCGCATCCAAATACGCGCCGTGGGAGGGAAAGGTGCCCCCGGTCTGCGGCTGATCAGGGGAATGCCCTGATGCCGCTCCGGCGTTCGCAACCTCAACGCAACGATGCGCGCGGCGGTGAAGACACGACGTCGAGCCCCCTCACCTGCCAATCCCTCACGCCTGTGCGCTGGCGTTTGGCTGGTGGGTCATCTGCATCGTGCCCCGCCTCGAGGGTCGAACCGCACTCATCGCCGGCAGTCCGCACAAGCAGCTGTGCCGCCCCAGCGTCTGGCAGGAGGTCGACGAGGGCAGGGTACAAAGCCTGGCCCCCTGCTCCCCAGGCTTCTTGTAGGAGGGCACAGCACAGAGGCTCCAGGCCGGGCAAAAGCACAGGGTTGGCTTGCAGTAGATCCGAGACGGCATATGCCAGTGCATCCAGCGAGTCTGCGGGTGAGGCAGGCGGTGGGGCCTGCCGCCGCGCCGACTTGGCTGGTCGAGCACTAGTCCAGACACGAGCTGCGAGGCCCCGCGACAAACCTGGCGAGGGCCGTGCGGAAGATACAATCCCGGCAATGGCACGCGCAGCGTCACGGGGGCAGGCCTCCAGCCCATCCCAGGAGCGCACGCCCTCCGCCAGTGCGGCAACCACGTCATGGCCAAGGCTCTGCGGAAGAAGCAAGGACAAAAGCTCTGACGCCCGGCACACCTGCGATGTGCTCTGGCACGGAGGAAATGCAGGGAGTTCGCAGGGCTCACCTCGAGAACCCCCACCCTTGCGACCGCATGCAAGGCGTCCAGCGCTGCCGCTTGGCAGTCCTTGTGGGGCCCGGAGCACCAGCGCAGCACGCCATGCAGCCGCGGCGAGGCCAGCCTGGCTTCGTTAGGAGGTAGCACCAGCGCAAGGGCGTGGAGGAGCTTGCACACGTTCACGGCAAGGGTCCTGCAGGCAGATGAGGAAGCCGCTGTTGTGACCCCTAGCAGGGCGGCACCGGGGAACAGGCGCGACCGCTTTTGCGCTTGCACTGCGGTCGCACTTACTTGGCAGACGCAGGGCTCGTGACGGTGTGAAGGAGGCCGCCCCCTGTCGCCACGGACTCGGCTGTGATGACGGCGTGGAACTCCCCCAGGATCGTCAAGGACATCTCAGCCCCGGGATACTGCGTCAGCAGCTCCTCACACAGCGCGAGATCCTGCGCGGCAAGGTACGCACATACATCCACACCGGCCGGCAGGTGTTGCAGCATGCATGCAGCCGCTGGGGGCGCAGCGTCACCTCCAACAGGTTGACGAGGTCGGAGAAGAGCGCAAGCCCCTCGCGGCTCGCGTTCGCCCCCAAGATCCCGAACAGCAGGAACAGGGCGTTGAGGGTGCTGCCGTGGGCCGGCTGCAGAAGCGGCTCCTTCAGGGTCGGAAGCAGCCTGCAGGTGTGTGGACGGTGGGGGCTGCCAGGTGCGGGCTCTCCATCGGATCGCGTGCACACTGTCCCGCGTCCCAGTGCATCGCACCTGCTGGCGACCGTCCAGGCCTTGATGCGGTGCTCCCCGGCAAGCATGGTGGGGAAGCGGCTTAGCGCATGGACGACCAGCTTGACGAGCGATATGACGGACTTGACACGGCCCTGAAGTTTCCGCATGCCATCCGCGTCAAGAGGGCGGCTCAGCGCCGCTGCGTGGGCGCCGGAGGGGCAGTGACCGGCCGAGGCGCTCGCCTGGCTTACAGATGCCACTGCAGCCGGCCCGCGACTCGCCTAGAGGCGACATGACGCTGTCCACCAGCTTGACCATCACTTCACGCATTCGGTCGTCGAAGGCCGGCTCGAGGGGTCTCTCTGCCGGGGCAGCACCAAGCCCCAGCGTGAACTCATGGAGCAGGGCGGCAATCTCCGGGCCCGCGCCGCCCGAGCTTGCTGATGCGCTTGACATGAGTTAAACAGCAGCTGTCAGTGTCATCCCGGGCCCCGGGGCGTCATGTGCGGCGGGTCCGCCCAGCGCAGCCCAGCGCGTCCAACACGAGGGCCGGAAGAACAGATCTGAAAGGATGTGCAGAAAGATGGTAGCGGCCAGGACTGTGGGGCAATGCGAGTGAGCTCCGTCAACGCGAAACCGGGGCAGACGAACATGCTCCGCTCGGTCCGCCGGACTTCCGTGTCGGGCATGGTTACGTCCCGTCGCAGAGTGGGATTGCCATCAGATACCTCGAGGACGTTGGCACTCGGTTTGTTGCCAGGAGCTCTCATCTCACGCTTAGCATCGGCGGGGCTGCGAGCCTCGGGACACTCTTGCCTCGTTTCTGAGCTTCGCAGTGCGAGGGACGGCGTGAAAGGTTGGCCAGATTCTTTAAACGGCAAGCGTGCGTCTTCATGCTAAGCGCTCCGCTGGTGGCGGGCCGCTGCGGCCACGGGGTGCGGGGCCCCCTCAGCTCTGCACCCTCGTGGGGCCCAAGACCGGCCGCGAGGCCTATCCACGGCCGCCGAGTTGTGCGGCAGACATCATCTAAGGTCAGCTATCCAACGCGACCGCGTTGGTTCAGACAGGGCCTGCATCGAACGCTAGAGCCGGGGTTGCATCACAATCACCCACTCTCATTCTTCGCCTCCCCCGCGCAGGAGAGGGAGTCGTACACGTTCTCGAAGCAGTACAACGACGACGTCTACTTTAAGATTCGGGCAGAGGCAGAGGCGCCCTTCAGGTCTTTTCGGCTCGTCATCTTTGGCTTCCTGGCTGCGAGTGCCCTTTCTGCGACGCTTTTCGGGTTGCCGAGGGTCGTTGGAACGCTGGCAGGCGCGCCAAATGCCAAGGTGACTGCCGAGCCCGCACCGCTCGCGTACCAACGCGCACACGAGCAGCCTGACGCTGCCGGCCCTGCCCCCCCAGTCGGCGGCGGAGGTGGGGTTGGACATGGCCATCAACGTGGGGGGATTGGGAATCTGTGGGTACCTGGCAAAGCGGGAGCTCGACGCGAGGAAGAAGCAGATTGCGAGAATCATGCGCGAGGAGTCCCTGGGGCAGTGCCAGGTGAGCCGAGCTGCAGTGCCGTGTGTGTGCTACCGAGCGCGTGATCCCCCAGCATGCTCAATCGTTCCTGCTGTCACATTCTCCAGGTCCAGCTCTCGACGGGCAAACTGGTCCGCATGGAGAAGCTGCGTGGTTTCTCACGGTGCATCATCTTCGCTGGCACGCCCAGCCACGTCACCGCTTGCCTGGCGGCCGCCGAGCCTAACAAGGAACGGCTGCTTGAGCGCGGGGTGACCCTGGTTCCGCTTCCCCTCTTTGGGGCCGAGGAGGAGGGGGTGCCGCCGGTGCCAGAGGGGGAGGACAAGAGGTGGCGCGTCACACCTGTGAGGCTTGGGGAGTGGGAGAGCTGGCTTTTGGAGCAGATGCGACTGGCTGGTGAGAGACTGTCCCGTGCCGACCCGTGGGGCCTTCTGGCAGACGCACGGGAGAAACTTTCCACCACGCCTGGCATCGCCTTACCCTCCCTGCAGGGAAAACGGAGGCGGACGCAGCAGCCAAGGGCCTGTACATCGGTCTCCGCCTCGACGGGCGCGTCAGGGCTTCCGGGGTGGGCATGCCGCCATTCGAGCGCTTCAGCCTCGAGCTGGCACCCGTCGGGGGCGCAGGCGCGTGGAGCGGCCTGCTCGACGGTTTCGACGGCCGCGTGAGCATGTTTCAATAGTCGCTTTACCGTCATGGCAATCGTGAGGGAAAGATGATTGTGCTGAGGAGCGGAAAGGGACAAGAAAAGTCGCCCTCACTCCTCCTCTGCTTTCTTGGCCGGGGGCACCCCGCAAGGGAGCAGCATCTTTTGCATGAGGTTGAACTTGACCCTGCGAGGACGCCAGGGCGGAAGCAGTTGCACAAAGAGCCCGGCCGGGGTCATCAAGTGCAGTGCAGCGCCTGTGCCTCGCCTCCCAACCGCCTCATTCTCCGCCAGCGCGAAGTACAAGACCATCCCCGAGTGCCCGATGTAAGACGCGAAGCTGTCGCGGTGCATGTTGACGGCCCACTCACTGCGAAGAGGGGGGGGCGCCCACGAAGAGCTCGCGCGCTGCGCAGCCCCAGGGACGCACTACGCGCGATCCGTCGCCTCCAAGCACTCACAATTTGGCAATGTCCGGGTGCCCCGTCCCTACGTGCTTCTGCTGGAGGTGTTCCAGCTGGGCGTAGATGTTGAAGCGGTCCATCTGCGTCGCCATGGCTCTTCCCTAATGAATGACGAACGAGCGACAGCTCCGGCTGCGAAAAGGGGGGCTGGGACCCCGCGAGCGGCGCCCAATCGCACAGGCGCAGACGCGAATCGCCGCACTGCCTCCGTATCAGCGCGGCTGCGCAACCTCCCCGATGTCCGCGCTGACACGCTCTGGGTGGGTGAGATGGTGGCGACTGACCACTCTAATTGCGCCAAGCTCTATAGACCCGGGGAAGTGTAAGAAAGGGCGTTTACCAGAGAAAGTGTGTCACGCGCATTGCGCGAGGGGGCCGTGCGACGGCGGACGAGCGCCAGTTCGGCGATCAAGTCCTCAGCGTGATCGACGGAACGCGTCGCGCGACGGCGGACGACGCGGCGGCGCCGAACGGGTCCTGCAGGGCGGCGCGGCGACCGCGCGTGCCGCGGACGGCAGCTTCGAAAGGAGAAAATGCCAGGGGCGGCGGCCGCGGGACGTCCGCGGCGCGGCAGACGCAGCGCGGAGCTAACTGCAGTGGGCAGGGATCGCGCGCGCTCCGCGGACGACGGCGACGACCTTCGTCGCGGCGGTGACGTGTCCGTTATGACGGGGTCGATCGCACCGCGCGTGACGCGAGGGCCCGGACGTCCCGGCGACCGAGTGCCGGGCGCGCGCGGCGGTGTCGTGCCGCAGCGTTCAACGGGGGCGGTCCCGGCGGCTCCCGGCGCCGTGCGACGCGCGAGCGGCTATGCGTGGGCGGGCCGCGACGAGGACATGGTCGGCGGCGCGTCACGGCGCCGCGCGGAGCGCGGCCAGCGACGCGTGGGCCGGGCGCATGTGGCGCATCGCGTGGAGGACCTGGACGATCTTGAGGTCGACCCCGCACGCCCGGAACATTTTCTTGAACTCCTCCCTGCTGTGCCTGACGAAGTGCAGCTGCGCGGCCGACTGGACGCGCGACATGGCCACGTACGCGTGGCCGCTGGCGAAGCACCCCGCGAGGTCGACGAGGACGTCGGTGGCGTACGTGCTGCCCTGGGCCTTGTGCACCGTCATGGCACCGTGCAGCGTCACGCAGTGCCTGAATATGAGGTTGGCCGACACAGCCGTGGTCGCCGTCGGGACGACGTGGAAGCCCACCCTCAGAACTTCCCGGTCCCAGCGCGCCCGTGCACGACGAGGGACATTTGAGGAATGTCCCCGCCATTCCGTCGCGCCCCGACCATCTCCAGTGGCACGGCCAGCGCCGCTGAAAAGCCGTCGCACCCAGCTCTCCCACCGTCCCGAGCCTGGCCGGCCTCCACAGCACGGGCCCGGAGATCGGCCGATGCAAGGAGGACGTCCCGACGACCGCGCCGTCAACAGGCTGAAGTAGATGGGGTATAACGACGCCGCCCTGGCAACCCAGGCCGAGGTGGACCGCATCTTCGACGACATGACCAATAAGGCCGCCACGCCCCGGAACCTCGATGCCCTCCTCGTCAACCTCAAGAACTCCTCCGACGCCGACGACGAGTGAGAGGCTGTATGCCACAGTCTGCCAACCGCAAGCGCTGCACGCCTGCTGCAAGTCTGCTGCTAATCTGTCATAGACGCAATTGAACGAGTGATCGCTGACACCCGTCGGAAACCATCCTCAGAGCTTAAGCCGGGGGCCAGGGCCCCCCGGTCCTGATCATGAAACACGGCTCCTCAGGCTCTGGCAGGGAAGCCAGCCTGGAAGTTTCACGTACCAGTATAACCAGGTCACCCAGCAAGCGCTTTTTCGGAGTGACTTGCTGTAAGACGTTGCCGCCGTGGCGTCCGCTGCGTGTCCCCGGCGCTCCGCTGGCCAGCGTCAGGCACTTTCTGTCTTGCCCCGGCCGGGTGCGACAGCCTGAAGAGCGAGACAGCCCCAACGCCCATGGAGCAGAATGTTTGGACTACGCAAGTCACGAAAATACAATGTGGACCGCGGAGGACTGCGCTAACGCTAGGGCTGGCAGTGTGCGCCCTCTGCATGCTCGCAACTGTGGCGACGGCCGCCCGAGGATCCTCGAGCAAGCCCGTGGAGCAGCCTCTCATCGGATGGCAGGTGAACGCATGTGGCTTTGGCGCCTTGTGCAACAGAGGCTTCAGACGGGCAGGCCTCGAGCCGGACACTTGTCCCATGGACTGCACTCGCATCCCTCTGTCTCGGGCCCGAAATCAATGTCTGCGCCTGCCATCGACTCGTCTCTGCAGGGCGAGCAGTATCCCAGCGATCACAAGGGCCCGGGGCCGGCAGGGCTGCCAAGCGACGCGTGGCTCGAAGTCATCAGCTGGGAGCCCCGGATTTTCGTGTATCACAACTTCCTCTCGGAGGAGGAGTGCGACGAATTGGTGGCGAAGGTGCATGTGATGGGGTGCGACATCGTGCTGACGCTCACCGGGGCCTGCTCATGTGCACAGCCACCCTCCCGACGTGCTTCCTCGAGCGCAGGCCAAGCCGCGGCTGGCTCGGTCCGGGGTGGTGGACAATGACAGCGGGGGTTCTAAGATTGACTCGGTGCGGACCTCTAGTGGGATGTTTTTTGCTCGCGGCGAGAACGAGGTGCTGCAGGCGATCGAGCAGCGCCTCGCGGAGTGGTCGCTCATACCCGTCGAATATGGCGAGGGCATCCAGGTGCAAGCCAGTGTACGATGCGTCCAGCCACGTGGCGTTTGTGCAGACGGTGTTCCACGCCTGGGTGGTGCCCTTCGCAGGTCCTCGAGTACGAGATTGGTCAGGAGTACAAACCGCACTTTGACTACTTCTTCCACAAGGAGGGCTCCGACAACGGTGATCCTCGAATGCGGCGGCGCCCTGCCTTGCCTGGCTGCAGCGCTCCCACGGCACTTCCTCCGCCCTACGCAGGCGGCAATCGCATGGCTACGGTTCTCATGTATCTGGAGACGCCAGATGAGGGTGGAGAGACGGTTTTTCCCAACGTCCCCTTCAAGGGGCCAGCGGACCCGACGTGAGCAGCCCAGGAACTGAGGGGCGACGCCGACATGAGGCTTGGAAACGCTCAGCGCAGTGTCGGATCCTTCTCCCCACAGGGTCAGCGAGTGCGCGAAGGGCAAGGTCGCTGTCAAGGCGCGGAAGCGTGACGCGGTGCTCTTCTTCAGCCTCAAGACCACGGGCGAGCTGGACAACGGCAGCAACCATGGCAGCTGCCCGGTGTTAAAAGGCACCAAGGTGCGGCAGCCAGCGCTTGGCGCAGAGCCCAGGAACTTAAAACGGGTGCACTTTGCTGCGGCCAGCACGTCCATGCCATCTCACTCTGCTCTTGCAGTGGGCTGCCACGAAATGGATGCACATTGGGAGGTACGCGGTCGCGGGGGAGAAGCCGGTGCGCTTGGAGGCGGTCAAGTTCAAGGAGAGCAAGGGGCCCAAGGTCCCGGGGTGCGAAGACCAGCACGACTCGTGCGACGGGTGGGCCGAGGCGGGGGAGTGCGACAAGGTGAGATGGGCCACAGGGTGGGACGCCGGCAGCTCACACCGGCTCCTTGCCCACGTTCCAATAGCTGCGTCGAACCGCGCGCCCATGCAGAACCCTGCCTACATGGTGGGAGACGCGAGCCGCCCGGGCGCATGCCTTGTGTCGTGCGGGAGGTGCGACGTTTATCAGGCGGCCAAGTCCAAAGGAACGGCATAGGAGAAACACGATAGATGTAAACATCGAGATGTTAGACAGCGCGTCGCCGCTAAGCGTTGGGCGCAGCGAGGCCTTGAGGGCATGCGCCACCGCTCAGCTTAGGTCGAATCCCGCCCCACTTCTGATGGCGTAGAGGAGCTTGTCCCGCATGATGGCAGTCGAGGGGTAGGGGGGCAGCTTCAGGAGGTTCATGCACGTGGCCGCCGTCGGGAGGCGGTGGACGGCGTCGCGGTCGCCCACGTGCCCGGCCATCTGGATGCCCATGCGCGGCTCCAAGTACCCGAATCCCAGCAGCGGCGGGCGGGAGCAGCTGGTGACGAACTTGAGCAGCAGGCCCTGCTCGTGGGGCGTGAAGGAGGACAGCGCTTCCCAGAAGTTGTGGATGATGGGGTGGTCGTCCGCGTACCCCGCCCCATAGACCACTGCGGCGGGGGAGGCACGGGACATGACTCACTCGCACCGGCCTCGTCTCTGCCCGCCATTTCACGCTCTGTCTCTTCACTCACCGTGCCTGCGGAGGTCCTCCACGGCCCACCCGCCGTCCGTCTCGACGCCGCTGATGAGCATCTGGATCTCTTGCCCCGCGAACATTGAGATCCACCGCGAGTCGATGACCTCGAAGAAGCCCCCCAGCAGCGCCTCGCACTCCCTGCGGCACTGCACGTTGAGCTTCCAGTGCGCCATCAGGTGGACGTACCGCACGACGTTGTCGTTCGTCACGGGCACCTCGCGCCCGTTCGGCACGAGGTCCACGACGCGCTTCTCGCCCTGGGCGTCCACCTCGACGCTGAACGTCAGGCTCAGCTCCTCCACGTCCCCCGTCAGGCGGTACTCTTGCAGGAAGGCCAGGTTGCGGTGCAGCTCCGGGTCGAGCGACGGGAGGTCCTCCAGGTCGCACACCTCACCCCTGCGGCAAAGCCCACAAGCCATGCGAGGCGCCAACAGGCACGGGCAAAGCAGCACAAAGGGCCAGCAAGCCGAGCGCAGTCGCGTGGCGGCTGCCCCCGCCCCCGCCCCTCACCGGAATTTCTTAAGCAGGAACCCGGCTAGCGGCAGCTCCATGAGGATGCCCTCGTACACGGCCTTCCCCAGCATGCGACCGAGGAAGGACAGCAGCCGGAAGTGGTTCCCCGGCTCCCAGCCGCTCGACCCCGAGAAGGCCGGGTACACGCGGTGGTCGGCGGTGGAGGAGAAGAGGCCCGCGTCCGGCTGCAGCGCGGCCTTCATGAGGCCTTCCAGGAAGTCCTTGAACAGCCCGCCCCCGTCCACGCCCGCCTCCTCCAGCCCGTGCTGGTCCACAAACATCACGCGGAGCTGGCGCTTGAGGCCCTCCCCCGAGAGGTTGAGACCCGCGAAAGCATCCGCGATCAGGTGGTCCCGACGCACCCGCACGAACCGCCCGTCGCCCATGGGCCCCGCCCACCCGCGCCGGTGGCGCTCTCGGTCGTGCCGCACCACCTCGCTGAAGGCCAGCGCGCGCTCCATGAACGCGACCAGGTACGGCGCCACCCTCAGGAGCTTCCACACCCGGCCGCCCCCCGCGCCATGCCGGGGCACGCCGCGCCCGTCCAGCGCCGAGCCCCCGGCCTCTGCCGACCGCGGCATGCCCGCCCATCGCCCCTGCTGGACCCCCTCTGCGGCCGCAACCAGGGGCGTCCAAGCCAGCGACGCGTCCCCCGCGAGGCCCTGCCCCGACGGCCCCACCCCCTCGTCGTCCGAATCGTCGTAGCTGTCGGCGTTGGCGATGGCCACTGCGTCACGCACCAGCGCCTCCCCAGGGATCTGCCCCGTGTGGAACGCCGCCTGGGGCGCGAGCGGCTCGCGCAGGTGCCGCGAGTAGAGCTGCGCGTACAGCCGGCCGCAGGCGCCCTGCGCAGCCGCCCGGAGGCACTGCGGGGCGCCCTCGACGCCCGTCGACGGCGCAGACGGCTCGGACCACAGGAGCCGCGTCAGGGCGTCTCTCAGCATGGGCACCAGCCCCCGCTGCGCCCGGAGCCCCTCCCTGCCCGGCATCTCCGAGAAGAGGTCGGCGGGGGCCAGGGGCTTGCCACGCACGCGCAGGTCCTGCTCGCTGCACACGATGAGGCCGATGCTGAAGACGTGCGAGAGGAGCGTGAGCGGGAGCAGGTCCCCGGGGTCGCCCCGCGCACGAGCGAGGGGTTGCGCTGCGGCCTCGTGCCAGGCGGAGGGGTGGCACTGGCAAGGGCGCAGGTAGTGCCCCCACAGCGCAGGGACAAGGTTGGTAGAGAAGGCCAGCGTGCGGAGCACGTTCCCACGCGCGGGGTCCTGCCGGGCCCATGCGAACAGCAGCGCCTGCAGGAAGGGGCGGGTAGAGCTTTCACACGATGTTCGCAAGGCAACACATTGATTACCGGCAACACCACACATTCGCCACTCGCCTCACACAAATGCTGCACGGCCTGATGGTCGGCACGCGGCAGGTCCGAGCCCTCAGCGGCCAGGTCGGCGCACGTGGCCATCCACCCAGGCCACAGGCAGACCTGGATCAACGGCTTCAGCAGGCCGGGCTGGTCGAGGTCGGATATGGCGGCCCCCACGGCGCCCCCGTCATCGCCCGGCCCCTTCTGCAAAGCCGCCACCTCCAGCGTCACCAACGCATTGCACAGCCTGGCGCCCGCACGGACGGACACGGCGACGAGCTCGCTGTGCGCTGCGCTGTCCTCCGCGAGGTCCATTGACGAGCGCGCCAGGGACCCCGTGCGCTGCACGACCCGGGCGCGGCGGCTCTGCAGGTCGCGAATAGACTCGGCCAGCCGAGCGTGCACGTGCGGCAAGGCCACGGCCGACAGCGCGAGCAGGTTGCGCAGCACGACCCGCGGCGTGCCACCATCAGCCCGCAGCGGCGCCGGGGACCCCAGAAGCGCCACCCACAGATCCACCGACGCCTCGGATCTCAAAGCGGGGCAGACGTCCAGCAGGCGAGGCACGCGCAAGAGGCCCATGAGGGATTCCACGGCGACCCCCCTCTCGGCTGCTGCGGGAGGGAGAACCTTGCATGCCTCGACCAGGCCCGCCACCCACGCCACTGCGAGGCTCTCCAATGCCGTCCCCTGGCGCGCCTCGGCCTGGCTCTTCGCCCCCCCAACGCCATCAACACCCATTGCCAACCTCCGAAGGATGGCGCACAGATAGGCGAGGGCTGGGCGCCTCCGCGAGTCAAAAGGGCCCACCCAACTCTTGCAAGACCACAGCAAGACGCTTGGTGCGAACCTGTCGTTCTCTGGTCGCCCAGACGCTCCAGCCACGATGTCCCGCGCGCACGTGACCGCCGCGCTGGCAGCCGCACGCACCTGCGGCGCGGGTATGGCATCCGTCAGCCGATGCTCGCACGAAAGCCTGCAAATCGCCCAGGCGCATTCAGCCAAGCAGCTCACGTCAGCAGGCGTAGGGACGCCATCCACGCACATCCGCACGTCCGCGTGATCCACCGTCGCGTCCTCCGATGCAGAACCAGCGCTGGGTGTTGCCAGTAGGATGGTTGAACATGCATCGAGCTGTTCTTCGAGAAAAGAGAGCACGACCTTGAGCAACGCCGCTGTGCTCGCCACCTCCACGCCCCGCGCCGAGTACTCCGCCCATCCCTCGCACAATTGGCCGAGCTTGCGCACACAGTCGGCGTCCTTGGCGTCGAAGAAAAAGCACAGCTCCTTGACGCGTGTCCAAAAGTCCCCGTGCGTTGGCAGTCGCCATCGCACCTGCAACTCCCTGCGTGCTCTGCGAGAAGCAGCCGCCGAGGACGGCAGGCGTGAGTCCACAGGCATCACGCGTACCTCGACGCCCATTACAACGATCGGGCCGGGGCTTGCGCGTCACCTTCGCAGGTCTCGCTGCGCTCGGAGCCAAGCCTGGATCTTCAGCGCGGCGTTTGCTGCGCGGAGGTCGCTCTGGCGCTTGGCCCGCTCCTGCGCAAATGCGATGCGTTCGTGTCTGCTCACGCCCACGCTGACCGTGGCCGCCTCCATCGGGAAAGCATGCGGAAATCGCGGTTTGCAAAGCGTCGACCTAATTCCCGATGTACCTGCTTGGCGCGTCGGAGAACATCCTCCCGCGACTCAATGGCACTCGCCCCCTTCAAGTTCACGCGCCTCTCCCTCTTCAATTGCCCTGAAAACATTTCACACTCCTTGCGGCTCCAGTGTTGCGACCAAATCAATCATCAAAGCATCAGGTCGCTACCGAGGGCCCCTCAAGTGCGATAGCAGGGACGGGGCGCCGTCCAGTGCGTAAGGACGCTTGTTAGGACCGCTACCTGAGTCGCCAGTCAGTCCGTCAGATCCCCGCCGCCAGGGTGAGGAGAGGGCCGAGCTCCGACGCTCTACCCTGCCTCCAATACCCGCGCCCTCAAGACAGCCCCGAGGCTTGCAGCTTGGCAGTCAGGGCAGCGATCTTCGAGTCCTTGAGGCGGACGAGGGTCTCAAGCTTCGACACCTGCGAGCAGACGTCCTGCAGCTCAGAGGAGACCAGGCGCGAGGAGATGCGCGGAAGACACCGTGGCGGCAGTGAAAACGCACCTTCGCCTCCAGGATGGCGCACGTCTCACGCAACTCGTCGACCTCGCGTGCGGAGCCACGCCCCACGGCGGCGGTGGTCCCCTGGCCAGCGTGCACGGACCCTGCCGAGCGAGCACCCCAGTCCCCCTGCGCCGCCGCGCCGTCGCTGGAGTGGGGCGCAGGTGGCACAGCCGAGGTCGGCGTCTCGCGCCGCGCTCCAGGGCTCGGGCCCACGTCGTTGGGGGTCCCCATGGGCGTGGCCGCCGACGAGTCCGTCTGGTCCAGGCCGGCCTTCGCGGCCTTGCGCGTCTGCATGCGGGTCGACGGCGACATAGTCGGGGAACTCGTCCCTGTGTCCCTCGACCACGCAACAGGCCCACGTGCCGCGTAGGCTTGCCTTGTACGTCGCCATCTTGACCTTGATGAGCTTCAGCACGCGCTCCACGGCCCCCTGGGTGCAGTTGGCCACGGACTCCATCTCGTGGCGTGGCAGGGAGAAGCCCAGGCGTTTGAACACCTTGGTGTTGAGCGTGTTCCAGTTGTACATCTTCTGTTGGACTGCGGGACGGGGTGGGGAACAACACGTCTTCCCACATACCAGGCTGCGTGGCGGGAACGAGCCAAGAGCAGCCACACGCGCCAGGCCACCAAGAGGCGCACCCGAGTTTGCGGGGGAGTAGTTGTGCAGCTCCACCAGGTTCGGGAAGTAATGCCGGATGACCTCCGCGCACAGCACGCCGTCGCTGAAGTCCCGTGCAATGTTACGCTGCAGAGCAGGGGACGGTGGGGCCTGAGCTTGCCTGCTTCTGCCCCACCCACGAACCACGCGCATTCCAGCTCCGCGACGAGGGCCATTCGCACCTTGGGTCTTGACAGAGGAATCTCGTCCACCCACGTGTAGAGCGCGTGGAGCTCCTCCTCCGCGATGTCCATGATTCCACCGTCCAGCCACTGCGGCAGAGGTATTGGAATGTGGGAATGAGCTCGCACGCGGGCTGGCTCCGATCCCAGACCACGCGCAGCATACACGCCCTCGAGGTGACCAGGGAGTGGTCCGCCATGGCGCAGTCGCGAGACCTGGTGGCGCCGGGGCCCTGCGCCTTTGATGGCATGCAAAAAGCGCGTAGCCCGCGCAGCGCCGCGGTCCGTCGAGTCCGCCGGCGCCAGCTCACGCGATATACTGAAACACGGGCGAGGTGAGCATGGACCGGAGCGGGATGAGGCGCGGGATCGCGCAGCAGGGGTTGAAGGACCGGTCGGGCCTCATTCCCCCCCACCCCGCCCCAGTGCAGTCGGCAAGCAGTGGCGCGGCGCGGGGGGAGTATCTCAAGTTCGATGAGACTTCGGGCTCGCAGAGCCTGATACAGCAAGCCGCGAAAACGCTCCCTCCATGCTGCTCACCACCGGCGCCGCGCGCACTTCGAGTCCTCCGTGCCTCCGAGCTGCGCTTTACCCACTTATGCTGTCTTTCGTGGTCGAGATTCCCCTCTGCGCCCTCACGCGCCCGCAGCGACCGCTCACAACGGTGGGCCAAAGCGATGTTCCAGGCCAGCCCCGCGCGATGCGACGATCCCGATTTGAATGTTCTCGCGGGGGCCGTCATCGGTCACGCCCCAACCGCCACCTGAACGACGTCAGGCGCAAGTGGGACTGACGGGGCATCTGCCGCGCGTGTCGAGACCCCCCCCAGCTCATGGCGACGTCACTTCCTCGATATCTTGACGTGGCTTCGGACGACAGCAGTTCCAGCGGCACCCCTGCTCCCACGGCACGCTTGCTGTCGCGCCTTCCCCGCCTTCCTGGCCCTCATTCACGCCCTAGTCCCCTGCTTTGCCCACTTGCGGTGGGAAGCGCCGCGCGAGCGCGTGGGATGGACCTGGCACATTCAACAGCGGAGGCAGGAGGCGGGGCCACCCCCGTGGCCTCCGCGAAGGACGTCTTTGGCTTCCAGGCGTCCGAGTTCGTCGCAGACCTCCGACTGGCCGGGTGTGCAGCGCATCCCGGTCGCCGCGAGCGCGAGCCGGCCACATTTCCGCGCGAGCGGGGGTACGACAATCGATCCTGGCGCTCTCACGCAGGAACGCGTGCCTCGGGGATGCCTACGACGCTTTCGAAGCCTCGCTGGAGAAATGGGCAGGGACGCGCGGTACGTGGGGGCATCAGGGTCGCAGGCCTGGGCTCGTTGTGGTTCGTCTGTGAGGGGTGGCGTATGTGACGGATGGCGTGGCGTTCCCCCATCGCAGGCCACAAGGTTCCGGCCAAGCAAGTCGACGTGCTGTGGAAGGAGGCCCACACCCGCCTGCAGTACTTCATGGACCGGTTCGAGCTCTTTGCGCTGGGGACCGTCTTCCACGTCCCGGCCCAGTTAGTGGGGAAGCCTCGGTGAGCGGAGCCGCAGCAGTGATTGTGGTGCCTCGCATCGTTGCTGTCGTGGGGGGAACCTGGGCGTCTCTCCCTTCGCAGCAGCGACGCGGAGGCATCGGGGCCGGATGAGGTGGCGGAGGAGGACGTGCAGGCGATGGAGGAGGAGCTGGAGCGAATCCGGTCGGATATTGTGGCCACGAGGGCGGCGGCGCGGCTGCTGAAACACGAGGTGCGTCGCCTGGAGTGGCTGGGGTGGGCCAGGTCCTGTCCGCCCACATGCCGTCCTTTTCGCTGCGCCCGCTACTGCCCCGGCGACGCGGCCGAGTAGCCGCTACCGCTATGGACGCAGGTGGAGGCCTTGGAACGCGAGCTCGAGCTGACGAGGGACGCGCGGCCGTTGGCGGAGCTGGCGGA
The DNA here is from genome assembly GCA_958009085.1 of Protoeuglena noctilucae. Taxonomy (NCBI): domain Eukaryota; kingdom Viridiplantae; phylum Chlorophyta; class Pedinophyceae; order Marsupiomonadales; family Marsupiomonadaceae; genus Protoeuglena; species Protoeuglena noctilucae. Next base: position 581,174 of record OY253681.1, read on the forward strand.
GCAAGGGGGCCAGGCGGGGGTGGAGGAGGAGGCCCGGGCGGTGCTGGACTTGGCGCGCCGCCTGGAGCAGCTGCTCACGGTCACGGAGGATCTGAGGGTGAGTGCTGGGCTACATGCAGCGCATTCTGCCGCGTGAAGCAGGCTAAGAGCTTCTCTGTGTTGCTGCTAGGATAGGGGCATGCTAGGATAGGGGCACTGCATGGCACGCCATGCCAATTAGCCTCTCCTCCCTGTTTCCTTCACAGTCTCAGGGATGGCCACCCACGACCGAGGCCCAGGAGGACGTCGTGGAGGCGGCGCGCCGGCGTGTGCGGCAGGTGGGCCTCCAGGCAGAGGATGCCTCCAAAGTAGTCGCGAGGAGCCGCCTGCCGCGCTAGCTTGCTCGGTGGCCAAACGACGGCGAGGCTGCCCATCCACTTGGGGGGGAGGGAGGCCGGCAATCAAAACCCACACATTGAACGACACGCATCCCATCGAAACGCTAATTGCCCGCAAGTCTCTTCGCGAAGTTGTCAAGGCTGAATTCGTCCTTGTACTTGTCGGCGTCCGCTCCCGCGCGCTCCAGCTCCGCCAGCGCCTCGGCCAGCGCGCTCTGCTTGGCCTTGCGCCGCCCCACCGACTCGGGGTCACTGAGCCCCAGCAGCGCGTCTGGCTCTGTGGGCAAGACAAGTCAAACAGATTCGGCACGCATGCCGCATCGAGGCCAGCAGCATCGCCAGCCCCCGGCCAACGACCAGCCCGCTGCGCGCCTTGCGCCCCCGACGGTGCGTCTCGCTTCCCATCGCCCTCAAAGAGATTGAGGAGCTGCGAGGTGTCCATGGACGACAGCGCCATGTTGTCGGCGTTGACGACCGCGTTCGCAACGTCGACCTTGAAGCGCTGTAGGGACATGATCTGCTCCTCCAGCGTCCCTTGGACCTGTGCATGACGCATGGCATGCACGTCGCCAGGCACGGCACCGCACAGCAAAGCCTGGCACGGCACGGGCGCGAGCCACATCGCGGCAACTCACCAGGATGCGGTACACGTTGACGGTGCGCCGCTGGCCCAAGCGGTGGGCGCGGTCCATGGCCTGCAGGTCCTTCATGGGGTTCCAATCGTGCTCCAGGAACACGACCGTGTCCGCCGACGTCAGGTTCAGGCCCAGGCCCCCCACGTGCGTCGTCAGGAGCATCTGCGTGGGTGGCAACCCGGGACCTCACAGCCCACACCCCAGTGGGCAGGCCAGGGCTGTGCCAAGCTCCCACGCACCACTGGCACGCTGGGGTCCTCGTTGAACTCCTTGACGACGCGGAAGCGCTGGGCAGCGTCGACGGAGCCGTCCAGCCGAACGCTCGGGACGCCCAGGGGCCGCAGCACGTCGGCCTCCACGAGGTCCAGCAGCGCACGGGACTGGGCAAAGACCAGGGCGCGGTGGCCACCCGCCTCGCTGCCCGCTACGGCCTGCGGGTAGATTTCGTAGAGCAATTTCGGCCCTGCATGTCCACCCAGGGCTGCGGGTCTCGCGGAGGTGCCAGCCATGTCCAACGCCCCACCTCCTGCCCCTGCTCCTCCGAGGCCACCCCAATCCCGCAGTCCACCAGCAGCTCCTTGAGCGCCATGAGCTTGGGCGACTGCGCGACGTCGCGGAGGGCCGCTGCGACGGCCGTGGGGTCGCACGTCCCGAGCGCCTCTCTCGCGGCCTTGGCGTGGCCCGGGTCGGACAGATTGAGCGCGAGACCGGGGTGGCTGCAAACTTTCCGCATGACCTGGGGCGCAGCACAAGGGAGGGTGAGCTGCTTCACCCGAAATATGCACCGAAGATCACATGCCGCCGACCACCACGGGGGCCCAGTTATGGCCAGTCGTGGCATGCAGCCGGCGAACGACATTCTTCGGCTCTCACCTGGAGTGCCTGGAACACATGCGTCGTCTCCTTGCCCGATGCAGCTGAGCTCGACGGCCCCGGCTCCCCCCCTGCACCCCTGTCGCCCTCGTGCGCCCCACCCAGGCCCCTCGCCATGTCAAGCAGAGCCAGCTGCAGGGGCGTGGGGTCCACGAGGACGTCCTGGATGATCTTGGGAGGCAGGTCCTTGAGCACCTGGTCCTTGGTGCGCCGCAGAATGAACGGCATGACCTGCCTGTGACGCAGGAGGGCCACGGGGGGATCACGGATGCGCTCGCATCCTCGCCGCATGAGTGCCTTTCGCCATGCGTTTCTCACTTATGCAGTTTGTCCAGCGCGAGGAGGCCCTCCTGTGCGTCCTTGACCCCCTTGCCCTGCCGCCGCGTCTCCTTCAGCGCCCTCCCGAACTTGGCGTTGAAGGCGCGCTGGGAGCCCAGGAAGCCGGGCATGAGGAAGTCGAAGATGCTCCAGAGCTCGAGGACGTCGTTCTGAATGGGGGTCCCCGACTGCAGAAAGGCTTGGACGCATCGAGCGTCAGGTGCTGCCGGGGGTCGGCAACGCCAGGTCGAGTCCATGCCCGTATGCCCGCACACGCACCAGCACCAGCCTGTGAGCCGCCACTAGGCGTTTGCAAGCCGCAGTCACGGCGCTCTTCGGGTTGCGGATGGCGTGGCCCTCGTCGAGGACGGCGTAGTCCCAGCTCCTGCTGGTGGCGACGGCCACATCCGCACGCAGGGACTCATAGGACGTGACGGCGAGGTTGGGGGCGTTGGGGTTTGCCGAGAAGACCTGCGCAACGAGGATGTCAGTGATGGCGACGGGAGGTGCGGGGGAAGACGGGGTTAGGGCGCTGACCTTGCTGACCACGCACCTGGGCCCACAGACGCTGCCGTTCCACCCCGCTCCCCTGGATGGCGATGGGTCGGAGCACTCCCCCGGGGATCCACCGGGACACCTCGTGAGCCCTGCGTGGCGCGTGAGGTGCAAGCATATGCGTGCCTCCAGCACTGGTCGCTAGTAATAGGCAGCCCTTGGCAAGCCCTGCCACGCGTGCCTGCGCCCCCAGACCACCTCAAGCCTCACCAGTGACCGACAAGAGTGGCCGGGCAGACGACCAGCGAGGGGAGGGGAGGCGGGGAGGTCCCGGGGTTGTCGCGCCATGCCTGGGCAGACTCGGCCGCACTGGAAGCCATGATGGCTGCGCTTTGGAGAGTCTTGCCCAGACCTGAGCGAAGGAGAACCGCAAACCTTCAAAGACCCGCGCAACATCCTCGGGAAAGCACTCCCTCCCTTCCCATGCAGCGAACAATGGCGGCCTCACCCATGTCGTCAGCGAGCACGCCGTGGAGATGGAAGTGCCGCAAGAAGGCCAGCCAGTTGATGCCATCCTGTTGGTAAGGCCGCAAATCCCCCGCAATCGCGACCGGCAACCTGCAGGACACGCCAGCAGGCTGCATCACTCGGTGGCAACCCCCAGCCCTGCCATGCTCCCCTTCCAGCGCGCCCCGCACCGGTTGTCCTGAGCCTTGGAGTTGTCCAGCACCTGCTCGACCAGACGCGACTCCTGGGCCAGTCGCTGCGCCAGGGCGGCGTCCAGGCCCTCGGGCGGGGTAGCGCCCTGGGCCAGCGCCAGCATGGGCATGAGGCGGCCGAAGGTGGCGGAGGCGTAGGCGCGCATGTCGGGTTCGGGGTCGGACATGCGCGCGAGGAGGGGGGTGAGTAGCAGGGGGCTGTACGGCACCAGGTGCTGCGACGAGGCTGCCAGTAACGCGGTCAGACCCACGCCCCCACGGCGCGCGGCGGCGCTCGTCATGTCCGACATGACCGCAGGGATGGCCGCCAGGAGGTACGGGAGGACTAGGCGCGGGTGGCTGTCCGTGAGGGCCGCCAGGGCAGACGCCGCCGTGTCTCGCACGACCTGCGGCCAGCGTCCATCGACAGGCCAGGGTGGGTCGCCTGCACATCTGGAGTATCTATGATCGCCGCGCTTCTCCACGCACCTGCATCTCGTGCTTCAGGCACCGCAGGGCCTGGCCAAGCGTGGGCAGTGACCCCTGGACCAGCGCTGCACTGAGCGCGGCTGCCACGACGCGGAGGAGGTGCAGGGCGTCGAGGAGCGGCTGGACGGGGCCTGCGATGTGGGCGAACGGGGTAGGAGCGTGGCGGGACCAGCAGGGAGTGTGTGCGTGAGTGGTGTTGCTGCGCTGCTGACCCTCGCACCTGCCAAGAGGTCCTCAGGCGACCGGCCTGGCGCAAGAGGACCCGTCAGACGCTCCCAGAGCGGGCTAGCGTGGATCGGCAGCTCGGCACCGAAGCGAGTGCACAGGGCACGCAGGGCCTCCTGGTCCCCCGACTTGGACCGCCACTGCCCGCCTGTCCCTGCGTCGATGCGACAACACCCTGTCGATGCATGCTGACAGCAATCGCAGCTTCAAATTCCCAAGTGGAGCTTCTTGCCAGCTCGCGCCCCTCACCTGCCGACGCTTCGCCGTTCGCGTCGCTCCCCTCCACGGCGTCGCCCTCCTGCGTGCCAGCCGGCGCCCCGGCTCGTGGCGCCTGCGTGGCTGTGCACGCCAGCTCGCAGACGTTGGCGATGATCTTCGCGTTGGGGCTCTTGGGCCGCGTGGAGCACTGGCTGACGAGCACCGCCAGTGCAAACGCCACATGCAACGCGAGCGTGGGGTCCGGCTCCCGGCGCACGGATGCCATCAGGGGCTGCGGACAGGTGGTGACCAGGTTGCCATTCGAGCTTACGTGCTGCACCCCAACGCACAAGCTGGAACAGAGAGATCCACCCTCGCACACAGCCTGCTGACGCAGTACATCTGGTGCCCATGCCCCACGCCGCTTCCTCGCCTGGATCAACGCATTGAGCTTCACGGGGAGCTCCCCGGCCACGACTGCTGCCGCTGCCAGCATCCCCGCCGCAGACACCGCCTGTGACTCCAGCGCCGCGGCTGCCGTGCGTGCCGTGCCCAGCACCCGGTCCCACACGCGCACCGCCTGGGCCGCGGATGCTGCGCGGTCGCCGCCGGAGCTGGCCAGCGAGGCCAGGGAGGCGGGCGGCCCCGGCTCCAGGACTCGGAGCGCCAGCCGCGGATCAGGGGCGGCCAAGTCCAGCCCTTCCACCAGCGCCATGGGACACCCCAGGGACTGGCACAGCCCGGACAAGGCCTGCATCTCCATCGACAGCACGCGAGTGTGCCCCTGGAGCTCCGGGCACAGCCCCCAAGGCCCAGACACAGCGGCGAGGACGGCCGAGTGCATGGCGCCCACCTCCGGGACGTCCGCCAGGGTCCCCGAGGGACGCGAGCGTGCCCAGATCGTCTGCGCAGGCACAAACCAGAACAAGCTTTCCATATTTGGTCGAACAACACAGGGAGGGCGCTCGGCGACGCTCCGACCCCTCACCAGCAGCAGGGACGCTGCAATCTTGGGGCTCCATGCTGCCCCCCTCAGCGCACCCCCCACGGTCGACGCCACCGCTTCCCGCAGAACCCTCTCCTCCCCCGGACAGCCCCCCGCATCCGCCATCGCCACGATCGCCTCCGCCACCGCCACCGCCGCCTCCATCGGGGCGCGGGCCCCAGAGCCCACCTCAAAGCCACGCCCGCAGCGCCCCATGCTACCCGAGCAGGCGAGGAAAGACTCGGCCAGGTCCTGCCCTACCACGGACCCTCGCGGCAGGGACATGAGCCCGAGCCACCGGGGCAAGCGCTTTGCCACGTCCGCGGGCGCCCCCGCCGTAATGCTGACGGCACCCGCTAGGGCAGGCACTGTGCCTGCCGCAGCACGCACCACCTCCGCCTCTTGCTCCGTCGTCAACACCTGCACAAGTGCCTGGCCGATGGTACCGAGGACCCCCGGCAGCCACCGCTTCGTGACAGCGCTGCCAGGCGCGACGGGGCGCTCCAGCAGGCCCCTGAGGCACGACAGGGCGGCCAAGCGGACGGAGACGATGTGATGGAAGCAGAAGGGAAGCGTGCGGGGCAAGAGGGACGCGCGGTCCAGCTCCGGCACGTGGCCGAACGCGTGCATGTCGCCGAGGGCCATCATGGCGCTGGCTGGGAAGGAGTTGAGCTCGTCCTCTATCGCCAGGGCTCGCTCGAGCTGCGGAGAGAGCGCGGAGGCAAGTGCTCATGCGGAATGGTGGCGACCCCTTGTGGGTCTGGTCAGCCGTCCAGCAGGCGCTCACCGCTGCCACCACGCGCTTCAGGTATCCCGCGGCCCTCGGCCGGAACAAAGCTGGCAGGACCGGCTTCAGGCACTGCGCCGCCACCGCCTGACACATGTCCGGGTCCCGCTCCAGCCCTGCAGCCACCGCCCCCAGCACCGCATCTACCGCGGATGCCATCCCGTCAGCCGGCGGGCCACCCCCGCCCTGACCCGCGAAGCCCTCTTCTGCCTTCACAGCACCCTGGCCGTCCCCCACCGGCCCGCTTGCGCCCGTGTCCGCGCTTAGGAGCGCAGCCTGCACGGCTGCTCCCACGTACTTGATCCCCAGCAGGCCCCCGTGCTGCGTCTCCCAGCCCTCGCTGACACGCGCCGCCATCTGCCCCAGCTTGAGCAGCAGCTGCTCCAGCTGATCGCGCTCCAAGGCCCGGGCGACCACCCCCAGGGCCTGGGCTGCCGTCTCGCTCACTGGGGCGGTCACCTGCGACGTGGGACCGGACCACAGGGGCTGTCACAGGTCATGGCCATCTCCCAAACCATGCTAATTGGCCAGAGCCAGGCACGGGCAGCAGCGACAGACGCCACTTGTACATTGCGCCATGCCACGCCCAGGAGCACTCGCCTGGGAGTCCTGGATGTCCGTCAGCCTGTCGATGGCCAGAACCACGCACAGCCGCACAACGCAGTTCTCCATCCACACTCGGTGGCGGCGGGCCTCCTCCGCGGCCATGGGGGCGTCGGAACCGTGCGCAAACATCAGCCCCGGCCCTGCGTGATGGGTAACAAGGGTGCAATCGCATCTAACAGCCCCATCACAGGGCGGCACGTGAATAGAGGTGGTTATATATGCTGATACAACTCACCATCTTCCTTCTTCACGGCCCTCGCCGCTCTCTTCCCCGCTTCCGCGCCTGCCGGCTGGGCGTCCCATGCATGTCGGCTGGCCCCACACCCCTTGGCGTGCCATGTGAGGATGTCCCGCAGTGCCGCAGCTGCCCCGTGGCGCACCTCCCAGCACGGATCCAGGAGCGCATGGTGGAGTTCGTTGCACAGCGTCTGGAAAGGCCATCGCCCTGCCAGGATGGCCTGGTGCTCCTGCATGCGATGCAAACCAAATGGCATCCAGCAATCACTTAAAGCCCGCTTTACAAATGCAACGGCCTTCTCCCCATCTCGTCACCTTCGCTGAGTCCACCTCTGCGCCAATATTGCCCCAGATGAAACCGTCGTCTCCAGGCACATCCTTGCCACCATCTGCACCCTTCTTCCACTTCCCTGCGCCAAGGACATGCAGATCGAGCTTCGATGGCCGCAGCCCACGACTCCGGAACGCAACGGACGATTGACAGGCGACAACACCGCCGCCACCCGCCTGCCGTGGCGACCATCGTGCTCGTGGCAGCCCTGCGCTTCAGCCTCGCCCGCTCGCGCGTCGACATCTGCAGGGCTGACTGCGACATAAACACGCAGGAATGAGCGTTCATCACCGTCTGCTCATCGCCTAGTACCCAGGCCATGACAGATCAGCATCGGGTATGCAGAGCATCATGCCACAGTTGTGCCCCACACTGCGCTCGGCATTCCGAGGCCGGAACCCCACCTGCAAGGCGTCCGCAGCCCCGCCCTTCTCCTCCTCCCCGCCCGTGTCTGCCGCCTCGTCCTCCCGCATCACGTCCTCCTCCCCCACCCCCACGATGTCTGCAGGCATCGACAAGTGACCATGGCCCCTCGCACTGCACCCCACCTCTACTCCCACCTGATTTAATCCCCTCTCGCCTTGAATCCCCAGCGTGCTGTCCAGGTCCTCCAAATCCAGCTCTCGCAGCAACCGCCTCCGCAGCTGACGCTTGCGTTCCGCGGGCGGCAGGGACCGCAGGGACCGCTCCCAGTCGCTCTGCTGCTTCATAGGACCCTTCACGAGCTCGATGCCGCTCCCGACGACGGCGTCCACGTCAAAGCCCGACAGGGTCAGCAGCTCCCCATCGTTCGCAGGGTCGGACGGGCTCGGCCCATTCGACTCCGCATCGGGACCGCCCGCGCCACCCACGGAGGGCCAGAGGTCGACCGTGGGCGGGTGGGGGAAGAAGCGGGCCATGAGGCCCAGGGCATCGGCGGCAGCCATGCGCGTGTCCCAGTCCCGGTGGCACAACAAGGGCGCGATCCTCCACTGGAAGGACATCAGGTGGTCCGGCGACGAACGGCACAGCTCCGCGAGCTGGCGGCCCGCCTCACGCTTGACATCCGCGGTCGTGCCCTCTGGGGGAAAGCAGCATCGGCGGTCGGTCAAGGTCGCCACTCCGGGGAGCCCACGCGCTGCGCATGAGGCAGTCCCTACAGTCGCCAGCCACCGTCGGCATGTGAGGAGACTACGCATGCATTGGGCGAGTCCCCAGGGCTTCGAAAGACCCCGAGGGAAGGAGCACGATCCAAGGGAAGGGGCGCCTGACTGTTTGCGCGAGTCGTTGCGAGAGGACAGCAGCTCTTCGCGTTATCAAACACATCACCAATTCGCCACGATGAGCAGGGGATCGAAAAGCCGGCGATGGGCCTCTATAAAGCAGGCCCAAACCTACCGCTGCCTCTTGGACGCTAGGCGCTTCGAAGCAGCACGCACCCGTGAGGACGCGCACCAGGCGCTGTACGCGCGTGCCACCCTTAGCTTCAGACATTTCGGTGACGCGCGGCAACTACGGTCGTCAGGGCCGGCATGACGTCGGCGTCCCTGCTGGGGATGGCGCTGTGCCCGCGCTCCAGACAGCGACTTGGAGACTTGTGCGGATACCTGATGCTTTAGCATTCCCGCTGGCGAGCACAGGGCGTCTGGCAAGGTGTGATGTCGGTGTCTGGCAAGCCGCAGATCCCCGATCCTCATTCGCCCGCGAAAGCGGTATGCAAACGAGTTCGCGGACATCTGCAACTGTCAGCTGGGAAGGGAAACAAGCTTGGAAACGCATAGATTGCAGTGTGGTCCACGTCTGGCCCTGCGCGTCTGCGATCTCGACACCGGTCGCTCAGCGGTCTCGTCGTGTGCACGATGGGAAGTCCTGGCGACTTCCCGTTGCGAAGGGCGCTCGATCATGCCCGCATGGGCTTGGAGGCGTCGGTTGCGAGGGCGGTCGCTGCAGGGCAACGGTGCGTCTCGCCGGCGTGACCGACGTCCGTGCATGCGCTGCCTCGTTCACGTTCTATATTCCAGGCACTCGATCCTGGTGTGGGCATGCTTAGTGAGGCTCCTACCGGCCCTCGCCAGGGTTGCACGGCGTGCAAGCAGGTACCACGGCCTTCCTTCGGCGCAGTCTTGCCATGGATGCTTCTCGACGGATCGACGAAGCGTGCTGCAGCTTGTGCGCGGGGCTGGCGAGCGTCGCAGACGACTTGATGCGCCGACTCCCGCAGCCGCAACGTCTGGGAGCGCTGCCTCATGCACTGGTGAGGGCAGGTCGGCTTGGTCTCCGCCTGGGAAGCAGCTGACGTGGAAGTTGCGCTCGTAATTGACTGGATGGGTATTGAGCGACGGCCCGACAGGGCCGGCCCAGGTGTCGTTGCTCAGCATCGCCTGTGCCGGCTTCCCTGCAGCCCTCCCCGGCATCGGTGACGCTGGCCTCCCAGCGACTCAATCCTTGCGTAGGAGACGTCGCTCTCGAGCCCGAATTCATCCGCTCCCGCCTCCAAGCCATCAGCGTCTTCACGGTCGTGAACGCCGAGTCGGGTGAGCCACGGCTGCGCCTGTGCCACTGGGAGCTGGGAGAGGGGGCCAGGGAAAGACTGAGGCGAGGGGGGCGCATGAGCGCAGAATTGGTCATCGTATATTCCGCCTTGAGGCACCCACAGAGTTCGTGCTCATCAGCGGCGAGGAGAATGCCAACCAAGCGGGGCCGCAGCTGGGGCTCTTCTTCTTCAGGCGGGTAGCGTGGCCGCAAGTTGATCCGCGGCTATGCTTGCGACGCATATGAGCTCCGTTACACCTTGCTGCTGCACTCGTGCCCTCCGCAGGCAGCGGGATGCCGAGTCCCTGGTGGAGTCGATCGCGGAGGCGGCGCCCTCCCTGGCCAAGACGACTCGCATCATCAAGGTCTCCATGGATCGCGTTTACGATTTCCTGCGATCGCCGGACGCCGCGGCACTCAAGGATGTGGGGTTCCGGCTGGTCCCGGACCTCACAGAGGTGATGCGCGCTGGCAACAGATTGCAGAGGCTGCTGGACGAGATGGGGGCGGCTCTGGACTGGGACTGTCGACATGCGGCATGCGCGGAGAGCTTCTCCGTTCCTGCTAAACATGCAGGTCAGCTGTGCTCTGAGCATGACGGCCGGGCCCAATGCCTCGCCCACGATGTCCTTCCAAGGGGTGCCCCTCTTCCAGGCAGAGGGCTTGTCCGTCAAACAGGGAGGATCAAAGTACTACCCCTTGTTCCTGTCCAAGGCGAGGAGTTTGGATGACTGTCAGATGGGGTGGCATTCGATGGGCGCTTGGATTGTCTTTGAGCGAGACCGGCGCGGCGAGCTTCTGTGGACATGCGCTCCTCCGCAGACGGACTTGGATGTGGCGGTGCGGTCGGCGCAGGACACGCGGCTGCTGGGGCGCATCAAGCAGCAGGAGGAGAGGGTGAAGGACATCCGGTGAGCGGAGGGGGGCCTGGACTTGTGCCACTTTGCGAGTGGGTAGTCCTCGAGGGTTCCCACGTTCGATATATGACCGTTGTCCTCATGGCCGTCGATTCCAGGGCGGAGATCGACAAGCTCAAGGCGGACCACCGGCGGGCCAAGAACGAGCGCCAGAAGAACCGTTTCGCGATCAAGCTCGAGAAGGCGGAGCTGAGGTTCAAGAAGGCGGAGAAGCGGCTCAGGGACACGCGGGCGAGGCTGAGCCCACCCAAGGCGAGGCAGGACGGGGGGCGGCTCGCATGGCTTCCTGTCCGTGCCATGCAGCTCGGGCCATGCCTGTTGGGGAAGTTATGCACTGCAGGTGGAAGTGGGGATCCTCGAGGACGTCATCAGCCGCATGGAGCAGGACACCTCGGGGGAGTGGACCGGGGTGATGTTCGTGCCTCCCGGGCAGCTGAGCACGCGGAGGGACGCCGCAGGGCAGCGGGCCAAGGGGACGACGTTGAAGATTGCCGCATGAGCTTGTCAGCGCCTCGGCCAGAAGGGCACGGCCCGGCTCAGCAACCGCGGCACCAGCTCGCTCTCCGGGTCTGCCGCGCGGTAGGCTTTGAGCTCTTCGACGCCTCTGCGGGCGCGGTGCGGTGAGGGGACGTGAAGGTTGCGCGTACATTGAATGGATGTCGTGTTACCGTGCAGGGCCTGCCACGGGGGCCACTCACGCATAGATCGACTCCTGCACCGCCTGGTACGCTGCGGCACAGCGACTGGGGTCCCTGGCTGCCCCGAGCGCCAAGGGATCGATGGGGGGGCGGAACGTGAAATACAGGCGCTTGGGGCTGGGCACGGGCACGGGCGTCAGAAGCGGCGTGCCCCTCAGGCGCGTCAGGGGCGGCACCACCTGCGCACATCCCCCTAAAGGGCTGTTTGCAAGGCGCATGCATCCGTGCGTCCGTGGCGCCATCCCGCAGCGCCCGCAGCTCACCTCGTCCAGTGACTTGGCGAGGTCCGGGAACAGCCTTTCGTAGACCGACTGCACCAGCGGCCCCGTGAGGGGGTTCTCGAGGATCTCTGAGGTGTCCATGCCGAGCTCAAAGGCCTCGTCGCCACCCAGGGCCGCGAAGGGCACGATGACGGCGTTGGTCCGCGCCGCCAGGCGGATTAGCCCGGGCTGCTCGGACCAGAACAGCCGATACTCCTCCCCCTTCCGCTTGTTCACCTCCCTCGCGCCCCCCGGGAAGAGCAGCACCGCCTCCCGCGCTTTCAGGAGGCGCGCGAGGTTGGTTGCCGAGGCCGGCACCGCCCCGAACTTTTCAAAGAGCGGCCCGAGAGGACCGAGCCAGTGGCCGGGGTGGGCCACGCTCCGGAGATCGGTGCCGCGGCGGTGCATCTCCAAGACGAGCAGCGGTGCGTCATAGAACTGCGGAGGGAAGCAAGAAGGTCTAAGCGACACAATATGTGACCCATCCACTCACGCAATAGCTCACTCCTGCCCTCACCCCAAACAGCGTGTGGTTGCCCACGAACAGCACCCCGCGCCCTCCCCCGGGTGCCAGGCGCGGGAGATGCTCCTCCCCCAGCACCACGGGGTCCGCTGCCAGCCGCAGGGGCCCGAGGATGGACTCCCACTGCGCCCAGTCCGCCTCCGTGGCCCGGGGCACCCCCGTCAGACCCTCATAGCGCGGCTGGCCTGCACCCGTCTGCCGCACCCGGGACCCTCCTTCTGCCTTGGCACGCGACACCTGCACCTCGTCGCTTGCCACACCACCTCCCGCCACGGCCCCATTCACACCCCTCTCCACATCTCCCGGGCCAGCTCCCCGATCGACTCCCGCGGATGCCACTGCGGCATCGCCCCGGGCTCGCCTGCCCGCAGTCCCGGACCCCGTGTGCCAGGCGCCGCGCGTGGCAAGCCCCATCCCGCCCCCCGCCACCGGCGAGCTGGCACGCGTCCCCCGCCCCGTCGTGCTCGGCGCGGAGACCGAAGTGCTGGCCGCTCGCAGCGCAGGCATTGCCTCTTTTTCTGGGACAAACCTCCATGCGTCTAAAATCGCAGCGAGGTCCACCCCCCTCTCGAGGAGCGGCGCGTGGGCGGAGTTGGACAAGATGTGCCGCGTGCACTGTGGCATGGCGCGCACCAGCCGGGAGGACTCTGCCAGGGAGGGGAAGAGGCGGTCGCAGGCCGAGGCCACGATGAGCGTGGGGTGGGCCACGGTCGCAAGCTCAGCATCACTGAGAGCAGGAATGGCGGCGTCGTGAGCACGGCACAAACAGCTCACACGCGCGCACCTCGGCATGCCATGAGGTGCAGCGGCTGCACCTGACGGTTGCACTTTGCAGGAGGCGCAGTCGCCACGCCGCGGCCCCTGCCGCCCCGCTCGGCACCGACTGCGCTCCCATCGCCATGGCCACGCGCATGGAGCTCGAGGACGTCCCTGCACCCGCATCCATGCTCATCATCCTCTGCAACATGTCCCTTGCGTCATGGTCCACCCTGCTCTGGTCTGCAAAGATGATACGCATGCGTCTCTTGGTCCAGTCATGTCATCCGGGCAGTGCCGTCCAAGCCTTGGTACGCCGAGGAAGAGCTCACCAACAAGCAATGGCAGAAGAGCTCCCTGCGCTAGGCTGAAGAGCTCATCCGTAAACGCTCCCAGGAGCCCAGTGCCCGCCACCAGGCTCGGCAGGCCACCCAGCGACTGCCGAAAGCTGGTGGCGGGGTTGACGAGCACGAGGCGGTCGAAGAGGCCCCGGTCGCGCAGGGACACCTTGAGAGCCAAAACGGCGCCAAAGCTCTCGCCCACGCAGACCACCTCGCTGGGCTGCAGGAGCGCCACCTCCGCGCGCACGAGCTTGGCCGTGCGGTCGACCAGCGCATCCCATCCGGACCTGTCGCTAGCTGCGATTCGCAGCGCGCGGACTGCAAAGCCTGCCTCGGCGAGGCGGGCCGCGTGCGCACTGCGGACAGAGTAGCACAGAGCTGCGCATGAAGCGCACGTCTGCTACATCGGAACGGGCAGCCGCAGCTCACTGTATGATGGCGCACCGGATGGCAAGGCCCGTGCCGTCCATTCCCGGCAGGAACAGCAGCAGTTTGCTGTGTGGGCCAGAAAACCCGTCCACCGTGACGAGCTCAACCGATCCATGAGCTCGAACTTCGGTCCACATCTCTTCATCGCGCACTCGGGAGCGTATGGCGGTTTCGACGGTCCCCCTTCGGGGCCGGGTGCGCCTGGGGAGGCCAGCGTTGCATTCCGAGGTCGTTCGGGGTCGGAAGACACGCTGGAGCTGGGAACCCAGAGGACGCGTTTGAAGGGTGCCGGAAGTAGCCGGAGCAGTTGTCGATGGAAGCGAAGGCTGCCTCATGGTGCTGGTGGCCCTCGTGTCCCCCGGCGAACCAGGCGACCTGGCGCGGAATCGCCGTTGCACGGCCTCCAGCCTCAACGCTTGTTCCAACACCGTCGATGTGTACACGATACGCGTGACAAGTCGACAATGCGCCACCAGCTCCAAAACTGGCAAGATTTTCACCAGAGACAACACCACATCGCTGTGCAAATGGCTTTGCCTACCATCCACGCATCACTCTTAACGCATCCCATGTCGCGTAGGATGAAGAGGCCGCGAACATGGGGGACCTGGTGTCCGACGGCAGGGTGCACGTCTGGGAAGGCGCGCTGGATGGCGAGGCAGCCGTGCTGCTGCGGCGCGAGGCTATAGACATCGCAAAGGTGCGTGAGGGGTGATCTTGGCAAGTATCATCCTACCCATCTGTGGCGGCTGCGTTTTAAGCGTGCGATACGGTCGTGGCAATCGCAGTGCCCGAATTTCTGGACCCCCCGGGATGTCCTGGAACGAGCATGTGCCGCCATGGACGCGGGCGAGGCCCCCGACGCAGCGCTGACCAGTGCAGAGGTGGCGATGGCCCACCTCCTCGCCCTCAAGCGGCCGTTGCTCGAGGGCGTGGCGTGGAAGGGGGTCGAGTGGTGGGCGCAGGTGTACGAGCCAGGGAAAGGGCTGGCTTTCCATTTTGGCAAGTAGCACGACCATAGCCTGCCTGTGGCTGGCTGAGGTGCCTTCCTGTGCCCTCGTTTGAGCTGCCCCGCACCGGCCCTACACGCAGACAAGGACGAGCAGGCGCTGGAAGAGAGGGGCGAGATGCGCTTTCCGCGCTGGTCAAGCGTCCTTTACCTGACGGGCGACCCCACCGACGCGGCGTCGAGCCAGCGCCAGGGGCCCACGACCATCATCGACCAGCGGCTGTGCGACGGGGAACCGGAGCCGCTCAATCCGCATGCCTGCGCCCTTGTGTTCCCGAGGCGAGCACCGCGCTAGGCAAGGGTTGGTGCTCGGCAGCCCAGTGGCACTTTCATCACCAGCGTTGCCGTGCATGGACGCAGTGCGGGACAGTTCTGCGCTTTCGACGGGAGACTGGCACACGGTGTGTTGGACTCGGGAGAGCCTTCTCCCCGACTGACTCTCCTCGTCAACTGGTGCGCATGGCTCTGCTGTGGAGCGGTTCAAGGCACCCACGATGAATTGATGGCAGATGTCTGCCCGACTTGTACCCTCTCTGCAGGTGGGAAGAGCAGCCCCGGGGGATCTCTGGGGTCCCAGGGCCGTCCGAGGAGCGAAGTGGGCGGGCAGAAGACTCAGATGACGGCACGTCGCCTGAGGTTAGCACCTCCTCCCAGGACGAAGGCGGGGAGGAGTCGCAAGGTCGTGAGCGGTACTCGCGGGTGGGCGGGGACGCGAGCGCGGCGTCGAGACTGAGCCGAGGGCAGATGCTAGGCCGAGGGGCGTGCAGGAAAGCAGGTCACTGCCACGTGGCCCTCGCCACGGCTTTCGCGCGACTGGGAGACGTCCCACCTGAGGCAGCCCTTCCCGTGGGGATGCTAGCCAAGGCCTGCGGGGCCAGACTTGTTGGGGAGAGCGCTGTGAGCGTTCTGACCATCGCCCATCCGGAGTGTGTGCTCTTCCCTCTCGACTCCGAGCAGGCGGCGGACCATGGGGTGGGTGCCGTTCTCGTCCCCGCTAGCGCTGTCGGATCCTTTTCTGATACCGATTCGGATTGAAAGCCGCGCCGGCTAAAAGAGGCGGACAAAATCGATACACGGGTCACTGGCGCAGGAACCTGCGGCAGTCTTTCCGAGGCAGCAAGCCCCGGGACGAGCGCGGCAAACAAGGGGTGGGACATATGCAGTCGCTGTGTGACGGCGCATGCGACAGGGCATTGCGAGTCACTGCAGCGCGCAGGGTTGGGCATGCAAAAGCAAAATGGCGCGGGGTCACGTGTCGCAACTTTTGCAAGATGGATGTGAACACACTGCGGCTCATCAAGCGAGAACCGCGCCTGCGCCTCCCGTAACAAGTGGAGTCGACGACAGCGGTTCCGCGGAGGCGCGGCCCCGGCGGCCATGCGACCGTGGCCGTCACTGCTGACGTCCGCGGGCCACCTGGCCCCCGGCAGAGGCCTGGGCCCAGCGCCTCCCGCAGGCCGCCGCTCATCTCGGCGTCTTATCTCACTTCCTGCGGTGCTTGACGAGCATGGAGCCCAGGACGGCCGAGTCGAAGGGCGTGCCGAAGCTGGGCCCCGTGATGAAGTCGTCCGTGCCCAGCATGGCCCGCTGGTCCGCCGAGGAGGAGAAGGCGACCGAGGCGACGCCGTAGTTGCGGATGGTGGTCACCAGGTTGGGGTACTGCTGCGCCAGGGTCGGCTGCACCAGCACCATGTCCACCTTGGGGCCGTTCTGGCGGAAGTAGTCCAGGCACTGCACGGCCTCCTCGTCGGAGCGGATGATCTCGACCTGGATCTGGCTCCGCAGCTTGTTCAGCTCCTTCACGAAGAAGTTGCCCAGCTCCTCGTCCGCCGTGGCCACCACCACCAGGGCCGTGGCGGGCAGGTCGCCCATCGGGTTGCCGCGCGCGCTGCCCTTGCCGCGCAGGCTGCCCCGGATTTTGCTCTTCCACCCGGCCTCAAGGTTGCCACCCGCGCGGTCGTCCTCGAGCTGCGGGTGCGGGGGCCAGGTGTCGAGGGGTCACGACGCGACACAGGCAGCACATCATGACGAAACGAGGCGCCACGCCTGGCAGACCCCATCGCGGCACGCGACCGCCCCCGCCACCGAGCCTGCCGCGAGACTCACGTCGAGGGACGTGCGGGTCTTGATGCCCTTGGACTTGAGCTGCCGGGCCAGGCGCTCGATCGACCGCCGGCGCGTGGTCAGGGCACGCGTGGAGTGCGTGACAGCCTCCTTGTCGTTCTCGTCGGCGAGCACCTGCAGGGCGAGGGAGGGGCGAGGTGAGACGAGGCGGCGCTCGTGACGCCACAGGCGTGGGCCTCGGCGACGCGACGCAGAGACCGCCGGCCTGGGGGGCACCGCGGCGCCGCCAGTCACCGTGAGCTCCCGCTCCTGGCCCAGGATGACGGTCTTGACGCGCTTGGTGTGGTGGCCGTTCATGACCACGTGCGTGTGGACCAGGTAGCGCAGGTACCAGGCGAACATGCCCCAGATGTTCTTGGAGATGAAGTCGATGATGGCGTGGGCGATGAGGTCGCCGTAGCGGTCGAGGTGCCCGAAGCCCGTGGGCCCGAACACGAACATGACGGGGAAGAGGGGCCAGGAGAGGAAGTAGGCCCAGGTGAGGAACTTGACGCCCCTCTGGCAGATGCCCTGGGGGACGATGTAGTACGCCTCGATGTAGACCTGGGCGGCGTTGTAGAAGGTGTTGATGCCGAAGAGGGCCCCGACGCAGAAGAAGAAGATCTTGAGGCCGCCCCGGGAGAAGGCTGCCAGGATGCCAAACATGATGGTGCCCTGGTCGGACGTGAGGAGGACCATGGTGCGCTCGTTATACTCCTCGTTGAGGCCCGTCACGTTGGACAAGTGGATGAGCAGCACCGGGCACGTCAGCAGCCACTCCGTGTAGCGGAGCAGCACCACCGACTGGCCGTCCGCCACGTAGATCTTGAAGGGGACCGATTCGGCGAAGAAGACGTCCACGATGTAGTAGATACTCTCGATGAAGGCCACCCACAGCACCTCCCACCCGCAGGTGGCGTAGTAGTACTGGGGGCGACGACGGGGCGGGCGTTCCGCGTGCATAGCTGGTCATGGGGGGAGAGGGGGCGTCCGCCGACACGCGTGACAATGCGGGCGGAAGTCAACGCTGCCGGGACTCGCCTGGTACGCGAACCAGACGAAGCAGGCGAAGGACGCGATGAAGCAGAACCACGTGAGGACCTTGGCAGCCGTGTGCTCGTTCTCGGTCCCCGGCTTCATGTAGCTAATCTTGCAAGTGTTCGGCTGGTAATTCTCGACCTCGTAGCCCATCTCCTTGCAAGAGACCGGGCACGTGCAAACCCACTCGTCCTGCCTCTCGATGGACTTCATGTACTCCTCGTACAGCGTCGCCGAGAGGTTCGCCTGGGACGGAGCAGGCCGCGAAGAGGTCAGGAGCACGGATCAGGGGGCTAGAGCCAGGCGCGCCCTCGCGGAACCCCGCCACACACCTCAAGATATGCCTGGCCCTCGTCGGTGACGCCGCCAATCGTCTCGCCGAGGGTCGCCGCGCACAGCACCGCCATGATGGCTGCTAGAAGCAGCACAAACACCCTTCTCCCTCTCATCCTCCCTGCAGACGTTGAGAGGAGCCGGGGGAGCGTTAACAGGCTATCACATGCACTCTGCCGCCCCGACTGCGCGTCGACCGCCGAGTCTCCGCGAGCAGTCATCGTCATTCGAAATGAGGCCGCATGTCAAGCGCAGGAGGCTGCCTCTGCGCTGCGCGAGCAGCCAGAAGTGGGGTCGAGCCGACAGCGCCGCGATCAAGGTCCCGCGGTCCCTCTGCACTCCGATAGCTCACGACAAACAGGGCGGCGCAATCGATGCCCGCCCCCGCCGACAAGACGAGCGGCCGGCGCGGGGCGAGTGTGCCCTAGGAGTCAACGGCCGCCCAGGCCTGGAGTAGCCGCCGTTGCGGTCCCCTTCAGTCACGCTGTGCTCATATTAGCCGTTCGTGGTTCCGAGTGCCGATGCGGACGCCAGCGCGAACGGCAGGGCGTGGAATTCGGGCCCCCGATAGCAACTCCGGACCGCGTCCCGAAAAAGGCGAACGGAAGGGTGTGAGAGGTCGCTTAGCATCAATTGGTCCACCTAGAGTCAGAATCGGTGCCGCAGAATGTCGCCCGACGCTCACCTGCCTCGATGTCTCGCTCGGCGTCTTCCCCCGAGTCTGCGCGGCGACGAAGCCCCGCCCTTTGCTCCGGATGTCGCTTCTCGGTCCCAGCAACTCAGGCACGTCACGGCGGCGCAGGAGCTCAAGGCAGCAACTCTGAACTCAGGCACGCACTTGAAGCTGACGTCGAGCCGTCAGAACCTACCCCCGACCGGACCTGAGGCGACCTAGCGACTCGGCGCTATAGCTACTGGTTGCGGCGGTCGAGCCGCGGCGACACGCTCAGGCGGCCACCCGAACACGGACCCGAAGAGGAAGTGCTGCACCACGGGGAGCTTGGCCAACACCTCGGCTTGGTACATCTTCATCATGCCCACGTTGACCTGTGCCGCAAGCGACGGACTGCAGTGATGTCTCGACACGCAATGCAATTGATTTCACCCCGCCAGACGGTCACCACATGCGCCTTTGACTCGCCTTCGACCATGACACCACGCCGGAGATGTCGTTCAGCATCGGGGATGTCTCCGCCAGGGGACCCTTCTTCACGCTCTTGACGAACGCCACGCATCCTGCGCCGGCGACGGAGGTGGACGATGCAGCACCCAGAGAGAGCTCCATCAGCCCCCATGCAAAGGCAAGTGACGCGCACCGAAGTACAGGTACTCGGAACTGAACTCCTCGAGGTAGCGCTCGTTGTGGATGGAAGAGGGCTGGAGGAGCGGGTGGTCGACGAGCTGAGCCGCACCCCAGAAGAACGGGAGGAACTGGTAGTCGTCCAGTCCCCACACTGCGGGGGTGCAGCCGTTTGCGCGCGTCGCAGCGCCTGTGCCCTCGACTCCTGCCGAGACTATCGCAGCCAGCATGGCCAACTGCCCTGTCGCCGCCCCTTACGCACCTCCCTGGGACCCCGCAGGCTCCAGCCAGTAGGTCGTCTGGATGCGCCGCACCAGATCCAAGTACCGCTTGAACACGCGCAACACCAGCGCTTTTCGGTCCGCATCCGTCACCACGCCAAGCTTGGCCAGGCAGAAGAGGAGAGCGGCAAGGTTCGTCTCGTGGCCAGTGCCGTAGTCAATTCGCGTCGCGTTGCCAAAAGACTCCACCAGGTACGGGGCCAGCTCGACCGCGGCGCCCTTCCATGTCTCGGGAAGCACCTCTTCTGCAGCCGACGTATGCGACAGGGTGCTTTGCCCGCTGCTTTAGACAGGACCTGCTCGGCCCAGCGAGCGCAAGCCTCGCACCCAACATGGACTCCGCCCTGCTCTCAATAGCAGCGTACAGCTTCCGGAAAGCCGGGTTGCCGTAGCGCATCGCCTGGGCCGCCGGCGGCACCTCGCTGACCATGGCGTCGATGCGGTCCAGCATGCGAAGGAGGGCCTGCAGGGGTGGAGCGGCGCTCTCAGCGGACGCACCACCAGGCCTGATGCACCCGCTTGACGGAGTCGAAACCAACCTGGCAGGAGTCGGATACGAATGCTTGAGCGGAGAGGGTCTGGCCTTTCACAGCCTCGTTCAGGCTCATCAAGAAGGCCACGAACTCTCTCGCGGCGTCCGAACGTAGGAACGCCTCCATGTCTTGCTGCGACGTGATGTGCCGAGACGCGGGCTGCAGGGGACGGGCGAGGGAGTGCGTAACCGTATCCACCGGCGGGTTCGCCGCCGCGAAGCGCCCGCGCCGGTCCCCAGTCAGACCTGCCACACTCGACCGTCCACGTGCATCAGGGGGGCTGGCATGGCCGGGTTGGCTTTGATCAGGTACGGCGCGGGGCGCCGGGCCGCGCTCGACGCGAAGTTGGTGGCCTGATTGGCTGCGCCCGAGTGCCCCACGCCCGTCTGGTCCCCTCTTGCGAGAGCCCAGGGGGCCTTGGTGGGCTCCATCAGCCGCTCTGGCTCTTGCTTTGTGCAGGCTATGCAGTGGAAAAAGTTGCTCACCAAAAAAAGGACTGCTACTCGTGGGGGAACCGGGCAGCACGCTATCAGCGAACCTTGAAGTGGCCCCACAGGCAGCTTGAGTCACCGCGGAAGATGACCTCGCCGGGCCTCGGACGACGTGTGGCGTAAGGACCGTGCGCCAGATCGCCCGTCTGCCGCGCTCGGCGGGGCCCCCGCGCCTCACCAGCGCAGGCGAAGCAGTTCGTGAGACAGAGTAACAGTTTCAGCAGGGGACTCCTTCCCACATTGTCTGCGTCTTGTGGAGGCCCCTGCGCTGAGAGAAAGCTGAGAAGATGGCTGCACGAAGCTTCGGCTGTGAAATGAGCTGATACTGGAGTCGTGTCCGCCAAATGGTTTTCGAGGCGCGCAATGCCCGCGAGAGCCTCGTCATCCATGAGGCACGTGCCGCCAGCCGCGGTGTTTGCATTTGAAATCTCCGGGCCGCCGGGCTTCAGCAAGCTCGTTGCGCGCTCAAATGCGTGTGCAGGTACACGTCGATGACGGCCTCCCCGCGCTTCCATCCTCTGCAGGAGAGCAAGAGGCTGCTGATGCAGGCGCACCTACGTTCTGAGAAGCAGGGTCGTCCGGATGAACCGCGGGGTAGCGTCGCGATATCCTCTGCTGAGTTCCAAGGTATGGCTCGCGAGGGCGCGCGCCTGCACTCGCAGGGGTGTCGATCACGGGGACGCACGGACATTGTCGCCCTTGCACGCAGAGTTCACGCGGGAGGTGGCCGCGCGAATCATCCAGCATCACTGGAAACGGTGGAAGGCTTCTGTCAGTTCCTCGTACAGGGCAGGCGAGTCGCGCGGCGTCGCAGGCACGGTACATCCTAGCGGACGGGGCAGGGGTGCAAGTCATGACGCTGTGTCCCGCCGCGCCTGCAGTGCGTCGAGGTCCCAGCCTGTCCAACAAGGGGCTCGCAGGTCGGAGCGCACCCAGCATGGCCATGAGGCACGAGCGTCCCCAGACGCTGAGGGTGGGGGGCGTGAGGGGAGTCACCCCGGCACGCCCGGCAGAGAGCGACGCGTCCGGGATGTCGTCCACCCCATCGACGCCCCAACCGCGCCCATCTGCGCCGGCCTCCGCTGTGCCGGGGCCCCACCTGGCAGGGGCCGGCAGGGGCATCTCCCAGGCTGGGGTCACGCACCGGGCACGTGATGTCCCAGATGTGCTCGACCTGGACCAGTCAGACACGGACCAGGAGACGTCCTTGAGGGAGATGCGCCGTCAGATGCGGGAGCGCCAGGCTGGCACGGGGAGGGCGGAGGCGGGGACGCGTGGGTCCCAGCCTGCGGTAGTGCAAGAGATGTCGGGCCATGAAGGGACTCACCGCGTCAGCCGCGCTCACCCCACCTCCCGCGGTGCTATCGAGGCTCCCGAACACCACTCGGAACGACACGTGGCCCGGGAGGCCGTCCCAGCATCCCCGGGCCCCCAGGCGTCAGGCATCAGCGAGTGGAGCGTGAGCTCTATGAGCTCCTTCTTGGCGCCGGGGAACCTGTCGGCAATTAGCCGAGAAGCATCGTCCTCTGGGCTCGCCTCCGAGGCGGCGGGCGTCGCGCTGCGTGACGTGGCCAAGACCAGGGGTGGGGCGGCACCTGCAAGGGTGGGCCAGAGGGACGGTAGAGGTGGGTCCGGGGCGCGAGCGCCGCCGCCAGACAGGGGCGTTGCCTCCCGAAGCCGGTCTCGAGGCAGGGGGGGGATGCCTGCTGCCAGTACCCGTCCCAGCGTGTCCCGCGCTCAAGGGAGTGGCGCTGGCACGGGCAGGGGCGCCCCAGCTCGGCAACCCGGGGCGGGGGGGAGAGCTCTGCGAGGGGGATGCGATGCATCCACAAGCACAGCTGCAAAGGGTGAGAGTGAGTGTAGGAGGGGCACACTGCGGCACTGTCAGCAACGCTGATAGTACAGTGACTACAGTGACTTGACCAGACGCGTCTGCTAGCCAGTGCGTCCCACCCCAGACCCTTACGAGCACCCCGCAGTCACTCTCGCAGGCCGACCGAGGAAGGCGGAAGTTGCCAGGGCACCACAGCCTGCCGCGACTCACAGTCACATCGGCGACCTCGAGGACGATGTGAGCGACGCCGACGACGACCTGCCCCGGGCGCCGGCACCGGCTTCGTCCATAGCCCCCGACCTGGCGCGCCGGGCCCATGCGGATGGGTTTCGCGAGTGGGACACCTCCCACGAGTCGGTGGGGGCGCACCAGGCCGCGCGGCTGCGGGGCCGTGACCACGGGGCCAGCGGGGAGTGGGGAGGGTCGGCCACAACGACCGCGGCGGCGCCGGGCACGCCTCGTGTGGGCGGCATGTCCCGCGCCAGTTACTCGGGGCTGAGCTCCCGCGGGCGCAGCCGCGACAGCTCCGTGCTGGAGCCTCGCCGGAGAGACGGCAGGGTCGCGGACCACGCCTCGCACGGCGCCCTGGCGGGCGAGGCATCGCAGCTCTCGCAGTTCACGGTGGTGACGGAGGAGGACCTGTCGTGCAGCAGCGGCGGGGGGGACGCAGCGGGCGCCGATGCCGCGGGCGTCTTGAATGGGCGGGGGGCAAGCGTAGGGGGAGATGCGGGTGGCAGTCACGCCCGGGCTCGGCAGGCCAGCGCGGGACTGTACGTGTGCGGCACGGACGACGACGACGAGTCGTGCGTGGGACCGGAGGACGAGACCCCTGACTCGTCCCCCGCCAAGGGCGCGGAGGCCGGGGTGGCGGGCACGGGGGCGAACGACGCGCAGGTGCCGAGCTCCACGGAGACGACGGGCGTGGTCGGGGCCCGGGTGTTTGAGGGTGCGGCGCGCGGCCACACCCCCGAGACGCGGCAGCACACGCCGGGGTCCCTGGCCCACTCGGCGGGGCTAAAGGGGTCGGGATCCGCTGCCGCCACGTCCGCACCGGGGACCGTGTCCACTACGCCACCGTCCATGGCGGTGTCGCGGGTGGCGATGGCTGGCGCAGGGGCGGGGCCAACACAACAGGGCGGCGTCGTGCCCTCCCGGCGAAGCCGAGAGGCGTCGAGCGCCCGCAAGTCCCTGCAGGGCAGCCTCGATGCGCTGCTTGGCCCCCAAGGGGCGCAGCTGGCGGGGACATCGGCTGGGGAGGAACCCGGGCGCTGCAGCGCCGAGGGTCGGGTGTCCTCCGGCACGGCAGTTGGGGACCTCAAGTGCGACGCCGAGCAAGGCGCGCGTGGCAGCCATGTGGCGAGCATCCTGCGCTTCTTGGAGGTACGTGGCGGGACGCGTTTTGATATCTGGGCTCCTGGAGGGCGTTGAATGCGCTTCGTGCAGGGCATGCCAGCATGCACCTCTTGCATCCCATCTGCGACGGTGCAACTTGAGATGATCCCCATCTGTGCCGTGCAGGAGTCCGAGAGGGAGACCGCCGAGACGGCTGCACCAACATCCCGAGGCGCACAGGCCCTGCCCCCCTGCGGCCCCGCTCCCCACGCGTCTGCGAATGGGGCGCGGGACCTGCCCCAAGGCGGGGTTGCGGCAAGCGGCCACCTCCCGGACACCCGGGACGCGGCGGACGGGGACCGGTCGGCAACGCTGGCCGCCGCCGTGCTGGGGGGTATCAAGGAGGTGGGTCGGCCTGGCCTAGCTCTCTTGCAGACTTCCCTCCGTCTGTAGCGCCGACTTGATCGCCACCTGTCGCCCCCCTCCCACGATCTCTGCCCCCGTACCCAGCGCCTGGCCCGCTACGAGGCGGCGTTGGACGAGCGCACACGCCGGGTGGGGGCCCTCGAGGCGCAGCTGGCGGAGGAACGGGTCACGCACTGCGCGCGGCTCGAGGAGGCGCAGGCGGCTGCGGCACGCGACGCCGACGCACAGCGGCGCGAGGGGGAGGCCGCGCTCCGCCGGCACCTGGAGTTCATAGACCGCCTGCTGGGAGACAAGGAGGCGCTGGCGGCACGGTGCGAGGAGCTCGCGGGGCAGGCGGAGGCGCAGGGAGCGCGGCACCAGGCGCAGGTGGCGGCGATGCGGGCCGAGTTTGTCAAGGAGCTCAAGAGGCGAGTGCGGGGGGACGGGGTGGGAGGGCATGACATCGTGAGTGCGTTTGCTTGAGTGCTATAGAGGATGGCGATGGGTTTGGGTCAGCCTCGCACCGTCTCGACCACGCAGGCACAAGGAGGCGTGGGCTGCGGCGGAGCAGGCCCGGCGGGATGCGTGGAGCCGGGAGCGGGAGGCGGAGATCAAGGAGGCCACGGTGCGCGGCCTGGAGCCCGAGGTGCAGCGCCTGGTGGCACGCCACCGGGGCGAGGTGCGGCGGGTGGAGCAGGCCATGCGGGAGGAGCACGAGCGGGAGAGGGAGCGGCTGGCGGAGGAGCACAGGGCCGAGTGCCGGAAGCTGCGGCAGGAGACGGCCGAGAGGGTGGAGGAGGCCGTGGAGCGGGAGCGGGAGGCGGGGGCGGAGCGGGCGCGGGTGGCGCGGGAGGCGGCTGAGGCAGCGGCCGCGGCGCAGCGGACGCGGCTGCTGGGGGAGTGCGACGCACGCGTGGCGGAGGCCGAGGCGGCGCGGCGGGCCGAGAGGGACCGGGCGGCGGCGGAGGTGGAGGCGTGCCGGGCGGCCGCGGACGAGCGCGTGCGGCAGGTGCGGGATGCTTTGGAGGAGGAGCGACGCGCGGGGGAGGCACGGGTGCGGCGGGCCCTCGAGGTGCAGGCGCAGGTGAGGGCGGTCGCGGGGTGGCACGGGGCTGGTGGGGTCGCTGCTGAGACCAGCTTTGTCGCCTTGTCAGAGCACAACCTGCCGCTCGGCCAGTCTGTGTGTGTGTCCATCCCTTGCAATAGCTCATGTCCTCCCGTTTCGCGTCCCCCCAGGAGTGGGAGGTCCAGCAGGAGGCGTGGCGGCAGGCAGTGGCCGAGCGTGCCAAGCGGGCGCTGGCAGAGAAGGAGGAGGAGCTCCGGGAGCAGCTGGCCCAGCAGCAGCGGCGAGAAATCGACGCCGTGGCGGACCGGTGAGGGCTCCAGAGGGCCTGCGCCTCCCATGCCATCTTCGCGAGGGTCTCTAATGGCGCGAGCATGGCCCCTCCTGCTCCGAGCTGGGTGCCTTCAAGATCACCTCTGCTGTGTCGCAGGCTGGAGCGCGAGCACGCGGACCAGATCGAGCAGCTGACGCGGTCCGTTGCGCGGGCGCACCAAAACCGCATCGACGATCTCATGGGGGAGGTGAGGCGCCAGCCCTGACATCCGCTTCTGGGCCAAGTGCAGGAGGCTCGCGACGTGCCACACCGTGAGCCCCACCGGCGAATCCCCGCCTCCCGCAGGTGAGCCGCCTCAAGGCTCTGTTGTCCGCCACCACCGCTTCCCAGGAGGAGGCCGAGGGGCGCGCGCGGGGGGCCGACGAGGAGGTCAAGCGGCTGCGGCGGGCTCTGACGGAGGCATCCCAGCAGTACCTCGACCTGGAGAGGAAGGTGAGGGCGGGTGCAGGGGTGCGTGCGGACGAGAGGCGTGAGGCGTGCGCCTGTCGTGTCATATATGCGGCTGAAAAGTGCCGTGAGGCGTGGAGTGAGCGCCTGTCGCGTCCCGCACACAGGCGCGGGATGCAGAGCATGACTGGCAAGACAGGGCGGAGGCGGTGCGTCGCCTGCACGAGGAGCGGGCGTCCCTGGCCGAGAGAGAGATCGCCGAGGCACGCAAGGAGTGCCAGGAGCTGCGGGCGCGCCTCGTCGATGCCATGAAGGTGCGGGAGCGCAGGCAGGTGTGCCGTGCAGCTGGGGCGGAGGGTTGGGCGACGTGTGACGCGGCCCTGATGCCGTGCGTCCGCAGAAGATGGACGACACGAAGCGCTTGCACCAGGAGCAGATGGCGGCGGTGGAGGCGCGGGTGCGGGCGACGGTGGTGGCCAAGGACGAGGCCATCGCCCGCCTCCGCGCGGAGCTGGGGACGGTCACAGAGCAACTGCGGAAAGCCGAGGACCTCTGCGCCTAGGCCGACGACTGGCACTGGATTGATGCATGCTGGCGCCCTTCAACGCCCTACCCTGTCGCAAAGGTATACTCCACCTCCCTGCCGTCGTAGTCCACGGCCTTCCCTGTCCTCTGGACGGACAGGAAAGCCCGCAGGGCAGCCGTGGCGCGTGGGGGCCACCGACCCCGGACGCGGTCCACGGCAGCCGCCTTGGAGTAAAGGAAGCCTCCCAGCCCATCCTGCGACGGGCCGACAGGGCAGGCAGAACGTGACACGAAGCTGGCAGGTGCTTGGCGCTGGCATCTGCCCAACCAAGCCAGGCCTACGCTTACCTGGCTCGACTGTAAGGCACTCCACTCCCCCTCGGCGCCCGCCTCGTCCCCCAGACCCCACAGGAAGGCAACGAGGGCGCAACGTGCGTCGAGGAAGTCCCCGTCGCGCCGTAGGAGTTGCCTTGCCACTCTGGGCGAACGAGAGGGTCAGGGGAGGGGATGGTTTGACAGCAGAGAAGCAAGTCCATCCAACTCTCGCCAGGGGCTGTCATCGGCACACCTGACGGCTTCCTGGTCCCTGCCCTGCTGGAAGCGTGCCAACGACAGGTTGGCCAGCGCGATGGCCTGCAAGCAGCATGGCTGGCCGGTTAGGCACGGTGAACTGGGTCGCACCCACGCATCTGAGAGCTGCTCCTTCCGAGGGATGCAAGTGCGCAACGACTTGCCTCCATCTCTGGGTCCTGGGACGCCGCCTTGTAGCTTGCAGCAGCACCATCCCAGTCACCCAGCGCCCCCTGAGCGTTCCCGAGGTTGTTGAGGACCACAGCATCCGCGCGGCCCTTGGATGCGGTCTCCAGTGCCGCTGCGTGCTCCAGGTCGGCGGCGGCCCCGCGCCAGTCTCCCCGCTGCAGCCGGCTCGTGCCCCGATTCGACCAGCTGGCGGAGTTGCCGGGGTCCAAGTCGATGGCTCTGGACCACAGTGACTCGGTGTTCTCCGGCGTCACCATGGCCTGAGGGAACGCAGGGGCTCTGATAACCGCATTATCCGGCCGCGCTCTCATTCACAGGCAATTCAAGCGTCGTGTCAGCCACCTGCCGATACAACTCGACGAGCTGCGGATCGATTCGAGCTTCGGCTGGTTGTTCGGGGAGGAGAACGAGCGTCCCCGTCGTCAAAAGTCCCAAAATGCCTCTCCTGCCGAGTAACGTACATGCACATTTGCAATCGCGGGCGGCCGCCCCTCGAACTCGGCCACATCGGCCCAGGTTGGTGTGCACGGCATGCATCGCAAGCATAATCCGTCTCAGCGTGCGGGCGGTCGCATTGCTGTTACGGCTCGATTCGGCATCGTTTAGAATAAGTGCGACTTTACAAAC
Organism: Protoeuglena noctilucae; assembly: GCA_958009085.1. Lineage (NCBI taxonomy): Eukaryota > Viridiplantae > Chlorophyta > Pedinophyceae > Marsupiomonadales > Marsupiomonadaceae > Protoeuglena > Protoeuglena noctilucae. Next base: position 609,217 of record OY253681.1, read on the forward strand.
TGGGACTGCGGCACCGCCTTATGAGGCTCCTAGCTCTAGGAGCCAGCCTGAGGCGTCGCCAGTCCTGACACATGGCAATGCCGCGGGGCGAATGCAACCTCGCGCAGCACCGCGGCGTTGGAGGCGGTCGACAGGGTCACAGGCAGTCACCGGCGCGACCGGCAACTCTCAGTATGCCGCTGCTCACGTCTGCTCGCTCACTGCAGCTCGTTGATGATGATTTCCTTGATCTGGTCAGCCGGCAGCATGCCCTCGGTGCGGAGCGCGGGCTTGGTCTTGTCGGGGCTAATGAACACGAGCGTTGGGAGGCCCCTGCGAGGAGCGGGCACGACTGCGTCCCGACCCGCAGCGCCGACACGCTCCCACGCTTCCCTATTCGCCCCTCTAACCCCCAATTCCTCACCTGATCTGCAGCTGCTGTGCCAGGTCCTCCTCCTCGTCGCAGTCCACTTTCAAAATCTTGACAGCGTCACCCATATCGGCGGCCACCGCCTCCAGCTCCTTGGCCAGCATCAAGCACGGGCCACACCATCTGCGGGCACGCGGCGACCGGTGAAACCTGGTTTGTGGAAGCAACGCAACGGCCGCAACCAACGCAGAGCGACACAGCTGCTGCAAGGAACCATGGCGCACAGTTGCGCGGCTCACGTCGCATAAAAGTCGATGACGATCGGCCTGTCGCGCTCGGCGATGGCGATTTCCAGGCCCGACGCGTCCACCTTCTCGACCTGCCCCTGCGAGCGGACAGCAGAGAGGCGTCGGCGTGCCCTCAAGAGCATGGCGCCTTGCTGCGCCGTCCCACGGCCCCGCCGGTGCCCGAACCACGCCCAGCCTGATTAGCACGCCACCCTCAGCATGAACAGGGCGTGATGCAGGCAAGGAGCTCAGGAAGTCTGGCGCGTGGGACGGCCCCGGGCCGTAACAACAACAGCGGGCTTCGGCGGTCGTCAGGGAGACGAGCAGCGCACGGCGAGGGCCAGTCAGGGGGTCACGGCAACATCGACGTAGCATAGCCTCGCATGGGCTGGATAACAGGGCACAAAAAGCTCTACCGTCGGCCGGCGGGGATCTCGGCACGTCACCAAGAAAGCCGACGCACTGCTCCTCGCCTGTGCGCGTACGAGCTCCCTGCGCGGCACCCGGTCCCTCCTTACAGACAAAACAAGCCCAAGAGGCCGCCGAACCGCCCCCTGCGGGCAAGAAAGCGGCCATCGGTCGCCATACGGGCGCGATGACACGAACGCCGCCCTGCCATCCCATGCATGCCCCCACGACCGCCACCTGAATAGTCGGGGGGGTGGCCCTGGGCAACAGGGCACACCGCAGGCGCTGCATTGGAAGGGACTGTCGCTGGGTTGTGATTTGAAAGCAAACGTGACAGCAAACCAACAGTGAAGTGCGATCTCTGTGATCCCTGACTGACCGTCAGCTCCGCGGCCTTCGAGGGATGAACACACGCGCGCGTCAAGCGGGGCATTCCCTGCGCGGGGGCCTTGCGGCGCTGTCCTGTCGTGCAGAGACGCCGACACGAGCATGTATGTCTTGTCGATGAGCGAGCTACCGCCTAACACACTGGGTGGGATGGCTGCTGGGGCGGCACCCGCCTGGGGCTCGACACATGCGGGGGCCTGTGGGTTTTGCTGAACCTATGACGCTTCCGCCGCATCCGCATCCCGCGTGGATCTTTTAGCTACTGTGACGCCAATACCAACTCGCTAGCTGATGGAAAGCTTCGGTGTGCCGCGCACAAGTTGACCTCCCTTTGGGTCGGTTTCGGCGTGGGCAAGGGGCCGCATCGGCATCCCTGTACGGATAGCGGCACGGTTACCTCCACGGGGTCGCGAAGCTGAGCCTAGTCCGCCATGTCGCTGCTCCAGAACTTGACCGTCGAGGACCTCCAGGTGAGCAGCCAGCGCCAGGGTCCTGGGCCCGCTCTTCCGCATCCCGACGCGGAGTTTGATGCGCGTGAACTTGCTCGTGTCCGACACGACGGCTCGGTGGCATCGGTGACCTCCGCAGATCATGAAGGCCATGCTGGAGAGCATCCCGGAGGGGCAGAACCCAAATGGCTACTTCACGAAGGAGCGATTCGCTTCCGTCATGAACGCCACGCTGCCCAGTCTGGGATCCAGGGACGACCGTGCCCAGCTGGAGTCCCTCTTCGATCAGATAGACACAGGCAAGTTGCCATGCGAGGCGGGGGCACGGGCGGAGCGGCACATGTCAGCATGATGTGCCGCTATTCGCGCATGCTAGCCGCTCCCCTGTTGCTTGTGACTGTCGGTATCCGTGCACCTAACTCCATGACATTGGAGAGGCCCAGCACCCCCTGCTCGCTGTTGCTTGCAGACGGGGTGGGTTTCGTCACGTGGTCGTCGGTGTGCAACTTCATCTACTACGTCGAAGAAAATCTCGGAAGCAGCAGCGTCGTGGAGCGGTGGGAGCTCCTGGGGCCCACTCGCATGACCAAGGCCCTGCGGGACAAGTGGCACCAGCAGCCCGTGGACCGCATCCGGTACTGTGCTGCGCTGGACAAGTACTTCACGGCGGGGAGGCGAGGGGCGGGCGCTGCGACGCATGCGCTGCCATGTCCTCTGCCGGCGATGCGAGAGCCTGCCGGGGCTACGGCCACGAACGGAAGATGGGGCGTCGCGGCTGCAGGGATAGCACTGTCAAGATCTGGCAGGGCCGCTCGCTGATCTTCCAAGCATCGCTGGACGTCGGCATCGCCGCCCAAGTGACGGACGCGTGCTTCGTCACTGGGAAGAAGACGCTGGTGAGGCAGGGTCAGCAACCCACGTCCAGCCGTGCGTGCCAGGGCGTGCTTGGGGACGGCTCTGTTACCGTGGGTGCCACATGCTCTGTGCAGGTCGCTTCTGCCATGGACGGCAACTTCTACTTTTTTGAGCTCCACCGCGGCAACTTCGAGTATCGGGGCCAGATGACGGGCCACACGAAGGACGTGGGAATCCCCATGTGCCTCGCATACTTTCACAAAGACCGCACGGGGCAGCACGTGGTCCTCTACGGGTGAGGCAGGGGAATGGGAGGGTGGCCGTGCAGGGTGTCTCAGCCATGGCGCATATGGTAGCTGCCAGTGGCGCGCCACTGGCTTCGCCATTGCAAATCCACTTCAAGGCTGAGCTCATGATTTCGACCTGGTGCGCCGCAGAGACACGCTGGGGAGGGTGGGCATGTTCCTGGGTCCCTACAAGCGCATGAAGGACCCTCTGGTGGAGGAGTTCAAGGAGATGCAGAAGAAGGACGGCAAGCAGCACCGCAAGATGCTGGACAGGGCACCCATGGCCAGGGTCGGGGTGGAGGTGGAAATCATCGATGACGGGCACCGGGACTGGGTCACGCAGATCCACTTCTGCGAGAAGAGCGAGGTGGGGGCGACGCACACCGATGGCCCGCGTGCCGTCGTTGCAGCGACCTGGAACAGCCGCCCGCCTCGGGCAGCTCAGCGTGCTGTGCCGGGTGCACTCACCTCATGCATCGTTCCCTGTGTCCCAGATCCTCATCTCCAGCTCCCGCGACAAGACCCTCCGCGTGGTTAACATGGAGACGCGGCGGCCCATGGCCGTATGCCGCCTGCACACCCGCGGGGTGGTGGGATTCGACTACTCGTACGAGCTCGGCATCGTGGCCTCTTACGCCAACGAGCGCCAGGTCATCGTCTGGGTCGTGGACGGCGCCTCCCACCTCATCACGATCAAAGTCCCCACGGTCCTCACCGGGGCAGCCATCATCTCCGCCACCAACCAATTATCCACCCTCCACAACGACTACTCGGTTCGACTCTTCGACATCCGCACCGGCGCTCCATTGCAGGTGCCGGGCGCTTAGCGAGCCACGGCAAGGCTGCACACGACCCTGGATGTGGTGACATGTCAATGCATGGTGCCCGTGGCTTGTTCCCGAGCAGGTCTTTGAGTCGAAGGACATGCCGGGGCTGGTGGACAGCAAGCCCACGAGCATCGTGTACGACGCATCGCGGCTGCGGCTCATCACGTGCAACACGCGCCCGATGCCCTGGGCCTACCGGTGCGTCGAGACCCTCACCCAGGGCCACAACGGCCCCGTCCGCACCATCACCTTCTCGCCCTCCTTCAACGCCATCATCACCGGTGAGCGGGGCCCTGAAATGCATGCGGCACTTGCTTTGGACTCCGCCTGCATGACGCGACCCTTCCGCACTGCCCACCGCGTGCCACGCAGCGGACGAGAACTCCATGGTGATTTCCTGGGACATCCAAACGGGGAGCGTGCTCGCACGGATCCCCAACGCGCACGCCCCCGGGAGGGTGACTGCGCTGGCCGTCGACTCGTCCGGCCGCCGCCTCCTCACGGGAGGGTCGGACGGCACCGTGCTGGGCTGGAACTTTGTGTCTGGGTTCCAGACGACCAGGTGAGACGGGTCGGGGATGGCTCGCGGCACGTCATTTATGGCTGCGCAGTCCCTCGATCAGTAAGTCTTCCGCGGTGTCGCTCTCATGGCTTGCCTGGTCCTCGAGTCACCATCTCTTCGTCCGACTCTGCGCCCAGGTACGTCGACGTGAGCGAGGACGAGGTCGCATGCATTGAGCACTGCGTGCACCCCCTGCGCGGGTCGGCGTGGGTGGCCGCGGGTGGGTGGCGTGGGCGGCTGACGGTGTGGATGGACGACGTGGCAGCAGACTCGAACGTGTCCAGCAAGGCCCTGCGGGGACACACGGCGGACGTGGTGACGCTGTCGTACGACCCCGGGACGAATCTGCTCGTGTCAGGCGACGCGTGAGTGCAGCGCCGGCGCCCCTCGCTGACGATGCATGCAGCAGTCTTCAAGCAAAGCTTGATTCTCCCACACCGTTAACATCTGCAGTTCCGGCAAGATCCTCCTCTGGCACCTCACCACGAGCTCCCGCCGGGTGCAGCTCAACCACCAGGACTTCCTGACCCCTTTCTCGGGTCTCCTGTTCGACATCTCGTGCGAGTGTGCCGTCATGATCCCGGCAGCAAGGTTTGTGGCCGCCGACAACGATACGCAGCACCAGTCTCCTGGCCCCCACCGACAGACAGCCCTTTACAGACTTCACCAGACGTCATGGCACCGTGCGCAGGTCCTCCGAGCTTGCGCGCACGTTGGACGCCACGGTGCCCATGGCGCGCGGAGTGGAGGGGGAGGACTCAGTCGCCACCGTGCAGTCGGCACTCGATGTGGGGCGCCCCGACATGCCCATGCTGCTCACGGCCACGGCGGACGGACGGCTGCTGCTGTGGATGTTCGCGCGGACCGTCGGGGCACGCAGCCTCTTCCTCAGGCGAGGCAGGGGCAGGGTTGGGGCTTCTTTAAGCACCTCAAAGCATGCAAACACTCAGAACTCCCACTTAATCGTCCCCACCCCTCTCTGGCCTCAGGTCTCAGCTGAACGTGACGAGCAGCCCCATGCACCAGGTCACGGCCATTGCCCTGGACGCCTCTCGCCGCCGCCTCCTGGCCGTGGGGGACTCGTCGGGTCTTGTGCTCCTCCTCGACATCTCCTCCCTCAACAACGGCACCGAGGCTGGCACATCGCTCCGGTGCTGCCGCAAAATCGCCCACTTCCAGGCGCACCCCAGCGGCAACCCGGTCGCCCTCCTCACGCTCTGCTCCATGCCGGGGAGCGAGGACCCCAGCTTCATCGCCGTGGCATGCCGCTCGCGAGAGCCCCTCCTCTTCGCCCTGGACGGTCGCCTGGTGAGGGCACGGAAGCCCCAGCTCCACCCTGCTTTCGCCTGGTGTGCGCCTGCCGGCCCTGACACCTTGACACCCGCCCCCGCGTCCCCGCAGGTCACGGATATCTCCGACGAGGCGCGCCTGGGCAACCACACCCCGCGCCCCAAGGTCGTCAAGGCCAGCTCGCAGGCGCGGGCCATGCGGCTCGACTCGGTCGAGGCGACCGGCTCAGGGCTGCACGACGTCTTCTTCCGCATCCACGACGAGAGCACGTGGATGGACCCGGACGCCATGCACGTCATCCCGGCCGAGGCCGTGTGGAGCGTGGAGCAGGAGGCGGTGGACGTGGACGGGGACGGGGACGGGGACGACGGGGAGGGCGAGGGAGAGCCTTTGGATTCCGAAGTGGAGGAGGGGCTGTCTCCGGAGGCGTCGGAGAGAGAGGGGAGCGGGCAGGGGCGGCCGGGGGGTCGAGGGCCGACTGCAACGGGGCAGCCGGGCAGCGGGCGGGGGAGCGGGCTGGCGCGGCGGGGCCCTGAGGGCATGTCGATCCAGCGCGCGGTGAGCAACGTGGTGTTGGAGGACATCAAGCCCGGCCGGTGGCGCCGGAAGGGCGGGGCGCTGGCGGAGATTGAGGAGGGCGACGAGGGCGGGGAGGGAACCGAGGGCGGGGGCATTGAAGACAGCGCCTCCTCCACGGCTGTGCTCGAGGACGCGGCGAGCAGGGGGCGGGTGGCGAGCAGGGGCGCGCTGGGTGCGGCGGGGGGGACGTCGTTCTCGGAACGGTCGCCTCTTGGGAAGGGGCGGGCGGGCCTGGACGCCGCGCTGAAGGTCGGGGAGAGCGGGGCCAAGGTGGGCCGACGGACATCCGAGCGGGACGGCAAGTGGTCGTCGCCTCCCCGGGTGAGTGACCGCGTGGGTAGGCACGTCGGTGCCCGGAAGCGCACGCAGCGGAGACCCCATGAGGCGCAAGCGCTGCGTCCCCTTCCCCGGCACCGCAGACGCGCGCGGAGATGATTGCCGAGGCGCGCGCGCGCATCCCCTACAACCCCGAGGTGGAGCGCATGCTGGAGCGCCAGATGCAGGCGGCGACCGTCAAGGCCGAGCGCAACCTGGCCGAGCGGGAGGCGCGGAACCGGGGGGAAGAGGCGGCGTGGCGGCGCGGGGAGGGCCCGTTGTCGAGCGCGCAGTCGCGGATGCGAGTGTACGACATCACCGAGGTGCCGGACACGATCGACGGCGTGCTGGCCACCGTGGGCCTGAACTACCTGACGGACCCTGTGCTCAAGGCCATGATGGTGAAGGACGGGCGCCGCCGGCGGGAGCGGGGCGGAGGGGACGGCGCAGGGGGCGACGGGGGCGGCGAGGAGGGCCGCGAGCGGGGGGCAGGGTCCGGGACCGACGGGGACCGGCGGGGCAGCGTGCTGGCGGAGCTGGCGGGAGTGCAGGGTGGGCGCACGCGGTCGGTTGAAGTGGCCATGGAGATGGACGAGGTGCGGCGCACGGGGCGGACACACACTTTGGCTTGAGGGTCCCTGTACGTCGCGCTCGTCATCACGGTATGTCAACCCTCGACCCTGCGCAGATGCTGGAGGCCATGATGAAGAAGAGCCGGGCGGCCAACGTCCCCATGTTCGAGCGGGGGAAGCAGGCCGAGGTCTTCCGGAGGCTAATCATGGCGAATCTGAAGCCCGAGCATGTCGAGGAGGCGCGCGGAATCGCCGCCGTGCAGCCGCGCAGCCGACGGGTCACCCGGGTCGAGGGAGACAGGGACGGGGCGTCCTCGGACGACGATTAGCAGATGTCAAAACGCTAGATGTCGAAACGTCTGAAAGACTCTGTTGTGGCCTGGCAGGCAAACTGGCTGAGGGTTTAGAATCTCATGAAGCGTAAAACAGGTTCAGAGCTTGCAAGATGGATACATGATTGACGGGGACAGGGCGAGATTGACATCTCACGGCGAGATCCGTCCAGATTGGCCAGATCTCGCTCCGTGTTGGCTGCGCCCCGTTCTGGACCGCGGTCTATCATATACGTGTTTGGACATTCTGCTTATAAGACCGCTGCAAGCCTGCCCAGGAGCTGGCGGCGCTTGCCAACATGGCAACCGTCTCTCAAGCCGTTTTCCTGGCGGCCAAGGTCGTGCAGCTTACGCGGATGTACCGACAGAACGAAAAGGTGCGCGTGCATGGGCTGAACCAGTCGGGATCGGCTGGATTGGCGAAGCAAGCGCGGCAGAGGAGAGTCCCGCCTCCGACGCAACCCTCCGGCTGCTCCATTGCAGGTTTTTCGGGAGCTCCACGACGATGTGGAGAAGTACGGGTTGTATTTAAAGGAGAAATGGGGTCGCGCAGACAGGTGCGTCTTCGTGACATGCGAAAGGTGCTGCGGCAGAGCACGGTAGCGACTGGTGCGGGCGATCACGAGCTGGACCCTCCTGCAGCGTCGACGAGGACCTGATGGAGCTGTCGGTGGAGGAAGACGTGGCTCTTGGCGAGCTCGGAGCGGTCCTGGAGCGCGTCATGCGCCGCCTAAAGCTGTTCCACGGACGACCCCGCCCTGTCAAGTTCGCGCTAGCGGCGGCTCTTCAGCGGGACGTCGAGGATCTCCGCAAGAGCATCGCGCGGGCGTGGGACAACGTGACGCTGGCCTCTCTGCGGAAGGCATAGGTGATGAGCGCTGCGCTGTGTTGCTGTTCGGCCGCCCATCACAGCCGCATGGCACGAAGCCGACCATCGATGCGCAGGAACTCCACCGGCGGGTGACGCGGCAGGACAAGCGGATCCAGCGGCTGCTCCAGGGGCACTCGACATGGGCGGCCGACACAGAGGAGCGTGGGATGAACACGATTGTGATGGACCACATTGCCCAGGGTGCCAGCGAGTGGGACGCCCGCATGGTGCGGTTCGCGACGGACGACTGGGCACGCCCCATCGACCGCGGGGGCCAGGGCGCCGTGTTCGAGGGTCGCGCTGGCAACTACTCATTCGCCGTCAAGGTGGACCGGGAGGGCTTGCTTGCCGAGGCGGACGACACCACATCGGACAGCAGCCGGCAGCGACGCACGGGGTCCCAGCCCCGGGGGGAGCTGTTGCTCTTGCGGGAGGGCCGCATCATCGAGTCTCTGAAGCACCCGTACGTGGTGGAGCTGCTGGGCACGTGCAGCGGTGAGGCGGGGGCCGCCGTGTTGCTCTCTCGTGCCTATGCTTGGGAGTCACGCTGCTATGCGACGTCTCGAAGGTGCCATGCCATTCTAGGTCTCCCCCGTCACCTGGTCGCAGAGCTTGGCCTCACCTGCCTGGTCATGAAGTATGCTCGGGGAGGTAAGCGGTTGCGACAACAGCACGAGTCATGGCAAGGCACGGACAGGGCGATACACCAACTGCTGTATAAACCTGTCTCCAGGCAACCTCATGCGTCGTCTGGGCGTGGCGCACAAGGCCGCGGACCGGGCGGTCGAGACGGGCGAGAAGCACCTGCCCTGGCTGTCGTGGGAGGCCCGCCTGCGCATCGCCGCCCAGCTGGCATGCGTCATCCGCGACCTCCACGCGCGCGGGGTGCTGCATCACGACCTCAAGCCGGAGAACATGCTGCTGGACTCCTGCGGGACGGCCCCCTCCATCCGCCTCACCGACTTTGGTACGTGACACTTGTGCAAGTCAGACACACGTTGGCACGGGATGCAAGCAGAGAGAAAGCCTGAACCTTGACGAGACCCTGCTCTTTGTCACGCAGGCGTCGCCAAGCGCGCCCCGCGCCCCACCGCCCCCGGCTCGGCCTTCCTCCAGGCCAACGCGACGACCATGATGGGCGCGGGTACATTCGGGTACAAAGACCCGTCCTACCGACATGAGGCGGGCGTCGCATACGCCCCCCACCACGACATCTACAGCACCGGGGCCATTCTCCTGCAGCTCGTCACGGGCCTGGACGTCTTCGAGTCCAAGCGGCTCGTCAGCACCCCAGAGCGCCCCCGCATGCGCAGGGAGATCCCCGACCCCCGTGCCGCCTGGCCGGACTGGCTCTGGCGACGCATAGTGGCCCTGGCCTGCCGCTGCCTGGTGGAGGTGGACGAGGCGGGCGCCCCGAAGGAAGCAGGAGTGCCCCGGCGGCCTACCGCGGCGGAGCTGGCGGACGAGCTTGAGCGCCTCGCTGCGATCGCAGAGATCAAGGTGAGAAGACGCGGAGCGGCGCACTTGCATATGTGGTGCTGCGGCTGGCGGTAACTCTCATGGCGGCAATCGCCGTCGCAGGTGCACCGCCGCGCGCTGGTCACGGACGAGGTGGAGGACGTGAAGCAGCCCGCGCTGGCCGTGTTCGTGCGCAACCGGATGCTGGGGGCCGCGGCAGTGGCGTGTTTGACTGTGGTCGGCCTGGCTGGCGTGGCGTGGCTGCTGCGGCACACGGTGGCAGGCCAGCGCGCCCTGGGTGCGGGGCAGTTCGCCATGTCCTACGCATACTCGGCAGGGCTTTCGATGCAGCCGTCCTGGCGGGCCCCGCGCATCACCCGCCGACAGGTCCTGGCTGCTGTACTGCTGGCTGCTGGAGCGTGGGCCCTGCACTGGGCACTGCAGCCTCCGGTGAGCGCGGACGCAGCAGGGGCCGCAGCTGGCGATTGATGGCTCTCGACAGAGTCAGAAGCTCTGAGGCTGGCCCGGCCTGCAACGGCATCTTCGGCTCCCCTCACGAACCCCTGGTCCGCAGTCTGTCGTGCGTGTGGAGGACGAGGAGGGCCTGCGCAAGGCTTTGAGGACGCCAAGCACGATGGCCGTAGACCTGCACGGGGCCGAGGTGGTGCTGAAGGAGGTCGTGATCGTGGACCGCAAAATTGCCATTCGGAACGGGACGCTCAAGGCGGCGAGGTCCAAGGTCGGGAACGGCTTCGCGCTGCGGGTGGTCCAGGGCGGGGACCTTCTTTTGGATCACGTGCAGCTCACGAAGTCCGGCCTGTGGGTGTGGGAGGGCTCGGCGGCGGAGCTGTCGGGCTGCGTGGTGCAGCGGGCGCCGCACCTCGGCATCTGCACCGTGGGTGCGGGGTCGCGATGCGCGGTGCGTGGCGGTTCGGTCCAGAGTTCCGGGGAGTCGGGCGTGGGGGCGGCTCTCGGGGCCCATGTGGAGTTGAGCGCAGTGCAGATCGAGCGGGCGGCCAGCTTCGGAATCGAGTGCTACGATTCCGGCAGCCAGGTGGCCGTCTCCTTGGGCACCGTGGCCCATGCGGGGGACTCGGGGGTGCACTGCGAGCGGGGCGGGCGCGTCACGCTGTCGGGCACCGTGCTGGCGGACTGCGCTCGCTGGGGTGTGTACACTGTAGGCAGACAGAGCGTGGTGGTGCAGGACAGCGTGACCTTCGCCCGCTGCGGCAAGGGGGTTACCCGCACAGTTCGCTGAGCTGAGGGGAAGCTGGATTGATTCGGGCCTTCCACGGTCGGGCAATGTCCTGACGTTCTCGAGTTCTGGTGTGCAAGGCTGTCGTCTCCTATTGCAATACCAGGGACGTCATCTGCCTTATACGTCATACTGCTTGAAGAAACGTGATTGGCTCACGTCATGTTGTCTGGCACTGCTCGGTCACAGCAACAGGGGCATATTGAAGACTGGATGCTCTGGTACGCATTTCAACCGGGTGAGAAATAGCTATGACATGCGGATCACTTGACGCCGTCCTCGCCACCCGAGAGGGCGTGAATGAGGTGCCGCAGCAGCGTCGTGAGGTGCTTGCGCATGTTGAAGCTCTCCCGGATCAAGAACGCCACGTCCGAGTTGACGACCTTGAGCTCCTGCAGACAGGGCCGGAGAGGCTATTGACCCATCGACAGCAGGCCTGGGTGCCTGCCCTGCGGCCCTATTCGCTCCTGCCCTCGCCTGGCGGAGGAGCGAGTACCCCGAAATGAGCACCGGCGCCCCGTTGATGGCCAGGTTGGCCGCAACCAGCGCCGCCAGGGGCACCAGGGTGAGGAACATGCCCCCCAGGCGGCCCATAACCGAGAGACGGTTGCTCATGAACGTCCGGCCGTGGATGAAGCGGCCGCCTGCGAGCGTGAGCAAGCGCCGACGGTCAGCGAACGCGTTCGGCTAACAATCACCGCGGGGGAGAGCGCGCGCTGCTCACTGATGAAGACGGCCGATGCCAGGGCGAGGTAGATGGTGCGGACGACCCCCTGGTACTGCGCGAGAGGGCGACGGGCGGCTCATCAGAGCGGGACTGGCGAGCGAGCGAGTTGAAGAATGACTGCACGAGCGGGGCTTGCCTCGGCGATGAAGAGCGTGAGGAGGAACATGGGTGTGTACTCGGCGAAGTTGCCGTGCGCGCGGATGCGGCGCCCCATCAGCTTGTCGCCGCCATCCCTGCGACACGCGCGAGCAAATGTAGGTTGTTGTCGCCGTGCCGCGGCCAAACAAAGCATCAGCCGCCCTAAGAATCCCTCGCGGCAACGAACTCGCCCGTACGCAATCGCCTTGGCCCTCCGCGTGCGGATCACCACCAGGGAGAGGATAAGGAACCACACTCCCAGCACAGATGCCGTGAACGAGGTCACGGGGAGCGCATGGAAAGCGCGGAAGTCGACGGCCTGCGCGCAGGACTTTGTGATGTTGGCCGATGGCTGCAGCCTGGGGCGCATGCCGTTGGCTTCTTCGGCCACTCTTCGGTCCACCCATCCAGACCGCGCTCAGAGCGATACTTGGCCGAGTCGGGAGGGCACGAATTACGGCCGGAGAAGGCGCGAGTCGCCCCCCGCACACTGCAAGCCGAGATGACACGCCAACAAGTCGATCGAGGTCGCGCCGCCTCACCATACCCGACGAGCCAGCAAACACTCGTCCTGCGACAGCAGGGACCCCCTCTTCACCGCCTCAAATGCTGACCACCCCGTGCTTGATCCACTGAAGGCACAGGCCTCTCTCGCGATCCCCGCTGCAGATCCTGGCGAATGGGCAAGCAAGTGGTGGCGCACGCAAGCTCCAGGACGCTTCCAAAACGCGTGGTCAGAAAGTGGTGTCGGTGTCATTACACTCGGCGAAGCAGATGTCCAGTTGTCAGCTGCTTGCCCGCCAAATACTCGCTTTGAAGTCGAGACGGCCACAGACTGGCCTCCGACTGCTGCAATACTTAATCTGGAACACGTTTGGCTTCCTTGCCCCTCCTCGCTGGGCTGTGCAGCGCTCCTCGAATCAAAGATGGGGCTGGAGGGCGGCGTGCAGCTCTTCTCGTCGCGGGGCCCGCCCAAGAAGAGGAGGCGTCTACCGCTCGGTGTGTTTCGCGTCGTCACGCGTTATGTAACTATCCTCAGGCATACATCGACACATTGAGAGCGTCATCAATGCAGCGCTGCATACCGGGTGCTGCCATACCCACAAGCCGGCGCGATTTTGCCTGCTTTCCAGAGCAACCGGCCGGTGGCAGTGACGGCGTCGCAAAGCCTCAAGAGAGGGCCGGCGAGAGCGCTGTTGCCCGCGAAGGCGACGGAGGACGAAGGGAGGACCCCAGCCGTCACCTGGCGGCTGAGGAGGCGACCCATGTGACGCCGCCGGTTACGGACGGTGCTGCTGGAGGCCCAGGGGCCAAGGACTTGACTTTCCGCGATCTCGGAGTGACTGAATGGCTCGGTAACGTCCTGCAGAGCCTGGCGATGACGCGCCCCACACAGGTATGCATTTGTTGCCGGCGGCCTGGTATGCACTGCGAGTGTCGTCTGCTACAAGCCGGCGTTTAACTGCCCGGCCCGCAGATCCAGATTAGAACGATCCCGGAGATTCTCGCCGGGCGTGACGTCATTGGGTGCGCGGAGACGGGTTCGGGGAAGACTGCCGCCTTTGCGGTGCCGATCCTCCAAAAGGCAAGCCATTGTCACGAATAGTGGCACCCAGAGCGTCATCCGCGCGGCCCGGCTCAGCCCAGCTAGCTCTGCTCTTTGCGCTCGCCGACGCGGCGTCGCGGACGTGTGCCCGCAGCTGGCGGCGGACCCCTACGGCGTCTTCGCCCTCGTCCTGACGCCCACGCGGGAGCTGGCATTCCAGATCGCCGAGCAGTTTTCGGCCCTCGGCGCGGGCATGAGCCTCGCCACGCAGGTGGTCGTCGGCGGCATGGACCAGCACACACAGTCCAAGGAGCTCGCTCGGCGGCCGCACGTGGTGGTGGCGACTCCTGGGTGAGTGGGGGTGTCAGCAGAGGGGCAAGGAGCTCCATGGCTATTTACATGCGCGTGCGGGGCGGACGATTTACAGCGCCTTGCTCGCAGGCGCCTGGCTGAGATGATTCGCAAGGACGACGCGCTGCGCGGGTGTTTCAAGCACTGCCGCTTCCTCGTCCTGGACGAGGCAGACCGAGGTGGGGCCGTGGGACAGGTGCTGCCAGATGCGTTCAGATGCCAGACATCCGTTTGCACGGCCCTCACCAGCTCTTGGCGCCACTCGCTGCAGTGCTGGACCCGACCTTTGAGGAGGACCTCCAGGTCGTGCTCACGGCCGTCCCTCGCAAGGGCCGCCAGATGCTCCTCTTCAGCGCCACCATGACGCCGTCTTTCGAGGCCCTGCGCGGCATTATGTCCCCAAACAACACCTTCACCTTCCACGCCTACCAGGGCCTCAAGACCGTCGAGCAGCTGCGGCAGACCTACTGCTTCGTCCCCGCCAAGGTGAAGGAGGTCTACCTGCAGCACGTGCTGCTCCGCATGGAGGAACTCAAGGTCCGGTCCTGCATCGTCTTCGTGGGCACCACGCGAACGTGCCAGCTGGTGGAGCTCCTCTTGCTCGAGCTGGGCCACCAGGTGCGGATGGGGCACGACCACCGACTGCGAGCGCCCGAATCGCAGCTCTGCTGCCGGTGTCTTTCGTGTCGTGAAACGCTCGGAGTAAGCATGCGCACGCAGGTCGCCGCGCTGCACTCCAACAAGAGCCAGCGCCACCGTCTGTCGTCCCTGGCTCGCTTCAAGGCCCGCGCTTGCCCCATCCTGGTCGCCACCGACGTGGCATCTCGAGGATTGGACATTCCCACCGGTGCGGCCATGAACTGCACCCACGTGGACACACTGTCGTTCGCTGCACCTGGCCGCTCCTCCCGTGCCAGTGCAGGCGTCACAATCGCTTTGCTCCCTAGGGCCCGTGAGAACGAGGACAGGGTTCTTGACGTAAGTTCGTACTAGCATGGTCCTATACTTCCTCGCAGTGGATCTGGTGGTCAACTTCGATTTGCCCCGCCTGCCGGAGGACTACGTGCACCGGGTGGGCCGCACGGCTCGCGCGGGGCGTGGGGGCTGGGCCCTATCTCTCGTGTCCCAATACGACGTCTTCCTCACCCAGCGGATCGAGTCTCTGATCGGTGAGCCGGGGAGTTGACCGGTGCACCCCTTTTGGAGTGGGGGTCCCCTTTTGGAGACGCCCGTTGCGTCATCCGTTGCGTCACCCATGGCAGGCGGGTGATGAGCTGGACCGTGCGTACAGGGCGCAAGCTGGAGGAGTACCCTACGACCGAGGAGGAGGTTCTGAAGAACATCACCAAGGTGTTTGCTGCACGGAGGGCAGCGGGGCTGAGGCTGCTGGACATGGAGGAGACGGACCAGGGGCTGCAGCGGCGGATCGAGACGAAGCGCAAGTCAAAGGCCAAGACGAGCGAACGCTGATATATACCCTATACAGGGCAGGGCGACACAATGACCTCGTTGCGCTGGCACGATGGCGATGTCTGCCATGCTGGCTACTAGATTTGAACGCCGGCATTCTGCTGACGAATTATTGACTCTCACTCCTGCGTCCGGCGCCTCCCCACCTCGCGGATACGTCCTGGAGACCATACTTAACCATACTTAATTATCAGGTGAAGCGCAGAAACACCTCAAGTCCCCGCAGGTATGCGTGTCCAACCAGCTTGCTAGCACGCATCCCATGTTTCAGCTCGCGTTGTGCATGCAGATTGTCCGACCGCGCACGAAGGAGACGAAGGGGCTTGTCCATGCACGGCAGTCATCGATTTGCGCTGAAAGCTCAGTGCTTGTGACGAGCTCTCATGGAATCACCACGTGTGAACGTGGGGGCCGTGGAGCGCAGGTGTGTGCGGGCCATCGGCGCAACTTTCCTGCCGTCTGGGTCGATCCATTGACATGGCCCGCCAATCGCATCCATCGAGCCGCAGATCGCCGAGCGCGACTCATCGTGGACGCCGCTTTCTGCCGCTGTTCGTGTCGGGGGGGCAGCGGGAAAAGAGCCGCAGCGCCGCCAGGATGCCCACGAGTTTGCCATCGGCGTTGACAAATCCCGTCCTGGGATGGTTCAGCGTGGCCGTCGGGGGGGCCGTCGGTGCTGTGGCGCGCTACGGAGTGAGCATGGCCTTCGACCCGTGGCTTCAGCTGTTCCCCTTCGGCACGCTGGTCTGCAACGTGATTGGGAGCTTTGTGATCGGCATCGGCGCGGGCGTCTGGAAGCAGGAGGCCCGCAAGACCTTCTACGCCCTGTTCTTAATGACGGGGTTCTGCGGTGGCTTCACGACCTTCAGCACGTTCAGCCTGCAGACGCTGGACCTGATCATGAAGAACAAGTGGGGCCGAGCCTTTGCTAACATGGTCGGTTCCGTGGCGGTCTGCATCCTCTTTACCTTCTTTGGCATGCTCATAGGCGACGCGATACGCGAAGCAGGGTCTTAGTTCAAAGTGAAGCCACAACACAAAGTCACACGCCTCTACCGCTTGCGGCGCATCGCCCGCACCGGTGGCTTTGCAGCGCCCAAAGTGAAGCCCCCTTGCCCACCAAACGCCCCGGAATTCCCCGTCTGACTGTCGGACTGAGCGGGCCCGCCCTGGCCAAACGGCCCGCCCGGCTGCCCCATCGCAGCACCCGCCCCGAAGGCGAACCCCCCGTTGGGCGCGCCAAAGCCCGGAGCTGCTGCGGGGGCACCCGCGCCGGACTGCGGGCCACCGGGCGCCTGCTGCTGCTGCCCGAACTGTGGCGCTGCGGCACCAGGGGCAGCAGAGCTGAAAGCGTTGGTAGCAGACGCAAAGCCGAACGGCCCCGCAGGAGCAATGGCCCCGAATGGCCCTGTCGAGGCGGCTGCGCCAAACGGCGCTGTGGAGGCAGTCGCCCAGAACGGCCCCGCAGGAGCAGTGGCTGCGACCGACGAAGACGACACGGCGGGGGCCGAGGTCGCAGCTGAGCCAAAGCCAAAGGGGTTCGACGCCGGCGCGGGTGCCGATGCGGCACCGAAGGGGCCCGCGGAGCTGGCCGGCGGTGCCGTGCTGGACGACCCAAAGCCCGCGAACGCCGGGAAGGACGGCGCCGGCGCACTGGACTGGCCCAGCTGCAGCTGCGTGGAGCCTGCCCCCCCGAACACGAACGGCGTCGTGGCCTGGTTGCCGTACAGGCCCCCGGAGACCGCAGGCTGCGAGGTCGAGGCCGTGCTTGCCCCGAACACGAAGGGCGTGGACGAGGCAGACGCAGAGCCGAAAGAGAAGCCCGTTCCGGACCCTGGCGCCGCCCCGGAGGCGCTGGCAGCTGGGGCGCCGAACGCGAAGCTTGGCGCACTGCCCGAGGACCCAGGCGCTGCCGCCAACACACAAAGACCGGGCGGCGCCTCCTTCCCGGACGCGCCAGCTGCCGACGCGAGCCCCGCAGATGCCGCGGGGGCGGCCCCACAGGTGAAGGGCTGAGAGGCGGCCGCCGAGGATGCGCCAAAGGAGAACACCGGGGCAGAAGTCGTCTGGGGTGCAGACGCAGACGGGGCGCCAAACGAGAAAGCGCCCGCGCTCCCGGCAGCGGTGCCCCCGACGGCGAACGGCGACGAGGGCGCCTGCGAAGCGCTGGCAGCGGTCCCGGCACCGAAGGGCGCAAGGGACGCGCCCGTGCCGTTCGAGGTGCTGTTGGTTCCGGACCCAAAGACGCCAGCGGAAGCCCCGAATGCGAAGGCGGGCGCTGCGGCGGACGACGCCGACCCCGAGGCGACGCCGCCTGACGACCCGAAGCCAACTCCACCCGTCGACGCTGCCCCAAAGCTGACACCGCCCGTCGATGCGGACCCAAAGCTGATGCCGCCGGTCGATGCTGACCCAAAGCTGATGCCGCCGGTGGACGCTGACCCGAAGCAAATGCCGCCCGTCGATGCTGACCCAAGAGACGGACCCGTGGCCGTGGCCGGCTGGGATGCTCCAAAGACCGGTGCGGATGCCGTGGTTCCGGCAGAGGTGGCCCCGAACTGGAAGCCCCCAGCTGCTGCCGCGCCAGACGTCGCCCCAAAAGAGAAAATGCCAACGGAAGGGCCGGAGGTGCCCCCGGTCGGTGCGGCAGAGGACGTGGGGCCCGACGGGGACGGGCCTTGCGACGCCGCCGTTGCCGACCCCGCCTGGCTCGCCGGGAACGCGAACGCTGTCGTCAAGGGGGCTCCCGTGCCGAATTGGAAGCCCCCGGGAGCCGCGGAGGACCCGGCGGGTGCAGCGCCAAACGTGAACGCCTGCGCCGTGGATGGACCAGCAGTGGAGGTCGCCGGCGCAGATGTGGAAGCGGCTCCGGGACCAAACCCAAAGAGGTTGCCGCCCGCAGGTCGCTGCGGCTCGGTTGCCGGCGTGGTTTGGACGCCCCCGGTGGTGGCTGCGGTGGCCGCGGCCGTCGACGTGCTCGTCTGGGGCTGGGACGTGACGGCGGGAGCAGCGGCGGTGGCTGGAGCCCCGAACGAGATTGAAGGTGGTTGCGACGCGGGTTGGTCAGACAATAGGCGAGCCTGCAGGGCATCAAGTGGAGGCGGACACATGAGGGCTCATCAAGATGCTCGACACACGCAACCCATCCGGTGCTGATATGCGCAACGTACAAACGATCGCGGCGGACCATCTCCGAGAGCACTGCACCATGCAAGGCCCTTCCAAGCACAGATGCATGTGCATCTCACCTCGGCCACTCCCGCCGTCCCCTTGGTCCCGGCTTGCTCGCCAGCGGGGCCTTCTTTCCGCCCTTCCTGCTGCGTCCCGGTGGCGGCTGCGGCCTTGGCGCCACCAAAGCTGAAGGTTGTCGCGGGCGCGCCTGCACTGGCCCCGAACGTGAAAGTGGACGTCGACGCTCCCGACGCTGCCGAGGCCGCGCCGAACATGAAGGAGCTTGCCGCAGGGGCGGAACTTGACGCAGGGGCAGGCGTGGATGCAGGGACGGCCCCGGACGCCGATGCGAACGAAAGCGGCGGTGCCCGGGCCGCCCCACGGTCGTCCGCTTCCGCGTCGCGGGCGGCGGGAGCCTCGATGCTTCGCCGCGCGTCGTCGCCGAAGCGGAACCGCGGCGGCTTGTCGAGCGGCGACGGCGCCACTCCCGCCGTGGCCCGCGCCACCGCTGCGTCCTCCGGGGTGGCCTCCCTGGCAAAGCTGAACGAGGGGCGCTGAGCCATTGAAGGGCCCGCGTCCTCTTCCGACTGCAGGAGAGCGCAGATGCGGGCCGAGGGTGAGCTGCATGGGGTGAGGCGACCCCACCGCAGGATCGGCGTTGCAACGATGACTTGACCCTCAGCACAGGCATCTTAAGCCACGGCTGAGATACATGCCGTCCACCCACCTCGCCATCGGCACTGATGCTGCCGCTGTCGTCCTTGTCCCCACTGGGCGTCCCCGACCCCGTCCCACCTCCCTCGCTCTCCGACTCTGTGCCTAGATTCGAGCCCTTGGCCACGAGAACCGCCTCCTGCAAGGAACCACGAGGTCAGTGCAACTCAGCACCGTCCCATACGACCCACCACCCCACACACAGCAGCCACGCCATCCATGCGCGCCCAAGTCTCCACCCAGCTACGCTTCACCTCCGTCTCGGGCGCCAACGCGCGGCTCAGAGGTCCCTGGGATCCACGGCCTTGAGGCGCGACATCCGCCCCCGCCTTCCCCGACACCGCCGGCGCGGTCCCCGTCTTACGCACGGGCTCCTCATCGTCACTGTCGATGGAGAACACCACGCCGCTTTTGGTCCCGCGCCCCGCGTCCTGCCATGTCTTTGCCCCACCGTCCCGACCCCCCTTCTCTGCCCCGCGTGCGCCCGCGCCCGGCCACAGTCGTGGGGACGCCGCCCGCGTGAAGCCCTCCTGCTGCACGTCGAACTGGAACTCGCGCGCCACGGGGCCGTCCCCCGGCACCTCCCGCGACGCTGCTGCTGGCGCCGGTGCCCCCGCCGTGGCCGCCGCTTTGGTCGTGGCCGCAGCTGTGGGCGCTGCTGCTGCTCCCGCACCCGCCCGCCCCGCCGTCGCGCGCTCCGCCGCGAGCTCCAAAGGAGACGGGTGCCCGGGAGGCCGCGTGGACGCCCCCACGCGGCTCCCCGCCAGCAGCCCCGGGCGCGCGGGGGCCGCCCCTCCCTCGTCGTCGTCCAATGACTCCACGGGCGGCGCCATCGGCCGCGGCCTTGACAGAGCCGCGGGGCGCTCCCCCGGCGTCGCGAGGTCCAGCCGCGCGGGTGTCGCGGTGGCAGGCCCCGCGTGGTCCAGCTCCCGCAGCGCTTTGAGGATCTTCTGCGCCGTCTCGGTTGCGTTGCGGGGCGGCGGCGGGACTGCAGCCGCGGTGCGCGGGCGCGGAGGGAGGGACGTACTTGATCCGCCCGGGAAGGTCGGCGCGGGGAGGGCGGGGGTCGTGGCGCCGTCCAGCACCCCCCGGGGCCTGGGGGCGGCAAAGGGAGCGGCAGAGGTGAGAGGCGGACAGAAGTCGTGGGCGGGCCGGGGCAGCAACGGGGTCGCCCAACGGGCACAGCCGAAAGAGAGATCGCAAGCCAATCATAAAAAGACTGGCATTGCAATCAACTAGCCTACAAGCGCGCCGGGCGAGCCTCACTTGACGCGTCGCACGAAGGCGGCGGGCGCAGCGTGGGTGTTGGCGGAAGCCAGGGCGCGCAGTCCCTCCCCGGGGGGTCCATGCGCCAGGTATGTCGAGCCTTCCAGGTCCTCCGAGTCGTCTCGAGGCCGTTTGGCGCCCACAGGGAGCGTCTGCAGGGGGGGTCGCGATGCCACATGTTAGACAAAGCCGCTGCTGTGAGAAGGCTTCATGGCGGCCTCGTCGCTGCGATGGTGGCGCCACCGCTCACCTGCTGCAGCGGGACGCTAATGGGAGTCCACGACGAGGCCGCAGGGGTGGCCGTCACGCCGAAGCAGGGCCCCACGGCCGAAGCGGGGGCCGCGAGGCTCCGAATGCCCGCGTACGTGCGGGGAGGGACTGCGACTCGCTGCCGGGATGGCAGCGGCGCGGGGCCAGCCGTGGCGCGGCTGGGGCCAAAGAGCGTGCCCGAGGCAGGAGCGGCAGCCTCGCTGGCTGGGGACCCACGGCTGAGGGCGCCGGAGGTGGTGGCGGCAGGCGGCAGGTTGGCCGATCCCGTAGCGGTCCCAGTGATGCGCATCGGGGCCCGCAGGAACGCCGGCGGTGGCGCGGACACGGTCGGGCGCTCCTGGAGCAGAGACAACACGGCATCAAAGGTCGACGGTCCCGCGGATGTCCCTGCCAACGCTCCGTTGGCCGCGATGTGCTCCGACGTTCCATTCGCAGCTGCTGTCGGCGGCGGCGACCGCGCGGGGGGCGGCGTCCGGGCGAAGGGGCGGGAGACGTCGCGTTGCCCGTCCGCTGGCGTGCCCTCCTCTGCGGAGCCATCTCTCTCCTCCTCGGTCACTTCCGCGTCCTTCGCACCCCAGAAAAAGCTCAGAGAAGGGGCCTGCAGAGCGAGGCGAGGGCAAGGTTGCGAGGGGCGTCTGCAATGGTCGGCGTCGCTCGTGGGGGCCGTGCTCCCTAGCCATGCGGGGCGGGGCGCCCATCCTGCAGGCTCGCTTGCTATGCAGTGCCACTGCAACCAGTCAAACGCCTGACCGACGCACCCCGCGGCCTAGGCGCGGTGCTCACTCCCAGCTCCCGGAAGTGCCGCCGCGCCGATCGCGGCCGGCCCCCCGGCCAGCAGCTTCGATAGAATGCGATGAAATGTGCTTTTGCCCGAACTCACCCATCCCCTGGCGCGTCCCAGCGTCTTCTCAACGAGTCCCCCGAGGACCCCTCGCAGACCCCCCGCCCCCTCGCGCTGGGGCGCACCACCTCTTGACGGTCCCGCTCCCGCTGCGTTCAGGCGCGCATACGGACCGCGGGGGGTGCTCTGCGCAGTGAATCTTTGGCGGGGAGCCTTCCCAGGCCCCCCTCCCGCCTCCCTTGATGCAGGGCTGGCGGACATCGTCCCCGCGAAGCTCCTCGATGAGTACGCACACCCTCACGCACAGGACGTCAACAGCCTGCCATCGAAGCCGCAATGACGGCGCGAGCACGGCTAGCAGGTCCGCGGGAGGCTCGAAAGCACCGCGAGCAACACTTGGCTTCGCGTCAACCTCTCCAGCCGGTCCGATGGCTGCCCAAGCTGGCCCTCGTTCCGCGTCGAAGCCAAATGCCCCTTTGACCTGCCCCGGCAGGTCGCAATGACCACGGGTCCACTCAGGCCTGAGTCGGGCCTGCCAGCGATGGATGCGCTGGATGCGCGCGATGACACCGACGACACGCGCAGCCACGTGCTGCAATGTGAAGTGGAGGACTCGAGGGCGTCAACGTGCTCCTTATTGCGGCGTAGAGAGACGAGGGGCGCTAAAGACAGACCAAGGTCCATTTCGAAGCTCCCATCGCAAGCGCCGACCCTTGCAGCGTGCACGTCGCGAGGATGTCTCGCGCATAGTGTCGAGAGAAGGTTGCGCAGGTATGGTGGCTTGAGACGCAGCGTCGCACGCCCGCCAGGCTCAGCAGCGCCTTCGGGCTCCTCCCCACGCCCTCACTCGTCGCAACGTCACGCGGTTGCAGAGATGACGCACCAGGGCGTCTCATCGGAGCCATGGGAGCGTCACACATCTCTGCACAGGGGGGAAGAATCCATCGCAGGTTCCTCCGGTCGACTATCCTTGGCCGTGACGGGAGGCGACCCGCCTCGGCCAGGGGAGACGCCGCCGCTGCAAAGTAGCCACGAGGGCGCAACCGGCGCTGACATTGTGCGCATCGGTGGCGTGGACATCTACATCCCGGCATGCAAGCGCCCCTGCAAGCGCCCCTGCCCTGAGCCTGGTGGACGCGCCATGGCTGCGACGGTCGACAGGGATGCGAGGGCCCCGCCTTCGGTTGCGAGCATATCCTCTTCAAACAGCTCAAACGGCGGTGGCGGGGGAGAGCGGGAGTTCCATGTGCCTGCGACATCAGAGCTGCACAGGTTCAACAGCATAGCAAGCACGGCTGTGGGTGGCGCCGGGCGTGGTGGGAAGAGCCGTCCACGCAGTCCCTGCGGAGAAGGGAGCCCCGAACTGCTCGTGGGGATGGCTGGCAAGAGGGAGGGCGACGGTGGGGTGAAAGCGGCAAGGGCCATTCCAAGCAACGAGTTGTTGGGATCTCGGGGTCTTGCGCCCCTTTCCAAGCCTCGCCTGCGTCAGATGCACCTGGACGCTGGGCAGCGAGGGTTTGGACCCGCACCATGCCCTCGGTGTGGGATGGTGTACACCAAGGTGACGTGCACGCGGGGTTTGGCCTGTGCCGTGGTCAGAAGATTGGCAGCCCAACATGGCCAGTGAAATTGGAACCTTTGTTCTCCCGCCTTGCAGGGAGTCCCAGAGGACGAGGCGCTTCATCGCACCTACCACGATCGTGCAGTGAAGGGTGAGCGTCCCTCGCTACACGTCATGCCCGTTCATGGGGTCACGTCATTGCACAAGCAACACCTGCTTGCTGACCATGCAAAGTCCCATCCGTTCTCGTGCAGGTCTGAGGGTGACCCTGCCCGGGTGGGCCCGGTCGAGCGCCACACCCCGGCCCGATGGCACGAGCATCCTGGTCGTGTCGCCCACCGACGCTGCGGCGCGTAAAGGGGGCCAGCTCGCGCGCCTGCTTCAAAGCGTGGCGGGTGTGCGTGCATCTGAGCCGGACACGTGGTTCGTCATCCGCGGAAGGGCGTCTGGGACCGTGGATGGCGTGCTGGGTTTCCAGCGGTGCCGCCGGGGGGCTCCTGTGAGGGTGCTGCGCCTTGAGGGCAGCGCAGCGGAGCCCGCGGGGCCCAGGGCGTCTGCGGCATGTCACGGGGAGACGGAGGGAGAGCAGGGTGCGGGCCAGGGGCCGGGATCACTTGGGGGCGTGGGCGACGTGCGTCCTCGTCGCCCCGTCCTGGTCGTCACGCTGTTGTGGGTGGCGGGGGTGGCAGCGACGGACGAGTGCGTGTTGGGGTGAGAAGGCGCGGAGTGCTGTGGCCCGTCGCTTGCAGAAACAGGTTCCATGAAGCCCAGTCTTCGATGGGGATTTTCTTCGGCTTTGACTAAACGCGGCAATGGCAGTGATGCAGGTCTCAGCACCGCCCCCGCAGTCCTGTGCATGAGGCGCTGCTGGACGTCGCTGCAGCCAGCGCCGTCATCAGCTACCGGGCACAACCTGCGGAGGTCGCCTTCAGCCCAGCTCTTCGGGCCCTGGGAAGGCAGTTCGCGCGCAAGCACGGCCTCCCATGTGCACTGGAGATGGATGCACAGAGCGGGGCCCCTTGACATGCTTGGAAAGCAATGATCTAGTCGGCATTGAATTCTGCGCCCTACATCGGCGAATAGCTCACAAATGCCTGAAGTAGCTTGCTACGTTCCTTCCTAACGATCCCCAGCCCCAGATGACCAGCTGGCTTCTCCCGCAAGCTGCCAGTCCCGCCGCCCTGTCCCTTCTCGCTACGGTCACGCGTCGCAGTCACAAGCGAACTGCGCCATGATACTGTCTAGAGTATAAACACATCGGGGCGCATTACACGAGCGGCCGTGGGGACCGAGGAGTGTGGTCACCCGAGGCTGGCATGAAGACCCCGGCAGTGCCCCGACCTCCGTTGGCCTGCGCACGCGACTCCTGAGCCGCGGGGCTCAAATCGATCAAATCCTCTTCGTTGTGGACGACGACCAGGTCCCCGGGACGCGTCAGGGCCGGTTCGGGCCCAGTCGGTGCGCGCTGCGGGTGCGGAGGCATCGAGGGCAGGTCTGCAACCTGGGACGGGCGTTGCAGCTCCCGCAAAGCTTTCCGCAGCGCTTGGCCACGCACCTGCGCGCGCCCGTCCTGCACCCACCACCGGGGATTCCACACGGCCTCCCTCTCCGCCTGCGATAGCGCCCGCCGGGCGAGCAGCTGGTCAATCTGCGCCGTGAGCCCCGCGTCGCGGGTGGGGTTCTCCTCCACGAGCGCCCGCGCCCGCAGGAGCGCCTCCCGCGCCTCCTTGCCCCTCGCCAGCATCATCAGGCACAGGCCCCGCAGGTACCACGCCTCCGTGTCCTCCCCGTCCTCGCGGGACAGCTCCTCCAGGATGCGGGCGGCATCCGCGTAGTCGCTGAGCTCCACGAGGAGCCGGGCCGTGACCATGCGGAAGTCATACGTGGGAACGAGGCCCGCAGGGAGCCGCGCGCACACCTCGGCCGTGCGGCGGGCCAGGAGCAGCGCCTCGCCCTGCCGGCCCTGAGTCAGGCGCAGGTCCGCCAGCGCCTGGCACGCCTCGGGGTTCTCGCTGTCGTACCGCAGGGCCTTGTCAAGCAGCTGCTCGCACTGCTGCTCCGCCTGGGGCTCGGAGAATATGTCCGTCAAGTACACCTTGGCCATCGCGGCCATCACGGCGCCCATGCGGCGGCGGACGCCGTTCAGCTCGTCCACCACCTCCCGAGGAGCGTCGTCCTCCGCCATCTTGGCCTCCAAGTCGCTGCAACAGAAGGGGCGAGCGTGGACGGTGGGTGCATGCTGTGAAAGGTGTCGTGGGTGGCTGCTCGTGCTGGCGCGCAGGGAGGCGAGTCCTACCTGTGCTCCCTGCCCAGCAAAGCCAGCGCCGTCGTGAACGCCGCGATCGCTGCCCGCCCGTGCTCCAAGTGTCCCAGGAGGACGTACTTGGAGTAGCCCCCATCCGGCTGCAGCTCCACGGACCGGGTCGCGAGCTCCCGGGCGCCCTCCGTGTCACCCATCTCGGCCATGATCTGCGGGGGTCGGGGCAGGGACCCAAAATCAACCTTGGGGCATGGCAAGGCAGGCGTGGCGATGGTGCCAGCTTGGTCCTCCTCGCTCGCCTCTGCGGCAGAGTCCATCGCTGGCGTGTAGTCCGGGTGATACTCGAGGACCTTGACGTAGAGACGCAACGCTGCCTCGTCGTTGCCCTTCTCCTCGAGGCGTTTCGCCCGCTCGCACCCCTGCTCGGGGTCCATGAACCGCACGCCGATCTCCTCGAGAAGCCGCGAGGTGCTCCGGTTCGCGTCTGGCTCCTGTCCCAACAGCTCAATCAGGCTCTGCGAGATACGGGGCGCGAGCGGCGTGGATAAGCGACTGTCGCCGCGCACGGCCTGCAAAGATGACCTGCAGAGAGCCCCCAGGCGTCGCTGGTCCTACGCGCAGCCTCCCATGGCTCCTGAGATGTCACCTCAAGGCACCGAATGAGCCATTGCAGCGCCGTCGCGATCCATAGGGCCACGCTGCGGAAGGCCACCGCCACGGGGCCTGGCCGCCCCCGCGCGCGACCCTGCGTGCCCCGGTGGTAGGAGAGAAATGAAGAAAACATCTTGGAAGCAGGACAGACGTCTAGCGATGGCGTCGATTCGCAAAAACCCCCGTGGCCCACCACGCTAGATGTCGAGGCCTGCGCGCGGACAGCGGGCGCCGGCGTCGCCCCGCGCTCCCCGCGCAAGGCAACTACAGCTTCTCTGAGCCTATGGACGAAAGGAAGCGACTCGGCGCGCCGTCCCCTCGGATGTTGGCGCGGCGGGGTCCAGCGCAGCAGCCGGAAACACGGCGAGTCACGCTCCGCCCGTGCCTTTCTTGCATTTGTCGCCTAAGAACGAATCTTCCCTACGCGCAAGGCCCTCCCGCGACGCAAGGGACGCCCAAAGTCACCTTCATGCGTGCCTCCTTGCCCGAAGAGCCACCCCAGCCTGCCCTGCGACCCTCCAAATCATCAGCATGCAGCGCCTCGGCTCCTGGCCCGCGCCCTCGGATGGTCAACGCTGAGATTTCTTTGCGCGCCCTAAAAACGTCTTCTAGCCGCGTACTTCAATTCTTCTTCGCCAAGACGACGACTGCAGAGCGCGGGGCTTGCGAGGAGGTCCAGAGCGCATAAAACGCCAGTGCCCACATATGCGAGCGTCAGACAGGACTGCTACCCGCCGCCGTCTAGTCGAGCTCATCGGCAGCCGAGACATTGACGCGGACCTTGACCCCCAACACCGGCCTCGGGCGCGCAGCCTCCCCAGACGCCACTGGGCCCGACCCCGAAGAGCCCTGCCCAGCGTCTCCGGCCTGCGCGGGGTAGTACCCCAGCCCACGCTCGCCCGTCTTGAATACCATGCCTGGGCGAGGGCCGAGGAACTCGGTGGCTGCCACGAACCCCCCAGCAGGCGCCTCGGCAGCTCCAGCACCGCTCCTGGCGCCGCCCCCGACCGCCGTGGCCTCGCCCGGCGAGGCTGCCGTGCCAGCCCGCGCGGTGTCCACTTCCCTGTGACGACAATGAATGCCCCTTTTCACATTGCAATGCGCCGGCATCACGAGCATCGAGCGGTGCATGGCACCGCGCTACTGGGATGCCACAACGCAACGCCTGCCATTTCTTCTCACCTGCTGCGCTGGGCATGGACCTCGCGCCACCGCCGCATATTCTCCGACTCCTCGACTAAGGCCTGGTCCCCTCCGCTCTCTGCCTCCTTGGGTGGGCCCTCTACGTGCCCGCCACACATCGGCCCCGTCTCATCAGCCTCGGCCTCAGGTCTCTGGACCTCAGGTGATTCCGCCGTCCCCTCCACGTCTGCATCGGCACCCTGGTCAGCAGCCTGTGCGGGTGTGACCGTGGCCGGTGGCGCAGGTGGGGGTCGAACCGGCAGTGTCACGGAGAGCTCTTCCCTGGCCTTGTCGAACTTAGCCTTGCCCTTGGCGTCGTCCACTGCGAGGGCCGAGAAGCTCCGGCAATGAGGCTCCTCAGCAGCACCCCTGCCAGGTGTGCACGCATCTCGGCAGGCACATAGTGGGCCGACAAGCCACGTCGCAGATGGAATGCATATTGCAACCCCCCGGCTAAGCCAGCGCACCTGGGTAAGGTAGTGCGATCTCCAGGCGGTACTTCCCCGGCACGACGAGGCTGAGGGACCGCTCCGACACATCGAGCGTGCAGGCGGCCGCTCCCTCCACGCCCGGCAGGCGCACGCGCACGTCGAGGGAAGCGGGGCGCGTGTGGTTCGCGTGGATGCGCGCGTCGCGCCACACGTCCGGC
Organism: Protoeuglena noctilucae; assembly: GCA_958009085.1. Lineage (NCBI taxonomy): Eukaryota > Viridiplantae > Chlorophyta > Pedinophyceae > Marsupiomonadales > Marsupiomonadaceae > Protoeuglena > Protoeuglena noctilucae. The sequence goes on from OY253681.1 coordinate 637,097, forward strand.
AGCTCCGCGAGGCCCACGTGCAGGATGCGGTGCGCGGGAACAACCTCCCCCGATGCATAGCGGTACCCCGCCTCGCCCTCGGCCTTGGGGGCCTCGGGGCCCTTGACGGCCTTGCCGAAGTCGAAGGCGGGGGCGGAAGGGCGCGCGGCGGGGGCCACCGGAGCCGGGGCGGGCTCCGAGACGGTCGGGGCGCCCGCGCTCGGCAGCGGCGGCACTCGGCCCATGGTGGACGGGGACGCACCGCTGTTGGAGCGCACGGCGAGGACGGACGGCTTGTCGTAGCCCTGCGTACGCAACGTGGGGCGGAGCGTCAGGGGGCGTGGTTTGATCACAACGCTTCCAGGACGGCACACGCATGCGCAGTGGCAGAGGCGTGTCGCCGCGCAGCGTCATTGCGCTCTGATCCCCACTCCTCACCTCCACGCCCTTGTAGCTGGCCTTGGATAGCTTCCACTCCCTCGACAAGGAGAGCCCCCGTGCCTTCTCGACCTCCTCCACCGCGCTCATCTCCACCATGCGCCGGAAGGCAGCGTTGCGCTGGGCCAGCTGGCGCGTCTCCGGGTGGATGACAAAGTCGTGCGTGGTGTAGGCGCGCCCCTTTGAGTCCTTGCCCTCCCTGCACGCGTCAAGTGCTGGGCGAGTCGAGTCCTCCCGCTTGCCGGCAAACGTTGCCGGCAAGCGACCTCAAGCGTCGCCGAGGCAGCACACTGTGCTGCCGAAGTGGCGATGGCCCCCGTTCCGTCACCTCTGGGGCCCCAGGTTCAGAGGGATGCTCCACTGGCCACCCGCGCCGGCCTTGGCTGGGTCGACCTTCTCGCTGATGCACACGTTTACGTAGCACCGGCGCTTGGACTCCACCTCCTCTGTACGGAACACCCACGCCGGCTCGGGGATGACCAGCACCACGCCAGGCCCGTACACTTCGCCCGCACGCGCCTCCCGCTCGATCTGGCGGAGGTACTCGTCGGTCTCCGCGCGCACGCTCGGGTCCGAGATCTCCTTCAGGTAGTCCTCGAACATGTCCCGGAATTTGGGGTCCTTCATCGCCTTGGCCCATCGGTCTGCACGGCGGCGGGGCGGACCAACCGTGGACCCGTGGCAGCCCCATCTGACCCCACAGCGCCATCTGCGCGCGTCCCTGTGTCCTCACCCGTCTCCTCCGCGCTCAGCTTCATGTCCTTGAAGCCCTGCATCGCCGCGTCGACGAATTCGTCCTTGAAAGCCGGCCCCGTCGTCATTCCTCCCGCGGCGTCGCGCAGGGCCGAAGGCCGTGCGATGCTTGAACGCGTTACCTTGAGGACAGGAGCCACAGATAACAACGGAGATCTGCGGACCGCGGGGAGGCACTCAAGCCTGGTAAGACCAAAAATAGGACTCTTCCTGTTGCGCACGGGGCGTCGGCGAGGTCCGCAACGCCGTTCAGGACAAGGTCTCAGCAGTGACTTTCATCTACCGAGCTCGGGCGCCCTCCTCGCCCCTCCTCGCACCTGGGCACGAGCTGTGCGCGGAGAGCACCGGGACGGTTGCCTGAGCAATGCTCCAGGTTACGACAGCGGCGAGCCTAGTTTAGCCATGTGTGCATGCGACAGCAGAGGGTGACGAAGTGATGACCTCGTCCAGGCTTCAAAAACGCTTCTACTGGCGCTGCGGCACGGCCCGCCGAGCAATCTTAGCAAAAAGAGTCACTCAGTTCATTCAATAATCATCCAGCAAAGCTAAGATTTCGCGTACTTTGGCGCGTAGGCCTGCTTCTTGGTCTCAGCCCTTGACTTGAGACTCTCTGCAGCAGGAATAGGGGCAGGGTCAGCTGAGGATGAGGACGCAAGGGCGTGACGTGCGCAGCACAGCTCAATCACGCACTCGTCTGGCGCAAGGGGGCCAGCAACCAACGGTCACCTCGGTAGACATCCGAAGAAATAGCCGCAAACGTGGCCCGTGCCGTCGTGGTCGCCCCATCCAGCCTGAGCGTAAAAGCACATGGGGCTAGGTGCAACCAAGCAACACCTCACGGGCACGGCCCCTAGCGTCGGGACATGCGGACGTTGAAGTGGTGTCATGACCCTCCATTTCCTGCTCACCCGGTGCTCGTCGGGTGGTGCTGCAGGATGTTGGCCTGGCGCCCCTGAACGAAGCCCGAGTAGTCCTCCTGCCAGTTTCCAATTAAGACCCTGCAGGTGACGGGAGGCTCGAAAGCTGTCTCCGGGCGCGGCAGGGGCAGCTACGCCATGTCACATGTGTGCGCCAGGTGGGGCGCACAGAGGCGCAAGCTTTCACGGCCCAGACTGCTCACCCATGACGGTACTGGTTCTTATGAGCGCTCAGGCCGACCCCAGTGCCGCATGCTCGCGACCAGTGCGTGAGGCCGATCCCCTCCTCCTCCACGTAGTCATCCGCCATGGCGACGACTCCGATGCCTCCTCTAATCCTCAGTGCTTCGCTGAGACGAATGCCGGCCCCTTCACCGGGCCGCAATGAACGCGAGGACCAGCTTACTTCCAATCCTCGCCTCTGCGCTCAAGGATCGTCTCCAGCACACCCCAAGGCTCACTCATCAGGCGGTTCTCTAACGCCGCAGCGTGCGAGGTTGTGGCGCGCGAGGCCAGAGGACTCACGATGCGCCAGTTGTGCTGCAGGAATGGCTATGCGTGCGTTATTGGATGCTCTCCTGGACCTTGCGCCAGGTCAATGCTAAGGCTTGTGTCCCACACGTCGGAGGCTGCGGCGGGCGCGAAGATGGAGCACGTTCGCGTGCTGAGCGCTCCCCCGCTCACCCACGTGCCCCCTGTGGCGCGCCGGAGCTCCTTTGTACTCGCGCTGAGAAGGTAATTGCATGATATCTGTACCTGAGCAAGAGTTTGGGCTGTCCATCGGTCCGATGCCTCTCATGGGAGCATGGGGCATTGCGCCTTGTTTGACTTGGCCCATGGCCCCGTCACGGCATCGATCGGAGCTCTAGATTGCATGTCGCAACCCTTTCAAGCCTGCCGGACATGACATGGGTTGGCAGCACTCCGTCCTCCACAGGGCGGGCAATGGGGGGAGTGGCTGGGGCGGGGGTGGCCGGTCCGGGGGCGGGGGCGGGGGCGGGGGCGGGGGCGGGGATGGCGAGAGGAAGGAGGAAGGAGGGTTTGACTGGACCGTGGCTGCTGTGGCTGCCCTTGTGGGCCCGCCATACCTGCAGCCAACCACGGCAGAGGCGAAGACAACCCCCAAGCCCCGCGGCAAGCAGTCATCCAAGCAGGAAGAGTTCTCGACCGACGCCCTCATCGACGCCATCAAGGTACGGGGGGATGTGTGCTCTTGAGGTGGCAGCCCAGCAGCGCACACCCCCCCATACATTATATTGTGCCCTTTTTTGCCCATGCACAGGGTCCGGTAGGGAAAAATATGGGCATCTCGTTCCTCGCCGGCCTGTGCTCGGCGGCTCTCTTCAAGGCCGTCGCGCGCGGCGCCGCTGTGGCCTTCGGCCTCGTCTTCTGCTCCATCCAGCTCCTGGCCATGGCGGGCATCGTGCAGGTGGACTGGGTCAAGGCGGGCAAGATGGTGGAGAGGTTCACGGACTTAAACAGCGATGGTGACCCGTGCGCCTAGCCCAGCACATCTGCGAGCTCCCCGTGCCCGAGGCGAGCCATCTAGCGAGGCGCTTCTCTGCAGGCAAGTTCGACAACGAGGACGTCAAGCTGCTCGTCAGCCGGGCCACGGGTGTCCTCGGGGACGGGCTGCCCTCGGTGGGGGGCTTCATTGCCGGACTCCACACGGGGCTCAGCTTCTTCTAACGCTGTGCTACTACTGTGCCATTGCACGACCCAACACCGGCACTGAGACGTACTTCAAAGTCGGAGTTGGGAAGGGTGGGATGTGGCAACAGAGCTGGTTTACACCCCCATAAAAGAGGGTCCCGCAACGCGCGGCTTCGACGTGCAGACGTCCTGACCCTGGCACTCGAGCTTGAGGTCGTCGGTGATGAACTTGACGCCGCGGCCGAACTCAGCCTCGTTCTCGCAGCCCAGGAAGTTGAAAGGGAACCTGTGGGACGGAAGGGCAAGAGGAGTGGTACGCCTGTTAACCACAGCATACCCTCTCATCTGTGCGATGCAAGGCTGCAAGTGGCTCACTTGCAGGTGCCGTCCGTGACCGTGCGAGAGCGGGCGAAGTTGGCGTACGACGTGTACAGGCGCTTCTGTGGCAACGAAGGGGAAGACGACGTGCGTGAGACTAGCCAAGTCAGCTAGCCCTACTTGCCCAGGCTTCGTGAACTACCCCTGCTTGTCCAGGCGTGCTCTTTGATGCTCACCTTGTCGTTCAGCTCCTTGTTGGCCTGCGTCTTGGCCAGGAGGTCCGACTCGAGCGAAGCGAACGCGGGCGTGGCGTTCAGGAGCACCAGCGCGGCGGCCGCGGCGGCGAAGGAGGCCTTGCCGGCATCGGCACGGGCAACCTGCGCGGATGGCACGCAATGGGGCCGCGTCGGGGGCCCGCCAATCGCCCAACGCGCACCACGTGGCTTCCCGTAGCCACTATGGCTCCTAGCTGAAGCACTGGCCCTGATGACCACCTCTGACCATTGCTTGCGTTTGCAGCCTCGCAGCGGAACCGTTCGCGGCCCCATCAAGCGGGCCGGGGACCCCCGCGCACGCGATTTGGCCAGCCTGGCCATGCAAGCCCCCGGGGCGCCTGGCGACGAGACAAGGGGCGCGATGTGCGCGAAACGGGAACACTCGACCAAAGAATGAGCCCGGGCCCGCGTCTCACGCCCGGCGGTCGAGGAGAGATCATCGTCCGAGCGGGACGGATTCGCGAGCTCCAGGTGGGGCCCCGCGCGGCGCAGGGCTGCAGCGCCACCCAACGTGATCGGAAAAACGCTGGCGGCAGGAAACCGACGGGCCTGGCGCCGGGGCGGGCGACATCGGGGCACCGAATCTGCGCGGCCCCGTCGTTGGGGGCGCGCGCGACGAGATGACATGCACATCGTTCGCGATCTGAAACGCATGGCGGCGTGCTCACCACGCGGGCCCGGGTGGTCTTCGCCTGCACGGCGGGGGGGACACGGGAAGCGCAGATCATCTTTGTTGGGTGGACTGTTGTGCCAGCGCGGGGGTGCTACAAGGATGCCGGGTCTCTCGGCGAAAGTCCAGCGGCGAGGGCAGTTGGAGACGCTGGGAGACAGGCAACTGGCGCGTCGACGCGCGACGGATCGGCGCGAGGAGGGGTGTTTTCCACAGCAACCAGCATTCACACGGCGCCTTGTTTGACACACACAAACATGCAAGCGCAGGGAAAAAAGCAAGCAGCAGGACATCATCAGGGTTCGGCCGTGGAGACGCACTGCCAGCGGAAACGGCAGGATCCTGGAAACGTGAGGAGCTGCCAAAAGGGGCTGAGTAAAGAAGCACGGGCAAGTCAAAGAGGAAAGGCGCTGGCAGCAGAGCACTATCAACATCATGATGAGCATCAACCCTCACGTGTGTCATGACCATGGGAGGGACAGCATCGGGACGAGCTTGGCCCGCACCTTCTGCGGCACCGCGCCCCAGTGAGCCTCCCACGTGCCATCCTTCGTCAGGAGTTGCTGGTAAGACTCGAAGGTCTGCTTCATGGCATCCTGGAGGCAAGGAGCGCTTAGGAGCTTTGAACTGCGCAGCCAATGCGACATGCAAGTGGCAGCGAGGCGAGGACGTTCCGGGTGTCATGCTGGCGATATCACTGCGGATGTCCTGCCCACACCAGCCAGCCAGCCAACCCCTGCACGGTTCTCACCTGGAGGGTGGGGAACTGCGCGAGCCGCCGCGGCGACCAGGACGCGAAAGCAGTGCAGAGGGCGGCGAAGGCCTGGGGGGACACCAGGGCCCCCCGTGGGTTCTTGGCCACGCAATGGCAGAGGCCGAGGCAGGCGTGGGACTTCTCGTCACCGTCCCTGCGTGCGCAACGACCCATGGGTGACAGACCCGCGTTCCCCATCCATGGAACCATCTGGTACTATCCTTGACAGCCCACGGGGCTCCTTTTTGGCATTGGAACTCAACCACGTCACGTCACCCATGGGGCGGCCCCTGGGTCACCCCGCCACCTCAGTCCCATAGCCCTCACCTGCCCATGGCGTCCAAGGCTGCACTCCACGGCACCACGAGGTGCTCGAGGAATGGGGCCACCTCGTCGTCGCAGCGCATGGCCACGCGCCCCAGGGCGATGGCGGCGTTGTCCACGATCGAGCGCGGGAAGTGGCCCCGGCTGGCCAGGAGGATGCCGTAGAGGCGCTCCGCCGCGGCACGGGCGTACTGGCGCACCGAGTCAGCGTCGAGGCGCATAGTCAGCTCCCTGAGGGTGGCAGAGGGTAGCCATCAGCATCGCCCACGATACCACCATACCACCACCGCCACCATCCCAGCTCCACCTGGGGATTGACAACAGCAACAGACAAACCATGCAGGGGCGGGAGAAAGGATTACCGCCCTCTGCGCGTGCCTCACCCCAGGCACCAGCACGCGTTGTTGGAGGCGTTGACGGTGGCCGTGTTGATGACACGGACATCGGCATTGTCCAGGCACAGACCCACCAGGTTGGCCGCCACAGGGCTCAGCAGCGACACGCACGACTTGGCCATCTCTCCCGCGACACTGCGTGGGCCAGGGGTCACGGCACAGCTTGCACACGCGTGGCGAGATGAGCTGCGACTTGTTGCGCGGATGCAGTGCTCCAAGAGCCGAGACGGGCCACAGCTGGCCCAGCGCACCTGAACCCACACTGCCGGATGTCCGGCATATCGTCCGCCACGCACGCCATGGCCAGCTGTGCCGCCTTGCCGGCCTCCAAGGCTCCCTGACACGACGCTCCCAGCGCCTCCACCAAAGCCGACAGCAGGTCCATGGCCACGATCACAAAGTAGCAGTCGAAGTCGGGTGAGTGGCGCTGCGGGGAGCGGGAGCGGCGATTCACGGTGGACTAGACTAGGCGGAACGGGACCTACACCACACTGTCTTGCCAGAACAAACCACTTGCCATCTCCCTTACCTGGGTCATGTGCATCTGGGCGATGTGCAAAGCACGCTCCACCACGCCGCCCGCATAGGGCGCGAAGGCCGCCCCTGCCGCCTGGACAACGCTCGTGAGCCCTTCCAGCAACGGCAGCAAGCCGCGGTCCGTGTCGCCCATCCCCTGCCACTTGCTGCGGAGGAGCGAGCGGGTACGGGCGGTGTCAGAGACAGGAGGGGGTCGAGCAAAGGAACAACGCGGTCCATTCACCTCAGTCTCGACCGATCGCGTCGCCTTCCTGACTCAGTGCCAGCCCCGCACTCCCTCACCCGAGGATGGCAGGCACGATGGCTGCGAGATGTTCGGGCGTCCCCATGACGGGCCCCGCTGCCTCTGAGATGCTGGCCAGGGCGTCGTACAGACGGACGAGGGACGACGGCCCAAACTCCTCGATCCCCGAGGCGAAGACCCTCAGCAGGTGCTCGAGCTGCAGGGAGAGCTCTCCCTGGGGCACGTCTTCCGCCAGGTTGGCCAGGGAACTGCATGCGGCCTCCTGCACGCGTCGGTTGCGGTCGCGGACGCGGGCGATGATCCCGGAGAGGACTCCCTGGACGGCGTCGGGGGGCAGGTTGAGGCCCGGGGGCACCTCGATGGGCGCGCACGAGACAAAGAGGTTCATGAAACGCGACAGCGTCCAGCAGGTGATGGACCTGCACGGCGGGCGCAGGCATTGTGGGAAACGAGCACAGGTGTGGGGAGAGGGTACGGTTGTTCTTGCAAGGTTGCGCTTTTGTGCTGGGTGAGGTGGGCGGGCAGGGGCTCGCCTGACGAGGGGGTGTGGGTGGTCCAGCTGGGGCAAGAGGGTGGCGTAGATGCCGCTGATGTGTGGGGTGAACCCTGCAATGAGGGAAGTCAGTGCAGTTCATGTGGGCCCCGCAGAACGGGCCACCGAAGCAGCCACACGCGCCGTGTCGCTACCTCCTCACCGTTGTAGCACCCCGCAGCCATGGCCCCCAGGGCCAGGGTGGCGCTTTCCTTGCTCTTCCAGTTCCCCGGGCCCTCGCCGAGCTTCCGGTGAATGACGGGCAGGGCACTGGGCAGCATCGCGTCTGCGTCATCACGAAGTTGGGTTCTATGGTCAAACACCGTGAGCTGACCAGGGAATAAACGCAGGATATAGTGCTCGTTCGGAACCCCGTGCGCCGCCTCTCACCGTCAAACACCGTGCACAGGAGGTCCAGTGCCTGCGCCGCTGCCTTGCGCAGCGACCAGTGCCACCCCGAGTCGCCACCCTCCTCGTCCTCCGCTGCCCCTGCGCCTTGCAGCAGACCCTTGGGGACGAACGGCCGGGCCTCCGAGGGACGCTCCGGGAGCTCGCCCTCCTCCGCTGCCAGGACGTCGTCGTCGTCGTCTTGGTAATCCATCTGTGAAAGCCGAGGGGTAGCAATCCACATGGGGGCAGCAAGGGGAGGCGAGGGGAGAAGGAGAGACCATGGAAGGCAGAGCAAGCAACAGATCTAAGTCAGGTGTTTGTCAGGAGGCAGGCAAGCGAAGACTGCCCCACCTTGTTGAGCAGGCGCGGTACGATCTCCGGCAGGTGGGGCTGGACGGCGGCGAGGTCAGTCCCCTGTGCCTCTGCGTACGTGCTGAAGAACTCGCAGGCCTGGAGCGCCACGTCGGCGTCGGGGGTGGACAGGCAAGCGAGGATGAAGTCCATGATGCCTTTGAGATGGGGACGGAGGTGGTCCGCGCCCGTGGGGACTGCGGAGGAGCAGAGGCAGGGGTACAGGGTGGCAAATGGTCATTGGAAGACTTGGCATGAGTCAGCGGCGTACCGCTGACGTTCCGGTCCCGCAGTGTACAGCAGCTGCCAACGACAGAGCAGCATCAGCGGTGCCAGACTCCGCACGCACCCGTGAGCATGAACGCGAGGCCCTGACACACGGCCCTGCGGACCCCGGGGCTCTCGTCCTGAGTCAGGTGGAAGAGGGACGACAGGAACCGCGGAAGCAGGGGCAGGTCCAGGCCCGTGACCGCCTGTGGGGATCGGAAAGGCGATGAGTGAAATGCCAGGAGAGCGGCAGGTACTTCCAACTGCCCACTCCCAAGGTGCATGGCCCGACAGAGGAGCGGAGGAACACGGTCGTCGATGTCAGCCACCTCGGGCTCCCGCCCTCACCAGGGCATTGTACATCATGCGCAACGTCTCCAGCGCTTCCTCCCGAAGCTTCCCATCCACTGCGGCCAAGGCACGCTCCCAATAGTCTCTGCCAGGCCCCGGCAGGATGCTCAGCGCACAGGCGAGTGAGGCCACGCTGGGCGAGGCACCTTGGCAGACGACACGCAGGACCTCGTCGACCATCAGACGCGCGATCGTGTCCCCGCCGCCGTTCCCGGGGGTCACGAGCAGCGCCGCTGGGGCGTCCTCCGCCACGTTATGCAGGGCCTGGAGGCTGCCGTCCTGCGCCGCGGCGTCCGGGCCGCGGACGCCTGCCACGAGGGCATCCGCGATGCCATCCCAGCCCTGCTGCGCGACAAACGCAGGCAAGGCGGCGGCCGAGGCGCGCCGGAGGAAGCGCAGCGAGTGCCGGATCATGCCCGCCAAAGTCTCCTGCACCGTTGCCCGCGCCGCCTCCGAGAGCGTCGCGACCGTGTCAGGCGAACGCCACAGGAGATTCTTGAGAAGAATTGCGGATATCTGGCGAATCTCCGGCGCGCGGCCCTCGTCCTTGAGGATGTAGGCGCAGTAGGCACATGCTTCGGGGACAGCCGCAAAGCTCTCCAGCTGCTGGACCACCTGAGAGCGCGGCGAAGCAGTCGACGAGCTCAATAAACAGAAGCTTCGAAGATGGCCACCAACTTCGCCGCCATCGCGTCGCAGGGGTGAGCGAGACCCATGCCTGGCAGGGAGTGAGCAGCAGGCAGATCTGGTGGCAGCCGAGCGCAACAACGGATGAAACCAGGGTACCCTGGCATGTGCGGGATCGTCCCCCGCGGCATGGTGGCCGCCCGGCCCGGCATCTTCACCTCTCGCTGGTCAGCAGTCGGGTCCTGAGATCTCTGCAGGACGTCGAGCAGCGGCACCATCACATGGTCTGCAAGCAAGGAGAGATGCGATGTCGCCGATCAAATGCGATTGGAGCGCCCAGGGGCGCGGGAGACTGCAAATGGGGGCGCTTGGCCTGAAGGATGAGCAAGGGGCGGTGCAGGTGCTCCAAGGGCGCGCGGGGCGTCCACGGGTCACCCATCTTCAGCTATGATATCGGAAAGCTCCATGCTGTCCACGAATGAAGAGCACCACGCGCACCTGAGGGCTGCCAAGACATCCTGCTCGCCGGGGGCCCGCCCGCCCCGCGCTCTCCGACCCAGCCGCAGGTAAAACCCGCTCCTGTCACCAGTGAGCAGCACTAGAGTCCTCGCGCGGTTGCCCACACCAGCGCTGCGCGCGAGTTCATGGCACGTTGCCACCGGAACCTAAGACACCACGCGCTCGCCAGGGGCAGGCACCGGTGACACGGGAGCTACAGTTGTGCGCTTCAACCAGCAGCAGCTTCCTGAGAAGACCGGAGCCGGGCCCAGCACACACGTATGTCAGAAAACAGGGGCTTGCACCCCGCTGGCCGGCGAGATCCGCACACCATAGCGGACCGGGATGAGCGCAACTAAGCGACGCTACCGGCGGGACGCGTACTGGACCTACTTGGCCTTCCCCTGGGCGGCTAGAGCCGCCTCGACCTCGCTGCGCCGCCGCTCCTCGACCAGGTGCTGCTGGTCGGCGCGAACCATCCAGTCGGGTGGCTCGGGGTACGGAGTGGTGCCCCATGCCTTCTGGCCCGTGCCCTTGAGGTAGAGGTCGTACAGAATCGAGCCAGCTGCAGGGAGGCGAGGTGCGGCGTCGTCACAGGTCCCTGAGCCAGCGTGCCTGGAAGCGCTCGGGTGCAGCTACTGAGCATTAGCGATCAGCAGGGGGGTCCTGCCAGGCTCACCCAAGTAAAGCATGGCCAGGTTGGTCGCCCCCCGCAGGCCCCGGAACCACCAGGATGCACGCTGCTTCGACTCCCGCTCCTTCTTCCAGTCCTCGGGCATGGCCTGCCCGAAGCGGAGCTGCAGATGGCCCAAAGTCGCAGAATCCTTTCACTGAGGGAAGCGCCACCCCAAGCGCTGCCCCTGCGCCCTCGATACGCTTAGGCAGCCCTTCAGCCGCTTGCCTGGTTAGGAAGGCTCTTCTTTAAGTGCTCCTGGATCTGCCGCTCCTCCTCTAGCGAGGCGTTCGCATTCTGCCGCGCCTTCTCCGCGTCGTCCGAGCTGCGCGCATCAGACCGTGTTCGAGATACGACGCTGTATTATTGGCTGCATCCACTTCACACATCGAGGCGGCCGAGCGACCCTGCGGTCCGCAGCCATCACCTGAAGGGCCGCGTTCCACGGCGTCGAACCCATGCTGCCTCTCCCTGCTCGGGAAGGCCCGCGCGGAGCCCCTCCCCCGCTCGTCCGAGCCCCCAAAACGCGCCGCCCTCCCGTGCCAGCCTCGCGGCCTGCCGCAACATCCTTCCCCTCCGCGCCACACACGCCGACGTGCCTCGCCCCGATCGCAGGCCCCTGGGCACCCCTCCAATCGCTGGTCAGGGGATTGCTTGGAGTCTTACAAAGTCGGCACGACGTCGCTGCCGGGGCGGGGAGAAGGCGCGGAGCAAAGGAATGGCTTTGGGCCCCAAAGGACGAGAATGAGCTCTGGCAGCAAACAAGTAGGCCTCCTGGTCCTCAGCATGCAACTACCTGATCTGTCATGGCCGACAAAAATCTTCTCTCTAGCCGGCTGCCTCTGCATCAGGTTAGGGCTCTGGCGCTGCAGCACAGCCTGCGTGCAGTCTGCAAGTGTGGTGCCCAGCCTCATCGGAAGGCGCTGGATGCCGACAGCCGCCACTGGCCGTCCCCCTGATACTCCAGAACGTGCGTGTGGTGCTCCAGGAGCTGCGTGCGGTGGCCCACGCTGACGTAGGCCCCCACCGCAGAGCGCAGCTGCCTGCAAGGGACGAGTACACCACGGTTTCCGCGCCGCCGCTGCCCAGGCCTGTGGCACCCCCGCCGGCTGTGCCCGCACCTGTACAGCGACGCTTCAGTCGCCATGTCCAGCGCCGACGTCGCCTCGTCCAGCAGCGCCAGCCGCGGGCGGTGGAGCAGCAGCCGCGCGAACGCGACTCGCTGCTGCTCCCCTAGGCTCAGCACCGACGCCCAGTCTCGCTCGGACGACAGCCCCCCCTCACGCGACGCGAGGTACCCCAGGTGACATCGATCCAGCATCGCCTCCAAGTCCGCGTCGGTCGCGTCCAGCTCCGGGGCCTCCGCATGGATCACCACCCGCTCGTCCGTCAAGGGGGCGCCCGTGCGCACATCGAAGCCCAGTACACGGCCCAGCGCACGGCGCCACGGGGCCGGGGGAGGCCCCGAGGGCACTCCGCCCCACTTGACCCGGGACTGCGGGCCCACTTGGCTCGGGAAGACCAGCTGGTCCCGGAGCGTGCCCAGCGCCATGTAGGGCTTCTGGGGCAGGAAGAAGGGCTTGGGACAAGCCCGCACCTCGCCCAGGCCCTCCTCCCACAGCCCCGCCATGGCCCTGAGGAGGCTGGACTTGCCGCAGCCCGACATGCCCATGATCAGGAGCGAGTGGCGCTGCCGGAGGAGGAACTGCAGGTCGCGCGCGATGAGGCTCTGCCCGCCGGGGGTGCGCAGGAGCCGCAAGTCCACCTCGAGCAGAGCGTCGTCCAAAGAGGGGCTCGCAGACGCAGAGAGCTCCTCGGCAGGGACCGAGATGAGGCGGTGGTCGACCTTGGGCGGGAGCTCGCCCGACGGCGTGCGCGAGAGGGAAGAGGGGTCGTCCAGCGCCGCCAGCAGAGCCATCAGACGCTGCGAGGCACGGGCAGGCTCTGGGTGTTTGCCACCGTGACATGAGCCAGGACGGTACTGCTATCCTGTTAGCTGCATTCTTGGCAAGTGGCACACGGAGTGGCGACACAGCGAGCGTCTCACCTGCGTTTCGGCTGCCAGGCCGGACAGAGAGGAGAACTGCTGCACGATGGTGCCCAGCGCGCGTTCCAGCACGGAGAAGGCGTAGGAGGCCTGGGAGATGGCCCCAAAGGTGATGACGCCGGCAAAATACCGCGGGGCGAGCACTGTGAGAGGCTCATGATCACGGGGTGGTTGTGTGGGTCGTGCTCACGGGTGTGGAAGCATGGCAGCTGCAGACACTCGCAGTCGCATGCGCATGCGCTGAGGCACCCCTCCACGCACCCATCGGTGGGATGATGTACGTCGAGTACATGTAGTACATGTACTCCCTCCACAGGTTGAGACCGAGCTGCCAGACCAGGTAGTGGGAACTGACGGCCAGGAGGGACGCAAGCCGCTCCCACGCGTTCTTCCCCTCTGAGGCCTCCCCACTGCGTGTTAGGGACGCGCCGGGTGTGGGTGGCCTCGGCTCTCACGTTGCAAACATCGATAGAGCCCACGAGCACAGAGAACAAGCGGACTCGCCTGTAGAACGCCACCGACTCGGCGTTTTCCCGGACGCGCACCAGCGAGTACCGGAAATCTCCCTCGCGCTTCACCACGGTCCAGAAAAGGGCCATGAGGGGCCGGCCGTACACGACCGTCGTGAACCAAGTGCCCAGCAGTGCGAAGCCCATCAAGCAGTAGACGAGGAAGGGCGAGGCCGACCACAGGACGGAGATGAAGGCCACTGCGCAGGGACGAGTGATGGTCCACGCCCATGCTCGCTGCGTCTCTGACGTATCCCAGCACACGTTCCAAATGCATGCTCCACCCCTGGCATGATGCGCAGCGAACGGCGCCTGCACCGACCTGAGTTGGAGACGTTGCGGATGACCACCAGGCAGACCGTCACAGACGTCTCAGTGAAGCTCTTGATATCATTGCAGATGCGCTGGTCGGGGTTGTCCAGCCCAGGCTGCACCATGCCGCTTTGCTCATTTGGCACGGCCCTCTCCCCGTCAACCCTCCGCCCCGCGTCCATGTGCGCCGCATGGGCCGACTCGGCGCTGCCCGCCAGGCTCAGCCGGAAGAAGGCCTTGCCGCTGAAGTACTTGGCCAGCGCCTTCTCCGTCATATACCGGCGCCACTCGAGCGAGAAACGGTCCTCCAGGTACCGGTTGAGGGCGAAGAGGGGCGAGCTGCCGAGGACGAGCAGCAGGAACTGCCACAGCGCCGCCCTGAACCGCGCATCGTCCTTGTCAATGAGCGAGTTGGACACCTCCTGCGGGGGGAGGGGAGGGGTGACGGCGATGGGTGCATGGAGGAGTAGCCAAGGATGATTATGAGTGACAGCCACACACCCACAGCCACACCTACCTTCTGGATGCTGGAGAACCAGACGAGGAGCCACGACGTCACGAAGCTCCCGAGCACCGTGATGCCCGCGAGGACCCATGCTTGCGTGGTCCTCTCGCCCGTGAAGTAGTGCCGTGCGACCTTCGCCCAGGCCACGGCCAGGGCCCTGAACGTGACCGGGACCGGCGCAACAGGCTTTGGCTTCATGGTGTGCACACTTATGAGCATCGCGTTGCCATCCGCCCGATGTGGTTGGCGCACGTGACTGCTGATGAGGTGCAGAACTCACGGTTCTTCGTGCCTTTGAACGTCCGGGCACGAACCCACGGCCGGTTTCTGACTGACCGAGTTCCTGCGCAAGGCGAGAGGGGGTGGCGTGAAAGGGGAGTGTTGCCGTCTTTCCTCGGCATATCTTGTAGTCGACAGCAATATGCTGAATCGGCCATCAGCTGCTTGAGGCTTCAAATCTTCTTTTCCAAGCCCGGCAAAACCAAGCAGCGCGTGCTCGCCCGGCACAAGCCCTGTTGCACCAAAGCCATGGTGCAGAGCTGCTCCTCCGGGATGGAGGACGACGAATGGATGAGCGGGGGACACTGCCGGGCTGCTCACGGGACACGTTCAGGTGTGCCGCCCGTCCTGAGCCGGTCCCCGGCCTGCAGTACCCGCTCTGGAGCCGATTTGAGGCTCTCCTTTTGCTCAGCCAGCTTCGGGTCCCAGCGTGCGTCGCGCTCGCGTGCTCACGTTCAAAAAAAGTGCAACGGGCCCGCAGACGACGAGGAGATGCTCGTGGAAGTGGGCAACACCGTGCTGTCGAGCGCCAGGCGGCAAGCGGGGATGCATCACGCCATCGGCGGCCCCGACGCAGGCGCGCAGTGGGGAGCTCCGAGGCGCCAAGGCAATTTCGAGGTGCGCGGCAATGTTAGCCCCGTCGCGCTCACGATGCGGCAGAGTGTTCGTCAACACAGGTCCTGACGAGCCTCTCCTTCCGTTTGGCCCGCAGATGCCGCACAGGGGCGCCGTGCAGCGGCTGGCCCCGTCCGGCAGCCAGCGCGCCAAGCTGGGTTCCTTCTGGGCGGGCGCGCCCGCATGGGGCTGCGCGGAGAGTCCAGATGTATCGCGCGAGCTGCGGGCGGGGTCCGCGTGCGCCAAATCGCCGCGCCGCAGGAAGCGAGGCGCCGAGGCGGCTGGGATGCCCGAGCACGTGCACCTGCTGCCGACCCTGAAGCGCAGCAGCGCGCGAATGGGAGCACGGAACACGCGGGAGCTGCTGCTGAGGCGAGGCAGGCCGCGGCGGTCGTGGCGGCGCCGGACGGGATGGCTGGGAGCTCAGGGTGGCACCTCCCCGTGGCACGCAGGAGCTCGACGTACGGCGCGTCGGCGATGCAGCTGCACACGTATCAGGGCGCTCAGATACTCCGCAAGACGTGCGGGCGCGCCTGCCACGACCACGCGACGCCCAGCGAGGGGCGCCCCGGCCTCTTCCGCGTCTCCTTAGTGGAGGACCCGAACTGCTTCGCTCGAAGGGGAGCGAACGAGGCGTGCTTGGATCCGAACGGGCCCAAGGCGCCCTGGGAGACCTGAGCCTGGTGGTGCGTCGTTGTTGTGGGGTGCCAAGACTGCCTGTGGCTTCATGCAATGCCGTTCATGATGAGGAGCCGCTTTCAAACGCAAGTGAGCTAACGGTCTCATTTTTGTTTTTGGGATGCCGTTTTGTCTTTCACATCTTGGCCATCTCGTCCGCGCGGTTGGCGGCACCGAGGACGGCGTTGATGAAGGCAGCGCGCACGCCCGCCTTCTCCAGCTCGTGCACCCCCGCGATGGTGGTGCCGCCTGCGAGGAGTCGAGCGTGCCGATGTAAGGCTGGCGGCCCTGCTGCTTCCTTGAAGGGTGGATAGTGCAATAGGTTGCAGCGCCAAAAGCTCATAGCAAGTTGCAAACCTCGGCTCGCCCGGATATTGGACCGCCACCGCGCGAGTCACCGGGGGATGTGACGGCGTCCTTGAGCGCACCGGGGTGCTTGCCCGTCTCCAACACCATCTTTGCCGACCCCAGCACTGCACGCAGGGTCGAGAGCACGGTCGGTGCTGGCCCTCGGCTGCTTGAGTCGACAGCTCGCGAGGGCGGCACGGCCCAGTCGGGCGCCCGCACCTGTCTGCGCGGCCAGCTGCAGCGCAACGTCCCTGGGAAGCCCCGCGCGCACCCCGCCGTCCGAAAGGGCCTGCAAGCAGGACGCTTGGGACCCCCTTCCCGCATTGGAGAAGACCATACAAACCATCAAGCACGCTCCTGCGGCGGCCTGCGGTGGACCCACCGGCAGAGAGCTGCGCGGCGTGCATGCCTCACCTCGATCATGATGAAGATGTACGCAGGGCCCGACCCCGACAGCCCCGTGACCGCAGATAGCAGGTTCTCCGTGCAGGTGAAGATCTTGCCCACGGAGCCCATGAGCGTCCGCACGTCGGACTCGTCCTGGGTCGACGCATTCTTTCCCAGGCACATGGCTGCCGCAGCCTCGCCGACCAGGCAGGGGGTGTTGGGCATGACGCGGATCACCTTGGCAAAGTCCTGAGGGGAAAAGCCAGGGCCGGCTCGGTCAGCCCATGGCACGGCCGGCGCCCCGCCGCGCCCCTCGGTGCGCCGACAAACAGGTGTCACCTGCTTGCATGCGCTCTGCAGGGTGTCGATGGAGACGCCCGCTGCGATGGACACAATCAGGGACTGCGGCGTGAGCACGCCTGAGATCTCGTTCAGCACCACCGACACGTACTGCGGCTTCACGGCGATGAAGATGATGTCTGCGGGGGGAGGACGCGGCAGCCATGAGCGCGGCGCCGGCACGCATGCGCTCCAGGTGCCCTCGACGACCCAGCGCTCACCGCTGGACTTGGCCAGGTCGACGTTGCTCTCGGCGACCTGCGGGGAGGACGCGGAGGGCCGTCGCGCGGAGTTGGACCCGATCCCCGCCATGCAACGAATGCTGCAAATGTCAAAATCGTCTCGCCTTGACCCCGAAGGACTGGAAAACCTTCTTGCGCTCCTGGGAGGGGTCCGTGCAGAGCCTGCATCAAACGGACCGCGGGCTGCCTCGGAACCCGGCGCGCCAGCGCGATCTGTCATGTGGCTGTTCCACGATATGTATGCGAACCCTGATCGGCCACCGCCCCGCGTGGAGACCGTCTCGGACGCGCGGGACGGGGGGTACAAGGCGGAGGGCCGGAGCAGGGCAGGGCGCAAAGAGTGTACTAAAATCTCGCACGGCTCCGCGATGCCTCTAAAGATCGCGTTCATAGGCTCCCGAGCCCGCCACCCGAGCCGCGGGCCGTGCACAGCCATCGGCGGCGGGCCCTCCTCACATGTTCTCCGGCTGGCTGACTCCCTTGGAGATGAAGCCCTTTGCGAGGGCCTCAGCCATCTGGCCCGCGCCGATGAAACCGATCCGCTTGGGCAGCATCGTGAAGATCTCTTTTCGCGCAGTGGTGAACTCGTCGCCGTGGTACTGATGGACAAGGGGGGAGAACAAAGGGTTTTTCGGGGATCCTTGATGGAAGGCAGTGCTCAGACGCTGCGATATGCCGCTGCGTACCCGCTGGGCCCATCGTTTGACGATGGGCCTGGTCTGCCTGGGGCTTCTCTGGCGGGGAGGTTTTTCAGGGCCGGCCCCCACGTGTGCGCTTGATGGATCCCTGCAGCGGACACCAGACATAGCGCAGCGTCAACTTTCCCTCGAACTCGACTGCATTAGCTATCGACAAATGCTCTTGCAGCTTCCCTCCCGCCCGGCCTCCATCCTCAGCTCGAGGCGATCCGTCGTGACGAGGGCGATGAGTTCCTTCTACGATCTCAGCGCAAATGACATCTCCGGTGAGTGCCGATCTCCGCGACTCCCAGAAGCGGAGCGTCTCCGCGCACACATCGATTGGTGTTGGCGCACCCGGAGATATCTTAGCGCACCGACCTTAATTTCTGCAGGGAAGCCGATGAACTTCTCGGACCTGAAGGGCAAGGTGGTCCTGATCACGAACGTGGCGTCCGCATGCGGTTACACGGA
Source organism: Protoeuglena noctilucae (assembly GCA_958009085.1). NCBI lineage: Eukaryota > Viridiplantae > Chlorophyta > Pedinophyceae > Marsupiomonadales > Marsupiomonadaceae > Protoeuglena > Protoeuglena noctilucae. Next base: position 655,455 of record OY253681.1, read on the forward strand.
CAGGAATTACAAGGACCTCGTCGCGCTGTACGAGGCCAACAAGGACAAGGGCCTCGTGGTCATGGGCTTCCCGTGCAACCAGTTCGGGGCGCAGGAGTGAGATACTTTGCCGCGTTGCCGCAGACGGCCAAGCCCCGCGGTGCCCACATCGCCCGGTCTTCGCTCTGTCGCGCAGGAGCGGCAGCCCGGACGAGATCAAGCAGTTCTGCGAAACAAAGTACCGTGTGACCTTCCCAATTATGGAGAAAGTGGACGTTAATGGGCCTCGGACGAGCCCTGTCTATTCCTGGCTAAAGGCCGCGTCCGGGAACTCCGCCGACGTGCGGTGGAACTTCGCGACCAAGGCGAGCCCGATACTGCGTGCTGGGTGACGATGCCATGTGGCGTCGCGAGTTTCGACGCTTTCTATGACCATCATTCGTGCCCCACACCGCGCAGTTCATCGTGAGCAAGGACGGCAAGGTGGAGCGCATCGACGACGGGCAGGTGGGCTCCTCGGCGGCCAGGGTGGCTGCCCTGCTGTGAGCGAGCCAGCAACGCGACTGCCACCAGCTGATTCATCCCTATGCGCCGATGCGACCCTTGGTGAGGACCTTGGCGTCAGCTGCCGTGTCGGGGTCGTAGAAGAGCCTCGTGGTGGACATGCTGGCCGACTTGTCCTCAATTTCCTTGAACGCCTCCCTGGCTTGGGTCGCCCGCGTCGGGCTGCGAGCAAGGCGCGGTCAGCTTCCGCTTCCACCATGTCGGCGGCCCTGGAGAGGCTGCCCGGCAACGCTTTACGCTCGGCCACAGCGCACCTGTGCGGGGCCGCGTAAGTCCGATGCCGGTATGTGTCTACCAACTCCTGGACCACGAGCTCTGTGGGGGCGACAAAAGAGACGAGAAGGGGTGCTTAGAGAGGAAAGACCAACGCGTGCGGCCTTCTGGGATCCATGGCTCACGAGCGGCAACGGGTCTCGCCTTTTACGGCCGTGGGTTTGCCGGCCGCGTACGTGTTGATCGTCCGCTTGTATGGGGTGGGCTCCGCGAAGGCCAGCTGCGTCATCGACAGGTAGTGGTCGTGCATGGTGTTGGGCGCAGACATGTGCACGGGGAGAATGCTGTCGCGAGCTGCCCCTGTAGCACGGTGCTTGACCTCGCGGCGGAGCTGGTGCTGGTGCGACGCCGCTGCCGTCTCGGTTGGCCCAGGAGCCCTGCGTGCGCGGCTAGTGCGTTTATTCCGTCCAAAATGCAGCGATGGAGGGCCGCGTCTCGTCTCATCTCGGTCATGCGTCACACGGACGCGCACATCACGCGGCATGTCCCACCTGTACGTCGCGGCTGTCGTCGTGCTGGCCTGGAAAGGAACATCCATGTCCAGGAAAGCTTTGCCGCGTTTGAATACTGGCTGCGGGCGCTCCAGGGTCGCGTCCTCGACCCAGTTCGCGATGCAGACCGACGAGCTGTAGCGGTTCTTGTGCCCGCTGAGGCCTATGCCCCCGGCACCCAGCGAGAGGTAGTCTTGGTACAGGTTCGCCATGGGTGCGCTGCTACAAAGGCCGATACAAGGGGAGCAGTCTTTATTGCCATGCCATGGGATGGAGCGGAGGGGTGGGACGAAGAAGTTCTCAAGCGCGCAACGCTGCCTGTTCACCGGGTCTTCCGGAAGCAAACGTGAGGATGCGGGGGGGCGCCTCAGGGCGGTGGCACATCGCTGACAGTGACACAGCTCGGCGTGTGCCAGGGCCCTCCTGGAGCGCCCGCCCTGCTGAAATTGATCCACTCCTTTCTGCCAGCACCGCTGCTGCGTAGGAATTCGCCATTTTACCTTCCTCGTTGCCCAGGCGTCTCGGGATGGAAGGGATGCCATGCGGTTTCCTGCCTCATGACGGCAGTCGCAACTCGTAGCCGCTGACTCATCAGACATGTCGTCGACGCCGGGGAAGAAGGCCGAGAGCTCGGCAGTGTGGCAGTTCCTCGTGCTGCCCTCGTCCGGTGCGTGCCGTGGCCTTGTCTGAGCTTCGGCAACGCCGCGCATATGCGGAGGGAGAAGCAAATTGTATCTTCCTAGACGTGGTGCATCACACGCCAGCCCTGGCGCCGCGGGGTGACGCGCGCGCCTCGTCGAAAGGCCGCATGGGTTTGTTTCGCCTCTCACTTGCCCGCAGAGGCGCCCGCACTGCTGGAGCAACTCGCCGTTCGCGAGGTCTGGGGTCCGGTGGGCGATGTCGATTACACGGTGAGCAGCAGCGCCGCGCCTGGGTTCTGCAATCAAATTTTGTGTCTCGAGGCAAGGCGCTCCCATTCGCAGCCGGGTGAAGCGCTCTCCTCGGCTTCCGCAGGAGCTGTCCAACTCGGCCACGAGTCGAGACGAGGCGACGGACAGGTACAGCGACGTGTGCCACCTCTGGTACGGCGGCCCCGGCGACGCCTTCCCTCTCAACATCGTGCATTTGCGGCAGACGCTGGGCCCCGCGAAGCGCATTGCGGTGAACCGCCTCGAGAATCGCGACCAGGTGCTCCACCTGGGCTCGCTTACCAAGAACCTCCGGGACCTGGAGCGCCGCACTGGGGAGCGCATCTCGTGGGTCACGGATTGCCACGTGCTCACGAGCCAAGTCAGCGGGGAAGCGCAGTGGAGCCGCTTTCAGGAGTCGTTCGAGCAGGTGAGTTCGGGGCGGCTAGCGTGCGCTCAGGCATGCGCTCCCGGCTGCACCAGTGCCTGGGCGACGGATGTGGAGTGCCAACGCGACTCTCCTGCGCTGCAGAACGTGCGAGATGGGAACGGGAGCCCCGTGGCGACGTGGTGGGTCGTCAAGGACGTCAACGGCCGCTCGCGCTCCAAGTTCGTTGGCAACACGTTGGCGACGATCAAGAGCTCCGTCAATTCACGTCCCGCGGGCACCTCGTGTGCGGTGCAAAAGTACATTCCCAACGTGAGTGTCTGGAGTACACCTGTCGGTTGTGCTATATAGCACCGCCCTGTGTCTAGCTCCTGCGGGGCTCACGCTGTGCAGCAGCGATGGCACAGCAGGCCCATCATCCCCATGCAACCTTCCTACCTCTCTGCAGCTGCTGGATCTGGACGGCTCCCACATCTCCGTTCACGTGCCCTGCCTGGTGACCCCCGACGGAGCGGTGTATCTCTACGACACGCTCTTTGCGTGCACGCGGCAGCCGCTGCTCGTCCACGACCCCGTCGACACCCGCGGCCTCGTGCGGAGGGCGCCGCGCACCGGTGAGACGCGCATGGTCATCGAAGATGCACCGTCGAGCTGCGGGTCGCAGCGAATCGTAGCGTGTCGTGCGATGCGGCATGGCATGCGGCAGTGTAGGCGTGTGGAGGGAGACTCCACAGCCCTTCGCGGCGCCGCGCAGTGTCGGCCCCGGGGTTCCTTCCGGACATGGAGCTGTCCCTCGAGGAGCTGGGCCGCATGACGGCGGGGGCCGTGACACAGCAGAAACTGGCGGCGGAGGTGCACGACCTGTGCCGGGAGATCTTCACCTGCGGCGCGGACAAGATGTGCATCAGCCAGGTCAGGACCGGCCGCAGCAACGCACGGCCTGCACGGGCTGAGACAAACGCGCTGGATGGGCAGAGAACGTGCTCATGCGATCGGGGCGGTGCGTTGGTGAGCCCAGGAGCGCCTTTCCTGTCGTGTTTCCCCCGCAGCTTCAGTACACGTTCGAGCTGATGGAGGTGTCCTTCCTGGTCAACAAGGACGGCCACCTGCACCTGCTGAACGTGGTGTCGGGTACGACGTGCACGGAGGTGCGGGGCGGGGCCCGCTTCCGGGACGTCATCCTGCCGAGGATGCTCGAGGAGATACTGCAGCTGTGCATCGATCCCATCTACGCGCTCAACGGTGAGGGACTGAGCGAGGACCTGAGTCGCGACACCCACCCTCACCCTGCACCGCCACATGCTTGTTCAGCAGAGATGCATACGAGCTGCTCTGCACGCTCTGCCTTGGGTCGCAGCGGAGAAAAAGAGGAACTCGTCCAAGACAGAACTTACGGTGCTGAAGAAGACGTCCCGGACATCCAAGTGAGCGACTGGGTATACGAGCAGTGATCTACGAAGCTCTTCACGTGGCTGCGCGCCCCAGTCGTTCCGCACCGCCCATGTGCCTTCGCACAGTGCCAATCGGCCTCTGCACGTGTTCACACAGCAGTAGCATCACCAGGTAACTTAGTGTCACTTGCAACATCGCCTCGTGCCATGCAGGAAGAAGACCCGCTCCAGCAACCCGGGGGACAGCGACGTGAACGTGGACTTCGGAGAGGAGATACGCAAATACATCCGTGAGTGCCGCGCCCATGGCACGTCTGGATAGCGAATAACGCGACATCGTTACGATTTTCTTATAATATTGCCTATGGCTATGCCCGCAGTGAGCCAGGGGTACCAGCGTGACGCCGACATTGTCGTCAACTCTGCCGACGACACCCTGCGCGCCATCAAGACCGTGTTCAATCCCCAGAAGCGCCTGCAGCACTTCAAGCACCTCAGCATCCGCCTGGGTGGCGGCTCCCGCGCCGCCCCGAAGCCCTACTCCCCCGCACGGTCCCTGAAGGACCGGGGGGGCGGGTCAGGGGAAGGGCCACGCGCGAGGTGGATGATGCTGGCGAGCCCGGCCGCCGAGCGGGTGGCGGAGGCGCTGGAGAGACGCGGGATGTGGAGGAGCTTCAGTGCAGAGAGCAGGCGAGGAGTGAAGGATCATGGGATGGGCGTCCGTGTGCGCATGTGTCATTCGGACACCCGATTCTCACCCCCCTCATCATGACATCATGTTTAGTCTCCCTTTCCCTCTCCCAGGTTCATCCTGGGCCACCAGGGCGGCAACTTGCTCTTGGGTGCCAGTCGTCTGTCGTTTGCCGACGTGGTCCCTCGCGTCGGGCTGTGGTGGCCGACCGTGGCTGACTTTTCCATCGACTGGCAGGCCATCCGCAGCGCCGAGGTGCAGGACCTGCTGGTGAGGGGGCAGGGTCGGGGTCGGGGGCAGCGAATGCGGTATGGCGACAATGCAGTAGCTGGCAAACGACAAGCTCTAAGCGTCGCAGCATCGCAGTCAGCACACCGCAGTCTGTGCACATCACGCACATCACATGACATTCTGCACTGGTGCCCTCAGGTGGCGGGCGTCCCGGGTCTGTGGCACTTGACGCGCAAGGACATGTTGCCCGCGACGGTCAAGGCCCACGCCCTGCTGACGGGCACCGAGGTGCCACTCTGGATGCCAGAAACACACGTGGTGGCGCCCCTCACCCTCGGGGCCTCGGACCTGGCCATGGCCGCCCTCACGCAGTCCATGGTGAGACCATGAGGGCCGGGGTCTGTGATTTGCCGATGTCTTTTGAGAAGCCACCCCTTGCATGTGCATTGTAGGCCTGTGATGGATGTCTTTGCACCGCTTCTTGCGACGCCCTACTGCATGGCCAGTAGACCTCTCTGCTTCCGACTCACCCCTGTCCCCACCCGTTACCCCTCAGCGCGACCACGCGGTGCGGGGCGAGCCGCTGTGGCTGGCCAAGCCCGCGGACGGTCGGCAGGGCGAGGGCATCTCGGTAGTGTGCACGCCCGAGCAGGTGGTGGACGCCGTGAGCGCCCGGGGGACCACCGTCGTGGTGCAGAAGTACCTCGAGACGCCCATGACGCTCCACAACTGCGTCATGGACCTGAGGGCGTTTGTGTTGGTCGACCCCGCCGGTCACGCGCTGCTCTACCAGCACTTCCTGGCGCGGCGCAACAGCTCGCCCTTCAACAAGGGAGCCAGCGACGACCTCTTGAAGCACATGATCGTCAGCGAGGTGAGAGTGCTGAGCGGTGACGACCTCCCCTCATCATCCCCACCCACCGCATGTCAGCTCCCCGGCGCCGCCCAACGCGTCGCAGCGTCGCCAGCACCGCCGCTCACTCTAACGCCTCATCACCCGGTCCCCTTGCTCCTCACCCCCAGGCCCTCACGGATCGCATCGCGGTGCTCTCCATGGCAGAGCTGCAAGTGGAGGCGGACATATCATCCAATGCACCGTCAGATGGCAGCGTGCCACTCAGGTGAGGCCAGTGTAGCAGATGGGCAGGGAGTGCTGCCAAACAGACCACTGCAAGAATCCCAGTCGCTATCCACCCTCGCCATCACAGCATCCCTCCCGTCTTCCCAGTCGCTCTCACCCATCTTCACATATGCCTCCGCAGGGCCTCGCTCCTGCAGCAGGTGTCAGACGTGGTCAAGTGGGCCATGGCAGCCGTGTCGCCCCACGTCCACGCCCAGTCCGCTGACCTACCCCGGGGCATCCGCACCTTCGAGCTCCTCTCCTTCGACTTCGTGCTCAACACACACCGGTGAGACATGCCTTGACAGACACTAGTAGGACTAGTATACTGCTGTTACATGGTACAACTCTTACTTGATAGGAAAGGCACTAAGCAGGCGGTGCCGGTGGACATCCAACGTCGACATCCTTTTGTGCCCATCCTGACATTGGCCATCCACTCGCCCCACTTGCAGGCAGGTGGTGTTGGTGGACGTCAACGCGTGCCCATCCCTGTCCGCGACGGACGAGGGCGGCCCGGACAACATCATGATGCACAAGATGGTCGAGGAGATATTGCAGGCAAATTTTACATGGCTCACTTATTGCGTGCGCACCCTACTCATCCTCTTCCTCCCCCGTCACTCACCCCTCGCTCGCCACTCACAGCACCCTTCTCCGCCCCTCCTCATGTCCACCCCTCGTGATCCCCATTCCACCCATCACCGCATCTTCCTCCCCCAGATCTGCGTCGACCCCTACGTCCCCCCCGCCAAGCTCAACGTGCAGGAGATTCGCCTGCCGCAGCCGAGGGGCGCCCCAGAGGCGGTGCTTCGCCTGGGGCCCCCTGTGCTGTTGAGAGACTTCCTGCCCATCACGAACGTGGGGAGAGCCGAGGCGGAGGCCAAGCCGAAGAAGACGCTCATGAGGTGAGAGGGAGATGGGCGGGTGGACGATGAGAGGGTAATAGTCAGGCAGATGATGATGGCTGGAGCGGGTTGAGTGAATCAAGTTCTCTCGTTGCTGGACTAAGTATGGTTACATACAGCATCTGGAGGTCTGGAGTGCATGTACCAGCACCAATGCATCGCCACACCCGCAGGGGTCCCTCCCAGAAAGGCCCAGACTCCTCGGACGCCGCGCCCAACGTCCGGGGCCTGTCGCAGATTGCGCAGATGGCCAAGGTCTCCAGCCGGCTGCTCAAGGGCCTGGGCGTGGGGGCCAGGGTCGTGGACGCGAGCGCGGCCGATGCAATGGTGAGGGTCTGGGCGGCGGTGGGGATGCGTGGCGAGAGCGCGCAGCGCAGCAGTCAAGTGCGTTTGCTAGCGGTGCATGCGATGAGATGACAGGGGGTTCTCGACATGTCTTTTCGGTGCATGTTAACTGCACCATTGTCGGTGTTTGTTTGATTGGCTGCTCAGTACACTCACTGTCTTTTCGTCATTCTCCTCTCCCGCAGTCGGTGGCGTCGTCCGGGCGTCGGGGGGCCGACAGCGGCCAGGCCGGCTCAGCCGGGCCGGGGTTCATGCCGACCTGGGCGGTGCCGGAGGACCACGAGGCAGGCGGCGACGGTGAGTTGTAACCGAACTCTCAAGCGTAAGCCAACATAACGCGGGTCCTGAGTCTGTGCCAGGCACACACTCGGTTCCAGCAACCTGCCCTCCCCGACCTCGCAGTTCTCTCCGACGCGGTCTCTTTCCCCCACCCGCCCCCTCGCGCCTCTGCCTCGCGCATACCCCGCATCGCCCCCGCCGCGCACCCCTCGGTGTCAGCCCTCTCTGCCGGGCCATCCCTGCTCTCCCAGCGCCGCATCCGCCTGCTGCAAGAGCGATCCTCGCGCGATGTCCTCGTGCCCCCCCCGCCGCCGCCCCCGCCGCCGCCGGGCCCCGTGCTGCGTCACGGGCCCTCGAGCCTCGCCCGCACTTCGGACGTGCTGGGCAGCAGCGGGGCGCCGTGGCCGGACGGGGGTTCCCCGCGGGCCCAGGTCACCGAGGGCGACGCGCTGTCCACGTCAGACGACGCTGGGACGCAGCACACGGCGACCAACAGCGGAGGGGGTGGTGGCACCCACGCCACCGGCAGCTCGTGGCTGTCGGGGCCCCTGCGGAGGGTGGCGGACGCGGTGCCGGGCGCCAAGCCCGGGATGCGCATCTGGTCGTCCGCGCCGCTGCGGGCAGATGAGGACGACGGGCTGAGCCGGGAAGGGTCGGTGCACGGGGGCGGCGTGGGCCTGGGGACCGCCCGTGTCACTGCGACAGGCGCAGAGGGGTCAGACCGCTTGGGCCCGTCGCGGCGGTCCATTGAGGACCAGACGCTGCCGGCGCGCGGCAGCGGGAGGGCGTCTGCGAACCGCGACGGGGCGTTGTTGCCTGGAGGGTACGGGTCACACCACACGGGCGATGGGGACGCGGGGTCCCTGAAGCTGCCGTCCATTCGTTCGGGGCGGAGCTCGGTGGGGGTGAATAAGGCCGGGTGAGCGGCGGTGTGAGGAGCGTGGTGGGATGTCAATGACAAAGGGTGTCGTCAGGGACTGATGCGGCGTGTATGTGCCACACCTGATGACATGACACTCGCACGGTTACTTGCTGGACGCAGGGAGGGTTCGTCGCTCCAGGTGTGGCTGCTGCGGAGCAAGGAGAGCCAGCGCGAGGTGTCCGCCGCCCCGTCGCGCGCGAGCGAGGCGGGGTCACGCATGCGCAAGGCAGCGAGCCACATGCCCCTGGGATCGCCGCCAGGTGAGCGTTGAGGTATATTATGTATTACTCTCGATCCAGGACGACTTCCCACACCAGCGTCTGCCCATGCCATGCACCAGATGGACTCGACTGCGTTTGCTGTGCAAAGCGCCCCTGCCGCCCACCCCGTCACGCCACTGATACTGTCCCGCTCGCAGGTGGTGGCCAGCCCGTGGTCATCTCCAGGTCAGGCTCCAATCGCTCCGGGGCCAGCACCACGCGCCGTCTGTCCCAGGACCCCTCCCTGCTCCTGTCGCGCCCCTCAGAGATCGCGCACGCACCGCCTAAGGAAAACGCACACAAGGTGCGTGATGGGGGGGTGTCAGCTGCACATCCTGGGCCCATACCGTTACATGATAATCATAATGATGTCACTTTGACTCCTCTGCACCCACTCAGCCACACCCACGTCATTCCAGCTACCAAGCCAACGAATGCTTGCATCTTTGACCTCTGTCGCAGGGCATGTTCGGCCCCGACAAGAAGCTGGCGTCGTCGTTCCGGAAGGCGGCCCAGGCGGCGTTTGCCAGCGCGTCCTTCAAGGGCCTCATGGAGGCAGCCAAGGCGAAGGAGGCGGCCAAGTCGAAGGGAGCGACGTGAGGCGACATTCGCCATGTTCTGTGAAGTGACGTTTTACACTTTGGTCACAACAGCACGGTGCACGGCTGCGCCGTCCTTTGCTCAACACTCCTAGGCAGGCCCCGTGACGGGCCGCAGTCGTAGAGAATCACGTTTAGAAACACCCGCGTCTGTGCGGGCACTTCTAGCGAATTACTCTTAGCGGAGACAACACGTGACGGGGCGATCAAGTGCGCGCTCCCCGCTAGTCTAGGTCTAGAGTCGCGCTCTCTTGGACCGCTCTGGAGGCGGTGCATAGTCACGGCTTCTCCTCGGCTTCTTTTTGACACTTCAAACACGCCAATCGCACATCTTCTAGATGGAGAAGGACCCCGGCTGCTGCAGGGCCATGCGCTCGAGCCGCTCGGCCCGGGCCGTGTCCATTCCCAGCACCGACCGCAGCTCGAGGATCGTTCCGTAATCCGGAGGAACGCGGGGGCTCAGGCTCGTCAATGCCATGCAGTAAAGGTCGTCGACGTCCTGCAATGCCGCAGAAGGGAGCTGAGGTCAGGCACGGCCCGGGTGCCACCCTGGACCTCATCTGTACCAGCACAGCGACCGCTGCGGGCCGGAGCACCCACGCCGCACCTGCTCGGACCCCGCCGAGTTCGGCAGAACGGGACTGCGGCAGACTTCGTGCTCCTTAAGCGCCTTCTGCAGCTCCACCACCGCACGCTGCGTGTTGCGCACGCGGTTGTAGTCCACCGCCCGCTGCACCGCGATGGCCTGCCGCGTCCGCGCCAGCGCCTGCTGGTAGTCCCTGGAGTAGGTCGACTCGTCTATCGACGACCTGCACGCGGCGAAGCGGGGCCGGAGAACATGCCAACAAGCACGCTGTGTCACGTCGAGGGCGAACACGGGATCTCCTAAGAGGAGGAGGAGCATATACGCAGGCCATGTCCATACTCACTTGGATAAGTTGTCCCACGAGCTAATGACCTTGTTCTCCCCGCCAATCTTGAGCCACCGGCGCACGGCACGCCGGACCGGGTTGTCCACGACGCTCGCGATGACCCCGGCGACGCAAACGATGAAGAAGGCCTGACCTGGCGGGGGAGCCGGGATGAAAATCCCTGCGCACGTTTGCGGGATGGCGCTGATCAGTGTGGTGCGCCCGGGGAAGGTAAGCGCCGTGTCTTCCCTCCGCACGGCCTTGTCCAAGCATCCACGCCATGAGCACATATGCCACAGAACATCGCGCAGCTCGCCTGCTTGCGGTTTCTGCTGCACGATGACGACTTGGCGCTCCCCCTGGCCCCGCGCCGCAGGCGCTGCAGCGCATCGCAAGCTACCACGAGGCCGCGCGCGCCACCTGCAGAGCACACAAGAGGCAGATGGCAACGTAGCCGAGGCTATGAGAGACTTAGGGGACGCAGGGAAGGCCTCGGACGCCCGATAAGCATCGGCATCTGTCCTCGGCGTGATGGTCGGTTCGCCCGACTGTCTGCCTCTCGCATCTTGGCCAGACGATGCATGAGGTCAACAATGACCAAGGAGAGCCTCGATCCGCCCCTTGCGCGTGCTCGCCTGCCGTTCAGGAGAGGCGCGCCTCCATGACCACGGCCCGTCGCGGCTGACGTGGACGGGAGCCCCGCGCAGCGCTGCATGGAGCAACTACACTCTTCTGTCCTCGATCAGAGCCCAAGGGCGGTCCAGAGAAGGCGTGCCGCCGACTTGCTGGCAGATGCAGCCTGCCCACCCTGCTCGAGGCCCCACGCGTCGACAAATCGACCGACCCGCTTCGTGACAGACTCCTTGCAACGCTCTGGCTGGGTAGCGGCGCACCAATGCTTCTCGTCTCCCTCTCTTGCTGAAATCCTTGCGCGTCAATCGTAAGTCCGGCGTGTTTGATGTGATGTGATGATCAGCGATCATGCCAGCCTCCCATCTGCCTCTCCTGCTGTTCCACTTGTCTGTCGCCTACGTCGTGGCACGCCGCGGGTGGCCCCTCATGGCCATCGGGCAGCGCGAGCGGCGCTGGATCGTGGGGGGAGCGGAGCAGGACGTGCGGTGCGATGGGCGGCAGCGGGGAGACTTCCGTCGCGTCCAGATAGAGATGGGCGTCGTGCCACAGGTCGGGACGCTCGCGTTGCCACGACGCGGCATGATGGCTGGAATGCGAGCGATGTTTTTCAGCCTGGGCTCTGCTTCACCCGTGTCGGATGACATGAATGCGTGAGGATTCCTGTGTTTGTCCCCTGCAGGCCAGTGGCTCGGCCAGGGTGCGCGTGGGCGGCACGGAGGTGCTGGTGGGAGTGCACGGGACCGTGGGCAACACGGATGCGGACCATCCCGACCGCGGCCAGCTGCGCATCGGTGTGGAGGTGTCCTCGCTCGCAAGTGCCAAGTTCGCCGGGCGCGGGGGGGAGGACCTCGGTGCGCCGCAGCATGCCGGAACGCCGCCCTCGTTCTGCAGCCGATTTCGCGCGCAGTGCGCGGCCGCGACTCTCCATCCTCACTGACCGTGCAGGCGCCGAGTTGACAAAGTCCCTGGAGCGTGCGATGGCAGCGAGCGGGGCGGGGCAAGGCGGGGCGCTGGACCTACGGTGGGACGCCCCTCGCCCTTTGGCGCCCGCCGCGCCGACGGTTTCCAAGCCGCGAGCATTCCACTGATTACCGCACCGTATGCGCGTCTCGCAGGTCCCTGTGCCTCATTCCGGGGAAGGTGGCGTGGACGGTGTACGTGGATGCGGTGGTGCTCGGCTATGAGGGCTCCCTTCTCGACGCGACCTCCATCGCGGCGCGCGCGGCGCTGCTGGACACTCGGCTGCCGCGGGTGCAGGTTATGAACGGAGATAAGGCAGAGGAGATGGACATTGAGGTGGACGATGACCCCACACACAGGTATGCGGCTTGCCAACACCTTTGCCGTGCTCTGCGCACTCTTGTCAACTTCAGCGGCACCCACCCACCGCTCCCATCACACCCCTTATTCTTGCCAAGCTCTCCTGTCCCGCAGTGTCCCCCTGGATGCCTCTCAGGCCCCCATCATCGTCACCGTGTCTCAGATCGGACGGTGCTGTGTGGTCGACTGCACTCCCGAGGAGGAGGCGTGCAGCACAGGTGACACTGTGAACATTCTCCTTCTGCACTGTGACCACTTTCCTTCTTCACTGCGACTCCGCTTTGCAGCGCACTGCCCTTCGTCACTGTTTGGGTGTATCTGCAAGGGAGAGATCAGCCATGCTGAGTTTGGTTGCAGGGTCGTTGGAGGTGGGCGTGACTGCGGGGGGAGAGCTGTGCGGCGTGACGATGAAGGGCGGGAGCCTCGTGGACCCTCAGCAGCTGGCGGAGATGGCAGAGATGGGCCGGAGAGTGGGGTCGCGCCTCATGTCCGCTGTCACACAGTACGTGCTCAAGACACAGGGCTAGCGCTGCCGGGGAGCCATGCATCGTTGGCTCTGTTGCTGGGCAGCACAGCAGGGCCGATGCACTAGCAGCCTCTGGCAATTGCTTTGGGCATGCATGAGGACACGCTCGACAAGTGCAAAGCTATGCGGGCACTCCTGCGATCCCTGACCTTTCAACAAGTCACGAAGGTCTCCCGAAAGCTACAGCTGAGACCCGGCCGTTATAACAAAGGACATGTTTCAGAACTGAGACCCATCCGAGTCATCAAAGGCGATGCTCTGCTCCTGCACCGCCATGGGCCGCTCCTCGGCATGGGAACCATGGGAGCCACCCCTCGCCATCTGCATCACACGAGAACGAAGGCGGCCGGCATCAGCATTGCATGTAGTGAAACTAAGCACATGCACCAACACTGCCCTCGACCCGACCCTGTTTCCCACCGGCCGTACTCACCGCCCCTGCAGTCCCAGATACTGGGACAGTCTCCGGTGCGCCCCAGTCGTCGTCGTCGCTGTACTCCGACGAGGGCCGCGTCCCCGCACGTGCCACACCCGCTCCGCCGCCCGTCCCCGCCCCGGCAGCCTTCCCCACCCCGCCCGCCGTGCCCCCGTCGGTCCCCCTCGGAGTGTCGATGGCCCTCGTGCCGCCCGGCGCCACCACCGCGTCTCCAACATCCCGCAGCTCGTTCCCGGAGTTCACTTGACGCAGACCCTGCCCCAGCGCGGCTCCATGGGACTCCCCAGAGGCCCGACGCGACCCAGGGGCCGACCCGAGGACCACGGGGGCGGGGCCCGAGACCGCCTGCGGCTCGTGGGCCGACGGCCGGCGAGAGTCGCCGCCGGAGGTGCGGCTGCCGGCGCGGGAGCCGACCGCCGCGACGCCCGGACGCGGCGCAGGCACTCCCCCGCCCGCCCCCGCGCCCGTTTCTGGCAGTGACGCTGCCCGGGAGCCCGGCGGGTCGCTCTCGGCGTGCAACGAGGCCCTGGCGGACCCGATGGCCATGCGCCGCGCGGCCTCGCCGGCCCGGGCGACGGGGGGCGCCATGGGCGCGAGCTTGACGGACGGCACGACGCGCGTGCCCGAGGGGGTGTGCGAGGTGAAGACAGGTTCCTCGAATGACGGATTGGAGAGACTGTCCTCGTCATCAGACGGGAACACTCCACCGGCCACGGGCGGAGGGACGGGGTCGCGCCCGGACTGGCTGCCTTCCCTGTGCGGGGCGGCTGCCATGCTGGGAAGGCTGGGCATGGACGGCAGGGGCAGCGACGCTTCGCTGGAGACGCTCGACGCAGCCGGGGAGCGCGGGGCTCCTGCCGTGGGCTCCGTCGCGGAATGGGCAGGTGCAGCGTGGGCAGGTGCGTGGAGGCTGTTATCGTCGTTGTCGGGGGAGGGCGCGACGGCCCTGGCGACGAGCGACGAGGGCGCCATGGGATCCGGGGGCAGGGAGATGGCATTGGTGGATGCGGTCTCCATCACGATCTCCGGCGCGTCGCCACCACCGGCCACGGAACCCCGGGGGGACTCTGTGGTGCTGTGGGGCATGGAGGTGGGGCCAGTGGAGACGCGGAGGCGGGACCCGGCGCCGTCGCTGCGGCGGCGGCCCCCCGGGTGGCTGCCGATGCCGTGGTCGGAGCCGCGGCGGGGCGAGGCCGGGGACCCTCGCAGCGACGACGGGGCTCGCGGGGACCGCGGCAGGGGCTCCGCGTGGTGCGAGCGGTCGGGAGGGAAGAGAACATCCGACGACGCGCCCACTGCCGGGGTTCTTTCGGCGCTGGAACGGCTCATGTCTGCGCTGTGGCGGGTCGTGATGGCGGCTCGCCCCGTCCCTGCCGTCGCCTCAGCAGAGGACGCGGGGCGTCCGGCGAGCCCCTCCGCCCTGCGCGCCCCCGGCATCGCCGTGAAGAGGCCCTCCTGGGAGGACGAGGTCGGCCGGGGCGGCGGCAGCTGGGACAGGCGGGGCAGCCCGGGGCCCGCATCGCCCTGCGGCGCCGTGGGTTGCGGTGCGGTCGCCTGCCCGGCAGACACCGGCGCCTGCGTTGCGGCACCCGCCACGGCCGCTGCCAGGGGGTTGGCCCAGCCGGCCTCGTCCTGTCCGGCAGAGGCGGCGGTGGCGAGCGGGGACGGCCCTGCTGGGCCTCTGGTGTGGCGCGTGGACCCTTCAGTGACCTCAGAGTCCGTGGAGAGCACTGAGGAGGCCTCGGGGTAGGGCCCGAAGTCCCCCGCGCGCACGGCCGGCACGGCTTCCGGGTCCGCGCTTGGGCCGGAGGCCTCGGGGCGCGAGGGGCGGCGGGGGCTGGCGACTTGCGGCGCGCCGGGGGAGGAGGTAGGCAGGGGCCGGTCGGGGAGGGCCGCGAGGTGGCGGAGCATGCCGCGGCGAAGGACGTCGAACTGCGCGGCGCGCGCGGGGCCCAGGGCGCGGGCGACGGCGTCGCGGTTGGCCTCAAGCTGCCGGCTGGCGGCCACCAGAGCCGCGTCGGATACCGCGGTGGCACTCGGGGCGACGCCGAGCCCGGCGAGGGCGGCGTCCCGCTGGCTGACCATGCTGGGGACGAGGAGGGCCGTGGCGAAGGCGCGGACCTCGGCGTGCGTGTGGGGTTGCGCGGCCACCACGCCCCGGGGGGCACCCTGCGTGGAGATGGGGGGGGTCGAGTCGATGATAGGAATTGTTGATAATAATGTCAGTTGTTGCACTGGATGTGCTGCACAGTGCGCGGTATGAGCGGCACTGTGCTGGGCTTTGGATGGGTGGCTTTGCACCATGGCAACTGCAGTGCAATCTCGTCACCGCCCGTCAACCGCCAGTCACCTGCACTTGGTGAGGGAAGGCGGCGCGCCACGCGTTGATCTCCGCGAGGGTCATGGGAGGGACCGAGGCGCCCCGCTGTCGGATCTCGGCGGCCACCTCGGCGACTCTGACGGCGTCCTCTGCGGGGGGCGGCCGGTACGGGTCATATCTATAGTGTGGGGCGACGTGAGACGATGTCATGTGTTGCATGGGTCATACGATAACCATAGTGCAAGGCAACGTGCTGTGTCAGTCCCTGGCTGACTCTCATGCAGTGTGGGCTGCGTGGGCTTGACGCAACGCAGCCGCACAGCGCAACTTACCCCCCTCCCCCACGTCCTGCAGCACCCCCAGTGCACTGCGCATCTCGGCGTCGCGAAGGGACGTCTGCGCCTGCCGCAGCTGCCCCTCCGCCCTGGCAGCCTCCACGCCTTTGGCCAGCAAAGCGTCGCACCGCGCCACCAGCGCCCGGCCCCTCTCCAGCATCGCCTCCCGGTGGCGCTGCAGCTGCTTTGTCGTGGCCTGCGGAGAGGCGTGGGTGGCGTGAGAGGCAGCGTTGGGATTGCCGATCAGCTGCACAAGTAGGCAAGCAACCAATGGCATCCCGGCGCGGCACCACCATCACCCTCGTGCATGCTCTGCATTCCCCATCACTCATCGCCTCTCGCACTCTCACCCGAATGGGCCCCACGTCCCTCTCAAGGCAATCCATCACCAGCACCAACTACACATCCCCAGCACTCATCGCCTCTCACCCTCATGGGCCCCACGTCCCTCTCCAATCGGTCCAGCACCGCCGCGCGCCCCGCCGCCACCTCCGACGCCGGCACGCGCTGCCCCGACCCCTCCAGCCGCTCCAGCCACGCCTCCTTCGCACGCAAAAACACCGCCGCCTCCTCCGCCGTCGCCAACGCCTCCCTGTGCGCCGCGCTCCCCGCACCCTCCCAGGGCACCTCCCCAGCCGGCTCATCGTCGTCGGAATGCAGGGACAGCGACGTGAGCGTCGCGTACAGCACCCGCGGCTCGCTCGGGCCCCTGCCCAGGTGCTTCTCCAGTGAGTCCTCTGCTGTGGCGGCCTCGGCCCCCGACGCGACATCTGCCCCTGTGGTTCCCGCCACCGTACGCAGGCTCGGCTCCGCGTGGGGACCCGGCGGCGACGGCGACCGTTCCACGGGCGCGCTCTGCCGCCCGACCGCGTCGCCGCCGGCACCCGCGCGCCTTCCCTCGTCCGCCCTCACAGGTGGCAGCGGCGGCGGCAGCGGCGGCCGACCCCCGTCCACGGCTGGACCCTCCCCGGGGCCCTCGGGGCGCAGGGTAGCAGACGCGGTCGCACTCGCGCTGCTCCGGAGGTCCCCTGGCGCGGCGCCGCCCTCTGCGCGCCGCCCTGGCGAGGCCGGCTGTGACGCCGGGCTGAGAGGCCTTCGTGGGGGCGAGGTGCTTGGGGAGTCGGGCGCGGGGCGAATCTTGCTTGGCACTTTCTCTCGGCTCTCCCGGACCTGCACGGAGCGCGGGTGCGGGGCAGGGTAGGGGGCCGACAGAGCGGCAGTACTGGCGGGGGCACACGCACACAGCCAGGTCAAGTCTCTGTCGCTTGAACACCCAATGACACTCTGCGACCGCCCCAGGTCCCTCCCCTCGCTCACCGAGGTGTGGCTGATGTCGGTGTGTCGCGTCTCGGACCGAATGACCTCCCTCTCGCGTATGGTGGTGGTGGGACGGGCCATCTCCTCTCGGAGCTTCGCGTAGAGATCCTGGCAGCGCCGGGCCAGGTCGTCCCTGCATACGGACACACAGAGACTCTGGCGTGGTTGCTAGCACGTCATCGACACGCCCCTGACATTGCAAGCACGCACGCCCGGTGCGGCAAGGGACTCGCTGCAGGTCCATCACGCCCGATGCGACAAACCTAGCCAGGTCTGCACAAGCTATGACCGCCCTCACCGCTCGGACCGCAGCTGGTCGAACGCGGCCTGGGAAACGCCCTTCCCGCCCTCTGCCGCCTCGCTGCGCAAAGCCTCCACCATCCGCTGCAGGCGGGCCACCTCACGCTTGGCCGCATCCGCCTCCGCTTCCGCCTCTGCCTTCGCGCGCTGCGGGTGGCGGTGCGCACAGGTCGCGTAAGATAGCTCGTCAGCTGTCTGACGCCAAGCAAGCACCCAGGGGGGCGCGAGCGACACCCGCGGTGCCGGGGGCGCCTCACCCGCAACGCCGCTGCCTCCGCCGCCCCCTCCGCCCGCCCGCGCTCCTCAGCCCGGGCCAGCGCCCCCGCCACGTCCTCGTCCCCGGCCTTGCGCGCCTCCTCCCTCCGCAGATTCTGCCTGAGTCGGTCCGCCCGCGCCTCCGCGGCTCGCCTCGCCTCCTCCCTCGCAGCCAGCTCCCGCGCCGCCTCCTGCAGCGCCCTGTCGCGCTCCTCCAGCAGCGACACCATGCGGTCCATGCGAGCCTGGTCCTCCCGACGCCGCCTTTCGTCCTCCTCGCGCCTCCGCGCCGCCTGCCGCGCAAGCGAAGCGGGCCCTTGCAGCGACCCGACACAATGACCCAGGCCGCGACGGTCCTAAGCAAAGCGCAACGCGCCCCGCATCCTCGCGAGCAGCGCCCTCACCTCGTCCCGCACGCGCTGCAGCTCCATCCGCAGCTTGTCCATCTCCCGTGCGAGCGCGTCCCTGTCCGCCGTGACCTGGCTCAGGGTCACCTGGGCCTGGGCCAGGTCGCCACGGAGGTCCCGGGGCGGCGGCGCGGCGGGAGCGGGGGCGGCGCGCAGGGCGTCCCTGCCCATGAGCGCCAAGACCTGCGAGGGTGGGGTCGCGCTCGGGACCCTCAGAGATGAGCTACGGGTCATCACACGGCGCGCCTTGCAAGTTGTATCCCTGGTGGAATTGAGCAGAACAGAGCAGGGTACAGCCCGTCTCGAGTGCTGGCTCTCGCCTCATACGTTGCCAGCTGCTTCTTCATGCGCCGCAGGTCGTTCTTCGCCTTGGCCAGGAGGGCCTTGACCTCGTGCAGCCGTGCATCCAGCGCTGCGCACTGCTTGCCCAGGCGCCGCCTGGACACGCGGGGTGCCGAAGGGCGGTGTCAGGAGGGCTCAGGAGGCCAGCACATGGCAAGAGGCATCACTCAAGCCCACTCCACGCAGACTCACCGATCCGAGTCGAGGGCCGCGTTTTGGTAAAGGAGCTCCTCTTGGGAATAAAGCAGGTGCTCGATGCATAGCTGGGCGAGCCTGCGAATGCGCGGGGAGGCTTGTTGGCCCGACATAGCGTGTACCTCGTGCTGGGAAGTGCTTCTGCTCCCGTCAACTCGCCTGAAGATGCGGAGGAAGTTGATTTCGGACACGTACAGGGGGTCCTCCGCCTCGATGTCGCCGAAAGCGACCAGGTCGAGGATTGCCTGCAGCGGCGCGACGTCGTTCGTGCGGACGATGCGGTCCACATCGACCCCGTGGAGCACGCGCCAGTCGATCCGGTGTCGCTGCTTGGTGAATGAAAAGGGCTTCGGAGCCACCTTCGCCAGCGCGGCTGGGCCTGCAGGCGCTTGGTGGGGAAGGCGTTTCGGTGGATGCGGCACTTTGCCAAGCTCGCCGCTTTGCACGCCGGCCTCTGCTCGCCTGCAGGCTCGCGCTGCGGACCCGCATCACTCGCGCCGTCGTCGCGGTCGTAGTAGATGGAGTCGCGCATCGCCCGGTCGGCCGTGAGAGACGGCTCGCGTATTTGAAAAACTAGGGGCCCCCGCCGCGTACCGCGGCCCCTGGCCGCTGCGACAGCAACTACTCGCGAGACTTCGGTTGCGGACAGGTCCAAGGGCCCCGGAAAGGACGCCGCCAGTCTCTTTAGGGCCGCTACTCCTGCGCTGCAATGAATGAGAGCCTCTACGAAGACACGGCGACGCCCCGGACCGGCGACGGTGCAGCGAGGGTGGCTGCTGAGCGACGAGTCGGGGAAAGGGGTCGCGGACGAATCGGCGCACCGTGACACGGCACGCTGGCGCGCAACCGACGGGGCCTCCCCCAAGCGGCCCGGGCACCGACCGGGGGGACTCGGGCCCGGCGCAGCGAACATCTCGCGAGTCGTCGCATGCGAGCTTGAGCCATCGGTCGCGAGCGCGAGAGCGGAGTAAGCTAGAACTTGTTTGGACACAAGTCCTTCCGGCGTCCGCGCCGCAACGTTCCGGGGCCGACGGGGCCGGGTGTAGAACTTGTGAGTGGGGCATGGAACTGCTTGGCGAGACGGGGCCGGCACAGAGGCCTCCGCCGCCGCACCCGCGCTTGTGTTGGATGTGCTGCATGCGTGGGCAGTCGTCACCGTGTGCGCGGCCGGCGTGTCCGCAGACGAGGTCGCAATGCCGGGCGGTAAGAAGGGAAAGCGAGTGCAGAAGGCCGATTGCAGGGTTCCGCGCGTGGGTGAGGCGCAGCGGCGAGGCCGTTTGCATATCGCTTTGGCTAGGCGTCGCTTTAACTGGGTCGCGAGGGCACCTTGCGTGGGCCGCTCGCGCGCGCAGGGTGGGACGACGTGCCCGGGGAGCTGCATCGCGAAATTCTGCGGCTGGTGCCCCTGCGCGACGCGACGGCGGCGCGGGGGGTGTCGCGAGAGATGCGCGACAAGGTGGATGAGGTGTGGAGGGAGTGGGGCATCCGTGGCACGACGGAGGACACGGACTATGAGTTCCTGAAAGAGTTGATGTCTTCAGAGAACGACCATGAGCTCAAGTGCGGCCCGCTGGTGGCATACGCGTGTGAGACCCCCGCGCACCACCTGACGAGCCTGAGGCTGTGGAGGCTGGCCCTGCTGGAGGCGGACGAGCTGGAAATCAATGGCCAATTTGGGAACATCCAGTTTTGGGACCAAACGCCGCTGATGGTGGCGGTGCGGGCTTCGCGGCCGGTGGGGCGCGGGGCGGATGGCAAGGTGAAGTGGGCGCACGCACTTGGGGACAAGGAGGTGGCGCGGATGGTGCGGGTGGCGAGGGGGTTGGGGGCGAATTTTATTGTCGGCCGGAGAACGCGTGGCCGCTGATGACGTACTGCGCGATGCGGGGCTGCGTGGAGGCAGTCAAGGCGTGCATGGCAGCGGGGGCGGAGGTGGATGCGACGAGTACCGTGGGTACGTTTAGCAGCAATGGGTGGTGGACGGCGCTGGTGCATGCCGGACGCGGGGGTCACGAGGCGGTGGTGGAGGCGCTGCTGGAGGCGGGGGCGTCGGCCACGGCCGCGCCTGGTACCAGCGATGAGAAGCTGGTAGCGGTGTGCGAGGGTCGAACGACTCCGGGCATCGTGCGCCGGCTGGTGGAGGCGGGTGCGGACGTGACTGCAGAGGTCGGCTACTTACATTCAGCCCTTCTAATCGCGGCTGAGGAAGGCGACCTGGCCATCCTGGAGGCTATGATGGACGCGGGCGCCGACATTACGTGCGTCGATCTGCTGATGGACGCCGGGGCGAACCTGGAGGTGCGAGACGAGAAGCTTTTGATGCCCATCTACGTCGCAGCAACAAACTTGCCTCGCAAAGCCGAGGTGGTGCTGCGGATGGCTGACCGCGGCGCGGACCTGGTCAACACGGGCGGGGAGCCGGGGTTTGTAGAGGGCCTGGTGAAAAAGCTGCGAGCCGAGCGCAGCGGCGGCGGGCCCGACTGACCACAGGTAAGGGGTGTCGGGATGTGGCAGAGCGGCCCTGTGGTGCAGCGTATGGATTGGTGCAGTCTTGGCCGCTGGCAGGCATGGCCAGTCGCAAGCGTGGGTCTGATGGCGGCGCACTGTGCCGCTAAGTGCAGGTGGTCAAGGGACCAGCGCTGGCGCACGTGGAGGAGCGTGGCGTAGGCTCGCTTGGTTGCTTGGACCCGACACCGGTGGAGAGCGACCACGTCCGCCCCGTGACAGGCAGCGATCCAACAGATAGATAGAGCCGCATGCGTCACTTGCTCGCGCCCTGCGCCTGCCTCGTGAGTACCCGTGGGACCTCGGTGCTTGATTCCAAGCGTTTCAATACAGCACGCAAACATACTCGGGGAACTCGACACGGCCTCCTTCCAGCCCCGCCTTGCGCGCCGCCCGCTCAGGGGCCTGCCTCCCCTCCTCACCGGTCCCCGCGAATCAGCGTGCTTGCGGGGGACGCATGGGGTCAGGCGGCGCCCCGGACAGGCGACGGCGCAGCGAAGGCGGCTGAGCGACGAGCTGGCAAGGTAAGTCCCGGGGGTTTGCGGAAGAGTCGCCGTGGAAGCCCGCCGCATCGTGACACGGCCCGACCAGCAGCTGCAGCACACAGTTACTCGGCGCGTTTCCCTGCGCACGCGCTGCCGTCCTGCCATTGCGTCCGCTTGCGACACCCACGCACCTGTCGTGCATAGCAGTGGACGCAGAGAGTATCGAAAAGCTCAGCACCACTCCAGGCCTGCCGCGAGACCCGCGAGTGTTTCGGGCCCCGTCTGCGGGCGCCCCTGCCACAGATGGCAGACGCGGGATCCAGCCAGGGCGGCAGCAGCTACGATCCGCAGAGGTGTGTCCAGCTGCAGGCCACCGTCGGCGCTTCGTTGACTGCACGCATCCGGCTTGTGGCAGCGTTGTGGGTCTTTGATGAGCTCATTCGTGCCCAGATGCGATTTCCTTGGAGCTTTGTCTCCACTGGATAGGCCCAAGTCGCAAGCGTTTGGAGCCCGGGCGCCCGGGAGCGCACGGTCGACCTCTCGTGGCATAGCAGGGTCGTTTGTGACCCATCATCTCCGAGGCGTACAGGTCTTGCAGCGGAAATGGCCTTGCTTTCGGGAAAAGTTCCTCAAGTCTCGGGTGGTTGGGGTTACCGGCGTTCCCGCCCCCATCCGCCCTGCCGCTCCTTGTGTGATGTTTGTGGCTGCCAAATATGCCGTAGCTGGCTTCCTGCGCCCTGAGGTGCCGCGCTTTTGCGAAAAGTGTACTCCAACATGCCCTGACATTTGACCGCGCCGTCACCCGCCTCCGCGGCTCCATTCGCCCCACTGTCCGGCGGCTGCAGTTCCATCGGCTCCCATGATCGTGGCTCCGAGGGGGCTGCCTCGTCTGCGGCCGGACTGTCCCAGGCGGGGGCCGAGTACGGCGACCAGCTCTCGCGCCGGGGCTCCTTGGCGGATCAGCTGTTCCACTACCTTGGCGCCACCGAGAAGCTCGGCATCGAGAAGTCATGGAAGCTGCAGGCAAGCTCCCGGGGGCGCAGCGTCGCCGCCCTGCGCCGCACCATGACAAGTCAGAAAGATGGCCGTGTCGCTCTCCAGCAGGGCCTCATCCTGCTCTACCAGGTCGTCTTCCTCGGCATCTACGCGATGCACCCCAACCTGTGGGGGGACAGCATCTCGTGGACCGACAATCCCATCGGCCGCTGGGCGCTGCGCATCCAAGGGACGGGATGGGCGACCGTGTCCCGCGACGAGCGCGTGCTGGTGAGGCGGCGGTCGATGCCGATGTCCTGGCCACTAGAGCCGTCTTGATTTTCATTTCCATGTCCAAGGCTCGCCATCGGCGGGGCGGTGCTGTCGCGCGCAGACGGGCCTGGCCCTGTGCGCCATCGTCGTAACCCTGCTGCACGCGGCCCTGGCGTTCCATGTCGGCTACTCGGTCCGGCGCGGCAAGGTGCCGCGCAAGGCGGAGCTCGTCATTGTCCGCGTCATCGAGTTCTTCTACTACAAGGTCTTCGGGTGAGCTTGGGGGCTCGCTCTTATAGTCCTACATGTTTGTTTAATGCCTGCGAGGCCTTGGGGGTCGCTCTGAGATGCCTGTATGTTTATTTAACACCTGCGAGACCCAGACGGACCACGGCGCTTCCGTCCCCGCTCGTCCGCAGGCTCACGGCGCTTGCGGTGCTGGTGGCGCCCCTCTCCTGCAACTGGTCGGGCCAGCTGGCGGGCAAGACGTCCTCCAACATCTTCCTCAACTCGAGCCAATGCACGGGGACGCTGACCTTGATCGGACTTGGCGGGCTGGCCGTCGCCCTCCTCGTCCACGCCCCGATGTACGTCTTGCTCGCAATCAAGGACTGCGAGCTCAACCCCGTGACTCCCGTGCCCTTCGCGGGCGGCTCCATGCCCGCCGTCGCGCGCATCGCGGTCCTCAAAGTCGTCTCCCTGGTGAGAGAAAGGCCACAGCGCGGTCCTGCACTGGCTTGCTCTGCTCGCCCCTGACCTCAACGAATCAAGTCCTCTGCACCCGCAGCTGGTGGTGCACCTGCTGACGGGCGCCGTGCCGGTGTTGTCCGCCATCATCGCCGTCCTCCTCTGGTCCTGGATCGTCTACGTCACGGTCGTGCGCCTGCCCTTCCTCGGCCACGCCCACGCGCGCGCCCGGGCCTTCTGCGCCGGGGCCATCGCCTGCGCCTTCCTTGCCTCGGCCGTCCAGGTCGGCGGCATCAACGCCGCGCCGCTGCTGGCCGCGGTGGCGCCCGTGGGGGGCCTCCTGGCCCAGGCGGGCGCGAGAGCGAGGATGTGCAACGCCGTGGCCGTGGTTGGCAAGTTCAAGGAGATCCGCAAGAACGTCGTGCAGACGGACGAGCGCCTGCACAAGTTCATCGACCACGAGGACCCCGAGGTGTGGATGGGAGCCCTCGGCCTCGCTTGCACACACGTAGTCGCAGGCGCGGCCGTGGTCCCCGCACGGGCGGCGCCACTGCACTGGCTGGTTACCTGGCGCGTGGCTCAGCCGCCTGCTTGGAAGCGAGCCATTCTGCGGCCCTGACACCTCCCCCGCCTCGCCTGCAGCTCATCATCCGCTCGCTGCGCAAGACGGACGCCCAGCGCACCATTGATCCGGAGGATGTGGACGGCTGCTTCTCGGCGGTCAACCACTCCGTGTCGCATTTCCCGGACCGCGTGGAGGTGGTGCTGGCCATGGCCATCATCCAGGCCTTCTGCTTAGACGACGTCCACGCCGCCCACTCGTCAGCACAGAAGGCCCGGGGGATGCCCGTGTCGCTGGTGAGTGATGGCACGCTCGTCAGCTTAGGCATGGGGGGATGCCCGTGTCGCTGGTGAGCTAAGGGGGGCAAGGCCAGTGCAGATGTGTGCATGTTTGGAAGCGGTTGGGTACTGCCGGGCTCAGTCGCTCGCATCGCTCCCACCTTCGACTGATCATACAAACGATCACATGACCCGATGACCCCGCAGAGCACTCGCATCGAGCTGCTGACGCTGGAGAAGGAGCTGAGGAAGCGCCAGAACTCCACGGCTGGCGACAGCATGGACTGGAGCACGTACGTGGAGCTGCAGCACCGACTGAGGGTGCTCCTGCTCAACAACAAGTGACGCGGCAGCATAGGCTAGGAAAGACACAGCGACCCCTCTGTCGTGTAATGTGCTGTGCAGGGACAGGCCGCTACCCCTGCCATGCCGTTGCGTGACTCCCTCCCTTGACTCGCTTCGCGCTCCACAGCGTGGCCTCGTTCACTCGTAGTCCCTGACCTGACTCGCAGGAAGGCCATCGAGGTGTCGCGGGACGTGTGGAAGACGCTGCTGAAGAGCGAGATTGGGGTGGACGACGTCGCGGTGGCACTCAAGCGCATGGACAAGCACGAGCTGGCCGCCAATAACCTCTACAAGGCCATGATCGGCAGGCACGGCACCTACCCCAAGCTCCTCCAGGCGAGGCTGGAGGCTGGACTGCTGACGAGCAAGCACCGGTAGCTCTAGCGCAAGCGTGGCGGGCTGACAACAGCACACGGTCTGCGTGCGCTCGGCCCACTGCGGCTCCATCTTCTGCCCGCCGCAGATGAACGGGCGGTTCTTGGAGGACGTGCAGGACAACGCAGGGCTGGCGATGCAGTATTTCCAGGAGGCGGAGCGTCTGGACGAGGCGATCGTGGCCCGCAACAACGCGGCCACGAGCGACGCCGAGGGCGTGGCGGGGGTCAGCGGCGACGTGCCGTCCATGACCAACATCGACGAGGCGCGTGACTGCGTGGTCGTGATCGACACCGAGGGGGTGATCAACTTCGCCAACAGCAACGTGTCGCAGCTGTTCGGCTACAAGCGCGGCGAGCTCGTGGGCCGCAACGTATCCACCCTCATGCCCCAGCCCTTCAGCCAGCAGCACGACCGCTTCCTAAAAAACTACGCCATCACCGGCCAGCCCCACATCATCAACCGCGTCATGCCCCTCGTCGCGCTGCACCAGAACGGCACCCTCTTCTCCATCACCGCATGCATCACCAAGATCTCCCAGGTAAGAGAGCGGTGTAGCACAGCATGCATCACCAAGATCTGCCAGGTGCGGCCGCCCCATACAGCCTTACAGCCACGCACCCAGCACCGCACACCCGCTCATCTCCGCCCACCCCGCTCACATCATCTGCAGAGCTCCTGCCCCCGGCCCTGCCTAGTGCCGCGCTCGGTGCCACCGCTCCCTCGCCAGGTCATCTGCTAGACGTGCACCGTGCCCTCTCACCGCGCTCCCTCCGGCATTTCTGCAGAACGGGCGTGATGGGTTCATGGGCGTCCTGCGCCCCCGCGAGGCCGACGACGGCAAGGCGGTGCTGTACATGACGTCGCTGATGCAGATAGCGTACATCACGAAAGTGTTCACGATGCTCAGCGGTTGGGGCATCCAGCAGCTCCAGGGGCAGCGCGTGGGCATCCTCTTCCCGGACGAGGCGGGGCTGCGGTCGACGATCGTGGAGGCCACACACGAGTGCGGGGAGGAGGCGCCGCTGGTGTTCAACACGCAGCTGCAGAGCAAGTTCGGCGAGAGGTTCGAGGCCCGGGCGATGGTCACGTGGGTCGGGAGCCCCAACGCGCGCCTCTTCATCATGCGCATCGAGCGGACGGACGAGGAGCCGCCGCTGGTGGTGGTGAACGGGCGCACGCAGGTCGTCAGCCACAACCTGGCGTTCAAGCGGCTCTGCGGGCAGAACGAGAAGAGCCTCGTGGGCAGCCTTATTTCCAAGTCGTTCGCCTACCCCTGCTCGGCCATCTACGGCAGCCGGCTCGAGAAGGCGGGCGACGACCCCGCGGCACGCAGCGCGACAATCGAGCAGAAGATCGTCAGAATCCCCGCCAGAAACGCCCAGGGATTCGTGTACGCGCAAATCACCATGCTGACCAAGGGCGTCGACGACGAGGGCGAGCCGGAGTTCACGTTCCGATTCGTGCTGCTAGACAAGGGTGAGGCATGCCATGCCATGCGAGATGCAATGTGCTGCTGGACAAGGGTGAGGCATGCCATGCCATCCCATGCGGGATGAGGATGAGGATGCGACGATGAGGCATGAAGGGTGCAAGCATGCTTTGTGAGGGTCGCAACAGTAGTGCTGGCCCAGTACCGGCTAGCTTGGCAGCAGGCCCTGCGGCGCCGGTAATGATCGCCTCTCGCAGCTGTCCAATGAGCGTCAACCACGCCGCCTTATCAGTCTTCCAAGGTCTCTGGTCGACCCCTGCACTGCGTTGCGTCCTTTGGCGCAGGGTCCAGCCCCGCCCAGGGCGCGGAGAACCACGCGGCCGTGACGCTGATGGTGGACGGGCAGGGCGTGGTGACGGGCGCCACGCAGCACTGCCAGTGCACGACGCCCGCGTTCGGCTTCACGTCCGAAGGCCTCGCGGGGCAGCCGCTGAACAAGGTCGTCCTCATGCGGGGGCCCATGGAGCCCTTCCTGGCCGCGTGGCTCGAGGCCACCCGCGCCCCACCCTTCCAGTCCGAGTCGCAGCTCGTGTCAGTGAGGCACGAGAACGGTTCGATGCGCTTCGGCGTGGCCTACTTCAACGCCGACTACGAGCTGGTCGGCGAGGGCCGGGACGCCAGGCCCGTCGGCGAGCCGTCCCTCTCCGTCACCCTCTACTGCCTCGACTTCCTGCCCGTCGTGCTCGACATGCACGACGACACGACCATCCGCCAGGTGTACGGCTCTGTCTACCTCCTGACCGGGCAGCTCGGCGACAGCTTGGCGGGCCAGCCAGCCGCTGCCGTGGTGCCGCAGCTGTTCCGCCAGGTCGGCAACTCCGCGAATGGGTTGCTCGTGCTCCCGGGCCAGCGCCGCGCCGGCAGCAACCAGCACCGGCACGTGGTGGGGGCCGAGCACTTCTCAGAGACCCTAGCTGGTACCTTGGGGGTCAAGGTCACGTGCCAGGCGGCCCGCATCCAGGGGACCAAGGATACAGTCATGATGCTGCTGGAGCCCACGGGTCCGTCGCCGGGGCCCGTGCAGATGCCAGTGGCCCGCGCCTTCATCCAGGGCTATGACGACGTTCACCAGAGGGCGGGTCTGCGCCAGAGAGACGGTGTGCAGGAGGAGGGAGGCAATTGTGACGATGCCGCTAAGTGTGGCAACCGCACTGTCTGTGACGAGGAGCCCAAGCATGCTGGCGGGCTGACGGCGGCACCGGTCTTGCCGGACGGCGAGTGCATGGAGGCTGTGCTGAAGGAATCGGGAATGGAGCACGGCGCGGCGACTGCAGATGGCGACGGGGTGCCTTCCGCTGAGGTGGCGACGCAGCCAGCCGAGCACGCGCAGCACGTCGACTCCGCTGCGTACGAGACCCGAGACAACCAGGCAGCGGGAGGTGGAAGCGACGGCCGCGTGCCCAGCAAAGCGCCCAGCGGCGGCGGGGCTTCGCTGGGCCGCGGCAGCAAGGGCAGCAAGGGCCGCGCGTCGAGCGTCCGGGCCGATGGAGCAGCCGATCGCGAGGGTGCCACCGGCCTTCTCCGCTCGCTGGACCGGCAGCAGACCGGGAGCGTCCAAGGCGTGGCGATGCCCGGGCCCCCGAGGCCCTCTCAAAAGACCCAGGGCGGCCAGAGCGCGGTGTCCTGCAACGGCAGCGACGGGGAGGAGACGGGGGCTCGGCAGGGCTTTGCGTTCCAGCGGATGCGCGACTGGGTGGACCACGACGGGGCAATCGAGAGAAAGGGATTGCCTGCGGTGGAGGAGGGGCTGGAGCCCAAGGCGCTGACGGGTGCCGCCATCACGCGCCTGCAGGAGTCGCTGATGAGCGTCGCCAGGGCCGACCACAGCGGTGAGGGTCACAGGGTGGGGAGTGGGGGTGGGCGGGTGGGGTAGGGCGCGTGCTTGAACGGGTGTTGGTGCGGGTGGGGAATGGGTGCGTGCTGGAGCGGGGGGGGGGGGGGGGGGGGGGTATGGTGCGTGCTTGAATGGGGTCGGGGGGTGAGCTTGTGATAGGGAGTGCGATGGAGAGCGTGACCAGTGATCCACTCACTGTTGCTGGAGTCGTGGGCTGTAATACAGAAAGTGGCTGATTTGCCGTGACTCGTGCGCGCAGGGTCGTTCCAAGGCGCGGCCCACGAGAGTGGCCAGCGCACGATGCACGTGCGAGAGGCCACTGCGTCTGTGCCTCGCGACCGGGGTGCCATTCGTGCCAACAGCCTCCTCCTCCACCAGGCCAAGGCAGCTGCGACCGCCAAGGGCCTCACCGACGCAGCTCAAGTACCCAAGGCTGCTCAGACGCCTAAGCTTGCACACACGCCCCATGCCGCTCCGGATGGGGACGCGTCACCGGCGTCGTCCGCACCCCTCGGGCTCGCCACGGCGCCCGGCAAGCTCGGGAGTTCCGACGAGAAGACGAATTCGGATGCCGAGGACCACGTCGAGAGCCAGTCTCACAGCGGTGATGGCGATGGCGCCCTGGGTGGTGACGGGGGGGCGGACGGCGAGGCAGTGGGGGCGACGGGTACGGGACAGGAGGGTAGCGATGGACAAGGGCTTTTGCTGGCGAGAAAGAAGAGCGAGGGTTTGTCGGACGGGAAGGGTGGGTCGGAGGATTTGGACCGTAAGAGCAGCGTGAGCGCCAGCGTGATGAGCGAGGGTGCGGGGGAGGGTGCGGTGACGCATGAGGCCGAGGACGACATGCAGGGGCTGGAACTGCTGGAGCACGAGACGGCGCAGGTGAGGGGATGTGATGATGTGATGATGCGATGGTGTTGTGGTAAGTCGAGTGGCGCAGGTGACGGGGCGGCTTTGAGATGGGTGGGATGAGTGAGAGGGTGCTGTGTTCAACGCCTGACATGTATACAGAGGCTGGTGTCTCATCCGCGCACTGTGCTTATCATCGCAGGCCCGCGGCCGCAAGTTCAAGCGCGTCTACGGCATGCTGTCGTCGCAAGTGATGACGCGCCCCGTGACCATCGCCCGGCTGACCATGCTGGTCGTCTCCATGGTCATCATCGTCGTGCAGTGCATCGGGTTCAGCCAGATCCTCCTCCGCATCGTCAAGCACAACAAGCTCAGCGCCTACGTCGTCCAGTCCGGCACCGCCATCAAGGTGACTGCGGCTGCACTCTGAGAGGCTTCACCACCTGCAGAGCGTGGTGTTTGGTGCGTGCATTATTATGGTTATAAATGTAATTATGATAGTTATAGTAACAAAAATCTTAATGACTTATAATGTTGTCAATCATGATTGTAGTAACATTTATATTTTTTGCTTTCATCATTCACATTCCCTTTCTGTCCGCAGTACGCGGTGGACATGAAGCGCTACGCCAGGCTCCTGCAGGGCCTGTCGATGGGCTTCCCGATCCCCGGCTCGTCTTTTGAGAACAACCAGCGGTTGTTCACGCTCTCCACCAACCAGTTCCTCAAGTCCCACAACGCCCTCTACCACACCGCCTCCATGTTCCAGGACAAGACCTACAAGCCGCAGTTCCAGGTGAGATATCGCTATGATTGCTCATCATGCTTCATGGATACCAGTACCGTCGGTAATAGTATGGGTGCACTCATGTATAGATATATAATAGTAGTACCAACATCTGGCAGCACCATGCATGGTATTGAGAGCCTTAGCAGCTGCTTCTAACCGTGGCAACCGACCTCGCCCCTATGTCGTCCCAGGAGCTGTGGCTGCGCATGGACCTGGAGGTGACGGTGCTCACGGCCAGCAGCTACGCGATCGGCGGCGTCGACGCGCAGAAGACGACCAATTTATGGGAGTGCGGCAACACGTACGCCAGCTACGGCCTGGAGCTGGCCAAGATGACCGAAGCAGACATCAGCCAGGGGGACATCGCGCCCCTCGCGTCCTTCCAGTACCTCAGCCGCAACGGGCTCGACATCGTCGCCAACAGGTGACCTGACTGTGACACGGGTGCATGAGATGTGACTGTGCGACAGCGACCTTAGCTGTTAGAAAACAACACCCTAGCAGCCTCCACTGGCTTCCACCCGTGCTGTAACTACTGCTGTTTGTAGCAACCCGTCCCTTCTCAGTTGTACTAGCACCCTTCACCTCTCCATGGGTGTCACCCCCCATCCCTCTCCCGCCCCACGCAGGTACGAGCAGCTCCTGGCCGTGCTCATCGCCGCCACCAAGTACAACCTCCTGCAGATCGGCGTGGTGTCCCTCATCTTCCTGGCCCTCAACCTGGGCGTCGTGGTGCCCATCGGCCTGGTTCTCATCCACCGCGGCATCTCCGCGTCCCTCCGCGTGCGCGCCAGCACCATGGCCATCCTCATCGCGGTGCCGAGGCGGCTGGTGCTCGCCATGTCGCGCCGACCGGTCAACCTCAAGCTTTTGGAGGATCTGGCGGATGAGGAGCAGGAGGAAGATTCGACAGAAAAGAACACCCAGGCGCAGACGCAGGAGGCGGGGATATCGTCCAAGGCCATGCGGCTGCTGCTGTCGCAGAGGATCGACTACGAGCGCGTCAAGGGTGAGGGAGGCGGTGATACCTAGTACGAGCAGGGGTGGGTAGTGCTACTCCTTGACAAGTAGTATGTGCCCAGTCACGCCCGATGGGCGAGGGGCGGTGGGGGCAGGGTGGGTGCTTGCACACTGTCGCATCGAAAGTTCGAGACATCCCCCTCTCGCCTTCCGCAGTGGTGCGCGACCAGGTCATGTCCCGCCAGTCCAAGCAGCGCACGCAGCAGGTGCTGGAGCTGTACATCGTTGGCCCCTTCCTGCTATGGGCGGCAGTGACGGGGGCTCTGTACGGCGTCACATGGACGCTGCAGTCCAACACGTCCGTCCGCCTGGAGCCGTCCCGCGTCGCGTACGTGATGGCGGGATACACGGCCAAGACGCTCGCCAGTGCCACGGATCTGGTCGTTGACACCAGCAACGCCCTGGCCGGATCGCCCTGGGCCCGACAGACCGCAGCCACCCGGTGAGGGAGCCGGCTGGGGGGGTGGCTGGGGTGACTGGTTACGGTATATAAAGCTGTGCTGCATCATCGCTGTTAGGGCCGATGAGATAAGTAGTTGCGGCGGGGTGAGACTGCCAATGTCGCCCATATGTCTGCCCACGCCCGTGCCCCGTCTCGCCCCCTCCGCGCAGTGCCAGCCTGGCCGCCAATCAGGTGGTGGTGCAGAGCGCCGTGGATGCCCTCATCTGGGGCAACAGCACGTTCCTGGGCCAGTACCACGTCCCGGGGGGCACGGTCGTCTTCAACTCAGTCCTCCGCAACATCTACTTCACCCACCAGTGCTTCAGCGTGAGTGGAGTTGTTCGCGTAAAGATAACGATAATGACGTCGGCAGACACTCTGTCTACCTTTGAAATTTCTGCTGCCGTCTTTGCGACTCTTGGTGCTGGCGCCCTGACACTGCCACTGCCGTGTGCCTTGCGTGCACTTCTGAAGCTATGGGTGACACCCATATGAGGCGCGTCGATTGTCCATCAATCATTGCTCCCGCAGACCGTGGCTTGTCTGCCGGACTCGGACCCGCTGTGGCCCTCCGTGGGCCGCGGGTACTACGCCCTCATGAGCCGGTTTGACGACATGACAAGCGCGCTCCCGGATGAGCGCGATGTGGACCTGGTGGTCACCAACGTCAGGTGAGATGGCGGATGTAATATGCATGTGGTGGTCATCAACGTCAGGTGAGATGGCGAACGTGATGTTGTTCATGCGACTACCCTCGTCATAGTACCACAGACCGACAACACGCCTGATGATCACAACACTGGTATCTGTTGCCGCCACAGGTACCAGTTCCTGCAGGCCCAGGGCGACGACACCGTCCGCGTGGCCCAGGAGAAGGTGCAAGTGAACGTCAACACCGTCGCGTCCACCATCAACACCATCATCGCCATCCACGTCATCCTGTTCCTGGGCACCGTCGTGTCGGGCGTGTGGTGAGCGAACATGTACAGAGAAGAGAAGCTGTTGTGTTGTCTATGCATGTGGCAGAAACATCATGCACTGTTTTGCTACTGCCCCCTTCCCTCGCGCGCAGTTTCACCATCTTGCTCCTGCGCCCCCTCCGTCGCATGCTGGCGACCGAGGTGCTGCGCCTGTCGCACCTGATGGCCGAGCTGCCCAAGGAGCTGGCCATCGAGGAGGCGGTGGTGGCGCTGGTCGAGGAAATGTCGACGAATGGGAACGAGGAGAACATCATGGAGATGGCCGACGGGGCCGAAGCCATCCACAAGGACATCACGGGCGCCAAGGTGAGGCTGGGTTCGTGACTACTGTCTTCTAGTGGCAGTGGAGGTATGACATGCGTGGGGCGGAGGGGCCGAGTCATGTTTCAGTGTCTGTCCCATCTGTGCCACTGCAACGTGCCTGCATGGTTACCTGGTTCGTTTCTATCCACACGCTCATGCTTGCATGATGTGATGCTGTGCAAGAGGAGTCGAGCGTGTGGCGTGTGGCGTTGTTTCTTGCAGGATGCGTCCGCGAAGGCCGCCCTTGAGCCCGGGATGGAGAAGGGAGAGCATGCGTGGAAGGAGTGATGCTCGACAACCGGTTCACCTCAGGTCATTCTTGTCCGTTTCCCTGTCATATGTCGTGTCGTGACCCAACGCAAGACCTGCACAGCTACACCCCCACCAACACTGAGAGATACCCCCGCCATCGCTGGGAGATGAGGGGCTGCATGCACACGTACACCACGCGCTGCCACTGACGCCAGCACGGTGGGACTGCCTGCATTCCCATACCCACGTGCCGCGTCGCCTTTGTCCCTACCCCCGCCAGCACCGCGGGGCTGTCAGTACACCCACACACTCACCCACCCACCCAAGCGCGCCTTCATCGCCACCTGGTGATGCACAAGCGCCGCTGCTGCACTGTCACTGCCGTACCAGCTCTCAGCCTTCAGGACTGTCTCAGACATGCACCACTACGCATGTCGAGGCGCGGTGACCTAGAGAGGCTGAGAGAGAGAGAGAGAGAGAAAGAGAGAGAGATAGGGGTGGAGAGAGAGCACCCAGTAGTTTACTAATCTATCTAATCGCGAGCCGTTTTCCCTGTTCACCCAAACGACTGCTCCGGCGGCCACCCGGTAGAAGCCCCGCTTGAGAATGAGCATCAGTGTAACCTTTACTGGCGCCAAGTGAAGCTTTCCAGCTCTCGTCATTGCACAGCTTGAATGCGATCGCCTCTAGCCATCGCCGCAGCAAGCGAAGTGAGCTAGAACTTGCTTGTTCACTTCACATAGCTCTTCCCGCCGCGCCGCAACGTTCTGGGGCCGACAGGGCCGAGTGCAGGACGCGTGAGTAGGGCATGGAACTGCTTGGCAGGACGGTGTCGGCACAGAGGCCTCCAACGTCGCACCTGCGCCGGTTGAATGCGCCGCATGTTAGAAGACCTTGCGCGGCGGGCGTGTTCGCAGGCAGCCTGCGGAGTTCGATAAATGGAGCGCGTGGACATGTCGGCTACGACCGTGGGTAAGGCGCTGAGGCCATCCGCTGTTGCATAGCCGTGGCTGCGTCGTGAGGGCATCTTGCGTGGACCGCTGGCGCGCGCAGGGTGGGACGACCTGCCCCGGGACCTGCATCGCGAGATCCTGCGGCTGGTGCCCCTGCGCGACGCGACGGCGGCGCGGGGGGTGTCGCGGGAGATGCGTGACGAGATGGACGAGGTGTGGAGGGAGTGGGGCATCCGGGCCTCGGCGGAGGACTTCCGCAAGAACATACGGGCATACAGTAGGCATTCAGTGACCTATTGTCAGCTTGACTGTGGCCCACTGGTGGTTTACGGGTGTGAGGGGTCCCATGCGCACCACCTGGCGAGCCTGGGGCTGTGGTGGCTGGCCCTGCTGGTGGCGGAGGGGCCGGACATCAACAGCATCTCCTGGGACATGCAACTTGGGGGTCAGTCGCCGCTGATGGTGGCGGTGCGCGCTTCGCGGCCGGTGGGGCGCGGGGCGGATGGCAATGTGGAGTGGGAATACGCGCTTGGGGACGAGGAGGTGGCGCGGATGGTGCGGGTGGCGGCGGAGCTGGGGGCGGATCTCAACAGGAAGTTTGGGGTCGCATGGCCGCTGATGACGTACTGCGTGATGGGGGGCTGCTTGGAGGCGGTCAAGGCGTGCCTGGCAGCGGGGGCGGAAGTAGATGCGACAAGCGCCGCAGTAACCAGCAATGGGTGGTGGACGGCGCTGGTGCATGCCGGGCGCATGGGTCATGAGGCGGTGGTGGAGGCGCTGCTGGAGGCGGGGGCGTCGGCCCAGGTCGGGCCTGATGGGAGGGATGAGACATTGGTGGCGGTGTGCGGGGGTCCGACGCCGACGCCGGGCATCGTGCGCCGGCTGGTGGAGGCGGGTGCGGACGTGAATGCACAGGATCTCAACTCAACTGATACAGCCCTCCGCGTGTCGACGCGCCTTAACGACCTGGCCATCGTGGAGGCAGGATGGATCCCTGGTGGATGGATCCCTAGTGGATGCAGGGGCCGACGTCAATGCCGTCACCATGTCGGGGATCAGTGCGATGCATTTCGCACTAGACGGGGATATGGTGCGGTGGCTGGCGGCGCATGGGGCGAGCGTCGACGTCCGTGCCCACGGGGTCGACACCCCACCCATGTGCTCCCCACTTATGTAGGCCTGCTCTAATGGTGCCGTCGACCTCGTTCACGCTCTGATCGAGGTGGGCGCGGACGTCCATCACAGGGGCACAGAACTCAACACGGCTCTCCACCGCGCGGTGCATTGTTACGACGAGCAAAGGGCTGTGGAGATCGCGCAGCTGCTGCTGGCGGAGGGGGCCGACGTTAGGGCCATGAATGTAGAGGGTCAGACGCCCCTTCACCACGCCTGCCACGCCGCATGCGTCAACGTGCTCTTAGACGCCGGGGCAAACCTGGAGGCATTAGACAGGTTCGCGCGGACGCCCATCTACGTCGCTGCAACTGACTGGCCGCGTAGAGCCGAGGTGGTGCTGCGGATGGCTGACCGCGGCGCGGACCTGGTCAACACGGGCGTTGTGCCGGGGTTTGTAGAGGGCGTGGTGAAAAGGCTGCGGGCCGAGCGTAGCAGCGGCGGGCCCGCTGACCACGGATGCCAGGTTAGGGGCGTGGCAGAGCAGACGTATAGTGCAAGCTGGGCCGTTAGCGGGCTTGGGCGGTCGCAAGCGTCGGTCTGATGGCGGCGCACTGTGCCGCTGAGTGCAGGTGGTCAAGGGACCGGCGCCGGCGCACGTGGAGGAGCGTGGCGTGGGCTTGGCTGCTTGGACCCGACACTGCTGAGGAGCGACCGCGTTTGCTCCGTGACAGGCAGCGGCGCGATAGATTGGCGCGCGTGCTTCACACACCTGCCAGCTCTGCGGAACAGCTACCCACGCTCCGTTATCGCCACCCGGCGATGCACTAGCACCCAGTGGTCTACCCTGATCGCGGGTCGTTTTCCCTGTTTTACCCAAGCAACTGCTCTGGCGGCCATCGTCGGTGCTGCAATCATGCTGCAATGTCACCTTGGCTGGCGCCAACTGAAGTCGTTGTCGCACACTCAGCTCTCCTGTATCGCTCGCCATCGCTGCATCGAGAGTGGATGGCCACGCGTTTCCCGGGAGAAGTATGGTGATGTCCCACGCCGTGGGAGCCCCTCTAGCCCACCGTGGGTGAGGTTTGTGCCATGAACAATAGCGTGGCATTGGTCAGGCTCCCGATGTCGCGCCGGCTGCAGCTCTGGGGCCCTTCTTATGGTAGCCCTTTTTTATGGCTGCCCACGAGGAATTAGGACGTCTCAGCGATAGCTTCTGGCAAAGACACCTCAATGCGGATGCGTTTATTATGCCCGCAGACCATGGCAGGGCCGGAGGTTCCAACGCCGTCGGCTGGGCGCGCGCGGCCGGTGTCGTGCCTCTGCGGCGACGCGGACGGGCACGGACGCCGCGCGAGTGAGGCCGGAGGAGAACATCGCTGAGTTGCTTCAATCGCTCGATGAGCTGAACTCGCTCGAGGCGTCCGTCGATTCAATGGACGTCGCCACGCTTCTGGGTGGCGATGCGATAGCGCCTGCAGTCGCGCGACGCAGCGTTGACGCCGTCAACCTGGCGGATGCAATTCAGGCGGCGTCTGCGGACACCTCGCCGCGCTTCATCTCTCCGCTCGCCCCCAACTCGAGCCTCAGCGGCGCACGGTCGGCACAGCCGCTCGCCTCGGCCCCGCTGCTGCTCTTCTTGCCGGGTGAGTGCAGGAACCGCGTCCACTCGCTTCAAACCTGAAAGCCAACACCACGGTAACCGCATCTCCGCGCCCCTTTTCAGGCATCGACGGCACGTGCATCACGCTCACGCGCCAGCTCCCCGGCCTGCAACTCCTGTTCGACGTGCGGGCGCTGATCATGCCGCCTGGCGACCGCACGTCGTTTCGAGAGCTGGTGCGGCTGACGGCGGACTTCCTTCGTCAGGAGCGGGACACGGTGAACGACCCACTGCGGCCCATCTACGTCATGGGGGAGTCGTTCGGTGCGGTGCTGGCGGTGGCGGTGGCCCTGGATTGCCCCGACGTCGTCAGCCGGGTCGTGCTGGTGAGATGCCGCCGCTCAACGGAGGCGCGGCTTGGCAGGTGGCTTCGCGGATCATGCGACTGCGGCCCCCGTGTGCTGTGCTCACAAACCCGTTTGTGTTCATGGCACCGTTACCAGATAGTTGATACGCACTTCTCGCTTCACAGATCAACCCGGCGACCAGCTTTGACCGCACCCCCTGGGCTGCGCTGGGCCCGGTGCTGTCCGCGCTGCCGCAGCCCCTTTACGACACGCTGCCCTACGCCCTGGCTCCCCTCCTGGGCAACCCCCTCAACATCGCCGCCTTCCGCACGAGCTTGCGTGGCACGGGCGTCAGTGGGGTGCTGAGGGACCCGGGGAGGGCGGTGGAGGCCCTGGGGGAGCTGAGGGACGCGATGGTGGAGCTGCTGCCCAGCATGGGGTGAGTTGACAGGGTGGGGAGTGGGGCGTCATGGTACATGGTGGTGGGTGAGAGTGAGAGTGGTGGGTGGGTGAGGGAGTGTTGCAAATGCTGCCCAGCATGGGGTGAGTTGACGGGGTGGGGAGTGGGTCAGGGAGTTGTGGTGATGAGTGAGGGGGTGTTGCAGGTGTGGGTGAGGGAGTCTGGCGTTGCTGCCGAGCATGGGGTGAGAGTGAGGGCGGTGGGTGGGGCGTTATAACACATGGTAGCGGGTGAGAAGAACATTGGCAGTTGCTGCTCAGCAATCGTGGCGTTGAATGCATACGTAGGACTTGTGAGTGTCCCTCCATTGCAGTGGCCTAAAGGACATCCTGCTGCCCGCCACGCTCGCTTACCGCATCGCTCTTCTGGGTCAAGGCAGCGACTACCTGCGGGGGCGCCTGGGGCAGGTGCAGCAGCGGACGCTCGTGCTGTGCGGCGCCGACGACGCCCTGCTGCCCAGCAAAGAGGAGGCCAGGTGAGGGATTGGTGGTTCTTTTTCTAACCTCTGGCAGGTGACGGGCTATGGGATATGACAGGCATATGACGGTCCCGAAGTCAACCGTACGGGCACTGTTGGGAACCTGCCTGCCTGTCAGTTTCTCATGCAACAGGTTGTCTCCCCCTTCTGCCCCGCACAGTCGCCTGGAGCGTTTGCTGCCACGCGCACGCGCCAAGGTGCTGCCCAACTTGACGCACGCCATGTTACTGGAGGCGCCCTTCGATGTGGCCAAGGAGATTTTGGAGGAGGGGTTCTACGTGCCCAGGAGGAAGCTCAGCGCGGGGCCGCAGCAGACCACGGGTGAGGAGCAGGGTGGGTGAGGGAGTGGGTGATGTGTGGCGGCTGTGGTTGTGGGGTGCAGGCTGTGACGCGCTCAATCTACTGGCTGTCAGCGATGTCAGCGATGACTGCATGCATGGGCTCGGAACGTATAATCGATATCCGCGTCGTCGCCCGGTGCGTGCGCAGGGAGCGGTTCTGGCGCCTGCACTGCCAGTGTCCCCTTCACCCCCCCGTACGGGCAAGCCGCGCCGCTGGACGTGCCCTCGCTGCGGGAGCTGGAGCGAGACGCGGAGAAGAGCAGCCTGGAATTGCTGAGGCGCCTGACGTCCCCCGTCTTTGTGTCGACCGGTCCGGGGGGGCGTAGGGAGTTAGGGTTGGGGCAGGTGCCGGACGTACGGCCTATCCTGGTGAGAGGGAGATGGGGAGCGTAGGGTGTTGGGGAGCGTGAGCTGGGCTGTCGGTTAGGGTGTGCAAGAAGTGGTGGCCAGTCCTCGTCACGTTGTCGCACGTAGCATCAACGCTCACCCGCACGGTCCCGCCCCCACCGCCGCAGTTCGGGGGCAACCACCAGGCCCCCGCCATCGACATGGGTCCCCTCATAGCACGTTTCCTGGAGGACCGCGGCACGTTGCTGCGTGGAATGGCGCACCCTCTCATATTCGGTCAGACGCGGGAGCGGTGGGAGGGCATGGCGGATGACGAACTGCTGGAGATGGAGTTTCGGAAACGATACCGAAGCACGGGGGGCAGGCGTGACGGGGAGGGGAACGGCGGGGGCGGGGGCGGTGGTATCGGTGGGCTGTTCTCTACATACGGGGCGGTGCCTGTGAGCTCGACGGCGTTTTCGAAGTTGGTGCGGAACGGGGAGGCCGTGCTGCTCTATCCCGGGGGAGCGAGGTGAGGGGGACGGGGGAGGGGCGGGTAGTGGGGTGGGGTGAGGCCATGTGTCATGTGTGTGTGAGGGGAGATGAGGGGTGAGTGGGGCTGGGCTGAGGTACCTGCAGGGCGCTTGTTTGACAAGCTTCGTTCCTTTGCGTCATTACCAGCGAAGCAAAAGACGCAATACAGTTTGTGCCCTCCCGCCCCCGCAGTGAGGCGTTAAAGGGCCGCGGGATGAAGTACACGCTCCTGTGGCCGGAGAAGAGCGAGTTCGTGCGTGTGGCTGCCAAGTACAACGCGACGATCGTGCCCTTTGCGGCGGTGGGGGCCGAGGACTCTGTGGAGGTGGTGCTGGATGGGAAGGAGGTGCTGGGGCTGCCGTGGCTGGGGGAGCAGGTGAGGGGAGGGTGCCGGGGTGGTGGTGCGGGTGGCGGTGCGTGTGGGAAGATAGGTGAGAGGTGCTAGGTTTGCTGTTGCAGTTGGGGGTGGCAGGGTCGATGCAGCACGGCATGCTGAAGCATGTTGTTTGATAAGGCTAGCAGAGACTGGCCAGCACGCATAACTTGAAGGTAGCAAACGCCCTTTCCCACCCCTCATGACCACCTACAGCCCCTCGCTCCACCCACCCACACGCAGGCTCGGAAGCTGGCCCGCTCGGCCCCCCAGGCACGCCGGGGCGTGACGGCCCGCGTCAACGCTGCGACGGGGCAGCCAGAGGATGAGGACTTCCTCTCCCCCATCTTCGCCCCCAAGATCCCCGATCGCCTCTACTTCGTATTCCAGGAGCCCATCGCCGTCGACGCCGCGATGAGCGGGGACCGGGAGGCTTGCGAGCAGGTGCGCTGCATATCGGTGTATCCGTGTTGGTTATGAAAGCATCTCAACCTGGTTGTCGGGTGCCGGTGGTGCGCATCGTGGTCTCAAGCGCATCCCGCAGGTGTACCGCCGGGTGCGCCGGTCGGTGGAGGACGGGATTCAGTATTTGCTGGATCGTCGCGAGATGGATCCGTACCGGGACTTCACGAAGCGCATCGTGTACGAAGGGGCGCGGGGATTCCGCAGGGGACAGGAGGCGCCCACGTTTGAGCTGTGAGCGGTTGTCTTTTGCGTAGCGCTTGAGCATCGCCGGACTCTCTACGGACACTTCGGATCCATGTTGCACTGGCGCAAGTAGGGTTAGGTTGTGGCGCCTAGGCCCGCTTCAATCCCCACATTTCCGAGTCATCTGCGTCACTCCGGAGTGGGATGCTGCGCCGGGACGCGCGTGGCGGTCTGCATGCAGCCTCCCTGCACAGATGGCTGACCCCCCTGAGCCCTCCGGCCCAGAGCCGGAGGCTAGCAATGCCGATGCCGTCGAGAGGATCGCGACAAACTCGTTTGGTGCATTGCTGATGCGCCAGGTGCAGGGGCGGAGCAGCCAGGAGGTGCCAAAGTCCGCGGTTGGTCTGAACGGGCCTCCCGGCGAGCCCACTGAAGCAAGCGAAGCCAGACCCTCTCTCGATACATCCCTGAAGTGAGCACTTCAACGTCACGTGCGGCATTCGTCGCTGCGAGTGGCTGTGCGGCTGTTGCCCATGTCATGAGCCCCTCGTGGTCCCGTCCGCAGGCATGGCGACGCTCGCGACGGCCGCGAGTCAGCGGAGCCCCCTTCACAGGTCGCCTACTTCCAGTATGGGCAGCAGCAGGTCGCCATCACGGTGGAGGTCCCCATAGAGCACCCGCACGCTGAGAAGACGGCATCGGTGAGTGCAAACGAAGCGTGCATCGCGTTTTTTGTGGTCTGTCCGGCCGCCCTGTCAGCGCATGTCACTGGATGACGAGTATTGCGCGCGATGGCGCGCGTACACATGCTGCACGTGCGCCCTCTCTCAGCGTCGCGGAAAGCCCCTGTTCCGCAGTTGGCGCAGCTGTTCGGTCAAGATAACGAAGACCCGCGTCCACAAAGCACGGACACCAGGTGCGAGACGGCTTGTGGGCGAAGGGACCCAACATCCTTTGCTGCGCCTGCGTTTTGTGAACCTCGGCCCGTGCCATGCTTTCCTTCCACCCCAGGTCGAATGCAAGCTTCCACGGTCCATCGGCGCTCATGTCCGCGACGGCTCCCAGCCCCCCGCTATCGCGCCACACCAGGTCTCCACTCACGCGCCCGAGCCACGACGCGCGGACTCCGCCCCGAGAGAAACTAGTCGTCACCGGAGATGCGGGCGCCAAGGAAGTTCCCGGCACTGGGGACCCCTCGGGCCATCGGGCCCCCCGCAACGCGCAGGAGACCGCATCCTTCCTGCCCCAGGTCTTGTGGGCCGGCAGCAACACCCCGGGCACGCCTGCGCCGATGTCTCCGCGGCGGAAGCAGAGTATGGCGCCCGCGGACATGGGCATGGCTTTGGCGGAGGCCGCGGAGGTCACGGCAGAGGACTCTGCAGCGGGCGGGGGCGGGGATGCCGAGATTCCAGACAACCCGGACGCCCCGTTCGCTGCCGAGACGACCATGCTGGAGGTCCTGGATGCGCTAGATGCGATCGCTCTTCGATTCGATGCGATCGAAAGGGACCCCCGGCTGCTCAAGAGCACAGAGCCCCCGCTGCCCCTGCGCCCGCCCGTGGTGCTGCCAAAGGTCGAGGAGCGGCAGAAGCCGAAGCCGGTGAGAGCCGCAGTTGATTCGGAGTATTGTGTGGGAGGAGTTGCAGGGGGCCTCGCGGCAATCGGCGACTTACACAGCCCTGCGCGTCTGCCAACTCGTGTGCATGCCAGGCTCAGTGGCTCAGTTGTGCGCATGTGGCCAGTCCGAGCTGCCCTCTTGTCACCGACCACCTGCGACTGTCGTTTCTCTCGCGCAGATCAGGCGTGTGGAGGATTTGGGAATCCCTTCGGAGCTCATTGAGGCCGAGGACCCCTGGCGCCTCCCGCGGCCCCTGAACTTCGACCCCGCGGCCGTCCACGCGGCGGCGGCCTCCCAGTGGCTCCGCGGGGGCTTCGACTGGCAGCTGCACGCGTACATGCTCGACCGCCTGACCACGGTGAGTATCTGGGTGAATGCAGGACGTCGTGCATCAAGGCTGGGAGACGGCAGTAGTGTTTGTGGTTAGTAACCACAAACACTGCCATGCATTGGAAGTGCAGCTTTAACTCCCCCGCCCGTCCCCTCCCCGCAGCCGGACATGGTGGGCATGGTGCTGGCGTTGTTCTGGGCGGTTCACGCCGCGCACTTCTACGCCAGGTCGGACGCGCACGCGGGGTCCGCGGCGCAGCGCGCGTGCTTCCGGGCATTCGTCCACTTGTACGCGTGGCGGCTGCTGGGTTTCGTGGATCGGGCGCAGGCGCCCACCGTTAAGGCGAGGCTCAGGCGGGCGTGGGATGGCAGAGCGTGACTGCTGCTGCATGGGTGGTGACGCAGAGACGGCGTTGGGGAGGGCAGCACAGGGGGCATCCATTTCATCGCTGGTTGATGCGACGCTGGGCTGCCTGTCACGAGCCACTCGGCGATGGGTTCTGTATCGCCAACGCTGCGTCATGCCTCTGTTCTCGAAATCGTATCTTCACACGTGGCATGACAGACCTATCCCTGGCAACCTCAATCAACCTCAATCCACCTACCCTGGATCGCAGGAGCGCTACGTGGAGGACTCACTGGCGCAGTGCCTGGCCAACTCAACAGTGGAGTTCTTTCGCACCGCCTTCCCCCTCAGCCAGCACCGGTTCAACAAACAGTTCGCCGAAGCCAGTAAGTATTGGAATATACATAGATGTGGGTGCTGTTGGTACTGCTGTTGCACGGGCTTTGGAGCGCTCACTCACTGAGTCGACCATGCCTGTCGTACACCACACGCATCCGCTCTTCCCACTCATCACTCCGCCCCTGACCGCGTCATGTTGGGTCACCGTCGCATACGCCGCTCCTCGCCCGCAGTCGCCCGGCAGGTGGCGGCGTGGATGTCCGGCGGTCTGCCACAGCACACGCACCCGGTGCTGCCTCCGTCGGGAGCGACCACAGGGCGCCCTGCATCAGCCCACGCACCCCGCGACGGACTCATCGCTGCGCCCGTCGCGCCTGCGGTTGCGGCGCCCCAGCCGAGAGCCGGGGCAGGTCGCAACGCCGACGCTCACACCGTGCCGCCCCGCGCCCACCAGCTCCCTCACCCGGGTGCCGAGGCTGCGGTCCCAAACGCGGCGCATTCCGGCAGTCCGCGCCCTACGTTGGCGTCTCCGAGCAGGCGGAGCGTCCTGGACATCCCGGGCGCACACGGGGCGGCCGTGCGGGTACGGCCCTCCACACGCCGCCATGTCGAGGCGCACCCGCCGCCGGTCCCCTTCTCCCGCCAGCCCGCCGCGGACCTCGCCGCCACCGCCGGCGCAGCGGCGGGCAGGTCCGCGCCGCCCACGGTGCAGGCGTCCGGGTCGTCGATTGCGCTCGCGCCCCCGGGGCTGAACATGGGCCTGCACGGTCCCAGTAACTTCAGTGAGGTGTTCGGCAAGGCCCCGGGAGGGGCGCATGCGGGGTCTTCACACGCGGGGCTGCGTCAGGAGGGCGCTGGTGGCGCCAGTCAGGCCATGAGTCGGGTGCTGGGTCAGGGGGCGGACGCCAGTGCGCACGACCGCCCGCCGGTAATTTCCCTCAACGAGCTGCTCGGCCTACCTCCCAAGCCCCCCCGGGGCTCTGAGGGACCCGACGGCGTCCCTGGTGTGGGGACTGGCGGCCGTGGGGTCGAGCGGTGAGAGACGCACGTTGTGCATAGTGGCACGATGCGACTTGTGGCTTATCACTGTATGTCATGAGTGCCTGAGATGTGATGCGGCATGTGCGATATGGCTACCCATGAACACCACATGGCTTCTGAGCCAGCTTGGTATCTAACGTGACCGTCATTCGACATACCGTCATCAACCGCATGCCCCCTCTGCCATGCGCAGGGCTGCCCCCGCGTCCGGCCACCGCCCCGCCAGCGCCGCGCCGTCAGCAGCGTCCGAGGTCTCTTCGGGGCTGGCTGAGGCCCACCCGGGCTTCGCGCTGCTCCGGGAGGTGTTGGGACGGCGCCGGCAGCGGGAGCAGGGCGCGGCAGCCGCGCAGGCGCACGCCGAGGTGAGACCCGAGACGCGAGACGCAAAAAGACGTTCTCGCACCACCCAGGCTCGAACACGCGACCTCCAGGGACCAAAGGAAGCACCTTGTGCGACACCCGCAGGCGGAGGCGGAGGCACAGCGTCTGAGGGAAGCCGAGGAGCAAACACTGCGCGGGAGCCAGGCAGCGGGGCCTTCCTCCCAAACCAAGACCTTCCAGGGACAGGGCATGTGGGCGAAGAAGAAGTGGGGCAAGGTGCTGGGGCGTGGGAAGGGCGCGGGTGCTTCGCCGGAGTCGAGTCGAGACCGCCTGTCATCTGTGGGCAATGAGGACAGCGCACGAGCT
This sequence comes from Protoeuglena noctilucae, assembly GCA_958009085.1. NCBI lineage: Eukaryota > Viridiplantae > Chlorophyta > Pedinophyceae > Marsupiomonadales > Marsupiomonadaceae > Protoeuglena > Protoeuglena noctilucae. Next base: position 700,086 of record OY253681.1, read on the forward strand.
TTAGGGGTGGGAGTGGCGGACGTCTGGCTTACCAAGCTGCCGGCTCAGGCGGGCGGGGAAAGAAAGGCCGAGGAGACTGGGCCGGTAGTGGAGGAGGGGACGGCGGGGGCGGATGGGGCAGGGAGGGTCGGGGTGGTGCCGGGGGTAGCGCCAGCGTCGCAGAGGACTGGGGACGGAGCGGAGGGCGGGGTTGGCGATGGGGAGGGGGCGGGGACGGAAGACGACCGAGAGGGTGGTGCTGGGGCAGGGGCGGTGGCGGCCACTGGGGTGGCAGCTGCTGGGGCTGGGGCAAGCAAGGGGCCTGGGGTGCTGGGAGCTCAGATGGGCATGGGCGGCGGCGTGGGTGGCCTGGCTGCGAAGGCGAGCGGTGGGGCTGGCAAGGCGACGTCGGGCGCCGTCAGCCCAGAGGGCGCAGTGGGGCGTATGCAGGAGGGTGGGCAGGTGGCGAGTCCGGGCCCTCGCGAGTCCGATGGATTGGCTGGGGAAGGCCCGCGGTCGTCGGAGGGTGCGGGGGTGGAGGGCGAGGGGGACACAGGCGTGGGGTTGGAACGCACCGACCGTGCTCGACGCATCATGGAGGCCTTCTTGGGGATCATCGGGGAGCGCAGCGGGGCGACGGTGGGCGGGGAGGGTGCGGAGGGTGGCGGGGAGGGCGAGGGGGAGGCAGGAGACGTGGCATATGACGGGAGCTTCGGGTTGGAGGCGGTGGCGGGGGCGGTGGGAGGCGGCGCGCTGTTCCGCCACACGCACCCGTCGCCGGCGCTGGCTGCGTTTCTGCGCGAGAAGGGCGCTGCGGATCCCGAGATGGCCCTGGCGGCGGGTCTGAGGAAGCGAACGGTGGGGTCCACCCACCGCCATGTCAAGGCGGCCCGACGCGTAGAGGACCTGAGGGCCGAGGCCAAGCGGCAGGTGAGGCATATTCGAAGCGCAGAGAGAGAATGCGGTGGCGTGACTCTGAAAACATGGTTTGGGAAGCATGGAGGGGGTGTGTGGGGTTCTGATGCTTCCAGTGTGTGGGAAGCGTGACTGGGTGCATCACCTGGTCATGAGTGCATGCCTATGCTGAGTTCGATTGCCGGTTTCTATTCCGACATGTTAAGTACCGTCATGCATGCAGTTGGGGGAGGGTGGGGTGCCCGACCGAGTGGATTTGGTGAAGGTGGCGCGGGGGCTGGTGGCGGAGGCGGGGGCGGTGGTGCGGGAGCACCGCGCGGCCATGAAGAAGGAAATGGAGGCGCTGAGAGAGGTGAGGATCGCGAATGAAAGCAGGTAGAGCGTGGGGTGTGAAGTGAGTGGGGAGATGGCGGTGTGGGACGGGGTGGGACCGGTGCCGGCACTCCATCCCCATACCTATGGGGTGTCCATTTGTTTCGGTATCGAAATTTGCGATTATCTGAATGCATTTCCTCTGCGGTGCACGCAGCTGGAGAAGCGTGGGATCGCGGAGAGCCGGGAGATGGAGGCGGCGCTGGAGAAGGTGCGGCAAAGCAAGCGTGCGGCCGCGGCGGCGTACGACAGCGCCGTCGCGTCGCCGATCCCGGGCACCGGCGGGGTGACGGTCGCCGACATCCACGCGCTGTCCAAGGGGCCGCCGGTGCCGCATCGCGGCGGGGCTGCAGGTGGTGAGCGATTGGAGAGGCTTTGCGTGCGGGCGTGTTTGCTGAAGGTGTACCCTGCGCACCCACGCCCGTCTTCTACCTTGCACGCGCGAAGACGCTATGCAAACGCAACCAACTCATCGGTCTTCGCAGGCGCTGCGTCCCCTCATCGCACGCGCATCGACCGCTATGCTCTGCGCAACGGGCCCAAGCGTCCGACGCTGCTGATGCGCGATCGACTGGAAAAGGAGATCCGGCAGTCGGGGGTCGTGGTCGGCGGGCCAATGGGGACGTTTGACACGGACACGTTCGACTTGGCGGCCACCACGCTCGCGGTCATGCAGCGGGAGGAGCGCCAGCCGAGGATCAAGCCGGGCGAGGGATACCACCGGTACAAGGCCGGGACGGCGATGGCGGCTACAGGGAAGCAGTTCCGCATGATCGTCAGCAGCTTCCAGGGGCTGGGGCAGTGATGGGACAGAAGTTATCCCAGCGCCGCACGAATGGTTTTCTTTGCCGCAGACTTGCTTCTCTGATCGCACTTGAAGCTGTGCCGGGCAGTCAGTCGGGCTTGCAGCCTCGTCACCCGTCACCCGGTACACACATGCGGCAGACCGGGGGCCGGCCCCGCGAGAGAAGGGCTCCCCGTCCTCGCGAGGCATGAAAGCATGCGGTCGGTTCAACCCTGCGACGCCACGCAGGTGCAGCGACCCGACGCGACGGACGACAGGTGCAGGTGCTCACTCGCCCTTTCCGCCCAGCGAAGCCGACTCGGGGGAGGTCGCCCAAGCATCAACTTCATCCAGACGGACTCGACTGCGGAAGTCCACTTCGCTGTTCCTGTGAGCGCCGCGATGCGCAGCGGGCCGCGCCGGTCGGCTGCCCAAGGTATTCGTTCGAGGATGCCTCGCGCGGCTGCGGCCGCTACAACGCGTTTCTGCGGCCGCTATGATCTGTTTTATTGCGATTGCGTTCCTTGCACGCGACGCATGGCGCGGACACCGACCCGCTCGTCCATCCCGGGCCCATCGACCCTGATCCCAGAGGCCATGCCGATGATGCGCTGGGCCGCCCGGGCGGCCGTCCTAGCCGCCTGTGCGGGCTTTTACGGTCTCTGCTCGAGCGTGGGCGCCTCCTCGGCCCTCGACAGCGTCACGGAGGTGAGCGGGCCTAGCGCCGACGCGTAGCACACTGCCCTGCCCGTGCGCATCGCAGCGCGTCCCTGCGCCTCATGACTCCAGCAGCAGTATATGTTATACCCTATACGCATCTATTCAGCCGCTGCATCGCCCATATATCGCTCACCGGGCTGTAAACGCTCACGCAGGTGCGCGCCCGTGCAATGCTGCAGCAGACGCCCACCATGAACGCCGCCCCCGGTCAGGGCGTGCCCGCCGGTCAGGGCGTGCCCGCCGGTCAGGGCATGCCTGCCGGTCAGGGCATGGGTGGAGCGGGCATGCCCGCGCCTCCGGGCGCCCCTGGCATGCTGGGGCCGGGCACGAAGCCCAAGCAGCCAGCGGGGCCCCCCGTCGTCGTGCTCTACACCATCGTGTCCTTCCCAGCGGCGGGCGATACTGACAAGTGAGGCCAGCACTGTCACATCTGAACTCTGTTGAAATGAGCTGCCTTTTGGGTTGCCCAGCATGCCACCATGCAGAGTCGCTTCTCGCATACGAGTCGAGCAATGCTCCGCACCCACCTGCCACCTCGCTACCTCCCCAGGGTCGTCATCCGCAACGAGGGAGGGTCCATGGCGGACCTCACGGGCTGGACCCTGAAGAGCAGCAGCGCCTCGGCTGGCGTCCTCACCATCGGCCAGCCCGACGGATGCCAGGGCCTGGCCAAGGTCCAGCGTGAGTGCATGTGTGGACGTCTGCAGCGCAGCGGGTTTGCCAGGAAAGATGCATGTGTACTACACCAGTCATGCTTCCACCTGCGCCCGGCACCGGGCGCCATGCACCGCCACAGCCACAGCCACGCATCCCACGCCATGTCTATCCCTTGCCCCACCCCCGCAGCCGGCAACGACCTGACGCTGACGCCCCAGACGAGCACCAACCCGTGCGGCTTCCCGTTCCCGGTGTCCTTCCAGGACTCCCTGGTCCTGGCGGACCCCAGCGTGAGTTGCATCGCACGACATAGCACAGCACGTATCGCTACCGTCACCCACCACTGCCCACGCCCTCACGTGCACCGACCTGCGACATGTGATGAACGCTAGCAACTTTCTCATTCTCCATTCCCTGCATCTTTAGTGCCATCCTCGGCTGCACCGTACTTTGCGCCGCTCAGACCATGCGCTGTGCGTCGCCCGCCCCACCTACGCTCAGCCAACCCGCACCCATCTCCCCACCCCCGCAGGGCAAGACGGTCTCCGAGGTCTCTTGGAAGCAGTCCCAGCAGGGCTCTGCGATCCAGCTCTTCCCCGACAACTCTTACCACCTCGTCCAGGTCTCTGGCACGGTCCTCGACACGCTCAAGAGCGCGGGCGTGTTCAACTACTTCCTGCAGGCCCTGCAGGCGACGCAGCTGGAGGACCAACTCAAGGCCGCCACGGATCCCAACTTCAAGGGATCGATCGTGCCTCTCGTGGAGGGGCAGGACACCGGGCCTATCGTGCCCAACTTCCCCTGGTGAGCGAGAGCGTGGGTGTGGTAGGGTACGAGGGGTGCTGGTCTGATGGGATGTTACTGAGTTTGCATCGAGTGGTTGCTAGGACTCCCCGCGGTGCGATGGGATGTAAGTGCAATGGGACAGCACGTTACGCGTGTGGGGCGAGTGGCTGCGGCGTGCTGTGCGATGCAAGACGGCATTCACTGACCGCCCATCCCACGCCTCTTCCCCCCGCAGGTGGTTCGGGTTCCAGAGTGACCAGGTGAGATCCGCTGAGCAGCAAGCTCAGAGTAAGTCCACAAGGCAAGCATAGCAACCGTGGCCTGTCTGCCGAGAGAGCCGGTCAGCGCATGCAGACCGACGCCCTCCCTTGCTCATGATATGATCAAGCACTCCCCACCTACCTTCGCTACCCTTACCCGATATGACTCCCTCCCTTATGTCCCACTCGCAGCCCATCAACCCGGTGCCCCCGGCCCAGCAGCAGCAGCAGGACAAGCCCCGGGTGGTGGGTATCCCCAAGCAGGGACCCTACACCATCTTCGCACCCACCGACTCCGCATTCGAGCAAATGCTCCAGGCGAGGTTGCGTTCGCGTGTTTGTGTTTGGTTACCGAATGCATAGCTGCCGCTCAGATAGCGCCACCCGCCCGCCTCATAGCTCACCACTGCTCAGCCCCGCACAGCAGACGGCACCAGTGGCATACAAACAACCTTGCAATCGCGCACCGTTCCCGCTTGCACCCTCTCCCCAACCACATGCACCCACACCCGCCCTGTCATGTCACCCTCTCACCACACCCTCACACGTCGCTTCACCTGCCCCTCACAGGACCTGGGCGGCTTCCACGGCCCCCTCCCCAAGGAGGTCCTCTTCAAGCTGCCTGAGCTGAAGGACATTCTGCTCTACCACATCGTCCCCGGTCTTTACGACACGACCCTCCTCATCGACAGCGCCACGTACCCCACCTGCATGAAGTCGGACATCGTCGTCGATCGCGTCAACGGCAAGGTGTGATGCTGGTTTGCGATTGGACACGACTGTATCTGGCAATGCGTCTCACGCTTGGGTGCCATCTTGGCTGGCATCGCTAGCATTAGACTCGACTGGGGCATGACACATGACGTGGGCTGGCATCTGGCAGTCCCTCAGTACCTGGCCGCCCCACTAGCGCAGCGCGTGTCGCAATGTCGCAACCAGTTTCGTGTCCCTCACCCTCTCTCGCAGATCCAGCTGGACGACGCTTGCGTGGACCGCCCCACCCCCGACGGCTTCACGTGCAAGGACCAGAGGGACTTCGGGGCCTGCCTGCAGCCCTTCATGACCAACCCCGCCCCCGACTGGCCCGCGGGCTACTGCCAGAAGACCTGCCAGCGCTGCACGTGCGACAAGCAGGCGAGGGACGGGCCTGGGATGCGTGTCGACCGGTGCTCTGCCAGTGCTGCAGTGCGGCAACTACTGCGGTGTGCCAACCCTGCGTTATCGCATGCGACGTGGAGCACCGCACAACCAACTCCACGGACACTGTGGCACCTATGCACCCGTGCAAGTCCCATGTCTCTCTCGCACTCTCTTGGTCATGTCTCTCGCACTCGCTTATCCACCTCTTCTCTCATATTCCCCCAGGTCTCTTGCGGCCTCGTCACCATGCCCGACCTCGAGGCCCAGAACGGCATCGTCCACGGCATTGCCCGCGTCCTCTACCCGCCCCCGACCTTCCCCAAGGTCGCGCCGGGCGTCACGCCGCCCATCAACCCCTCAGGTGAGACATGGAGCAGCGGTGTGTGACGCTAACGCACTTATGAGAGGGGGACTGATTGGCATGATCATACTGCACCGCATGGCTACCATGACCGCCCCACCACTTGCACCCCACCCCCGCATTCCCATCCCACCCCACCACTCCCACTCCCCCCCATCCTACTCCCCCCTTCCACCCCACCTCACCCACCGCACCCCACCCTTCTCCCTCTCTCCCGCAGCCCCTGGCAACCAGAGCGCCCCCGGTGCCGGCCCCGCCCCTGCCATGGCCCCCATGTCCAACGCAAGTGTTGAGGACCTACTCAAGCTGCTGCCGGGAAGCGGGCAGGCACCTGCTGCTGGAGCTGACCAGACGCAGGGCGCGGCGCAGGCCCCGACGCAGGAAGCGCCGCCCAAGATCGCGGCGGCGTCGGGGCCGGCGAGCCCGTGAGCAAGCGCGAGAGGGGCGCGAGGGCAGGTCATGGTGTATGGCGGCTGTGGTGCGGGCGAGGGGCGCGTGAGAGTCCCTAACAACGATCGCCCGGCATGGCCGCCCCACTAGTCGCTCTCGAGGCCCTCTGTGGTTGTTTATTGAGCCCACCACCGTGAGTGTGGGCGGCTGCGCGCGTGCTGCTGCGTCTGGCTGCTATTGGGAACTGCCATTGAAGCTCGCAAGCTATCGGCAACTCAAGACGCTCACATTCAATATGACCACCTTTGAGGTGGTCAGCTAAGCTCAGCGCGCTGGGCAAGCACAGGCACTCAACAGCTCAGAGCGAATGCGCCCCAGCGCAGGTCCGTCATGTCATGACTGAGGTTGTTATGACTCAATCCAACCACTGCGCAACCACCAGCATGACTGCGCGCAATGTTGCTCTCTCCCTCACTGCACCCCTTCCCCCACTGCACTGACCCCCCCACTGTGCATGCCTCCAATGCCTGCCCCCAGTCCCTCACTGCATTCCTAACCCCACTCGCTCCACTGTGCACACCCCCAAGCCTGCCCATCACCGCGCGGCCCAGGGCAGAGGGCCCACGGGCGGCACGCTGCTCTCCTCCACCACCGCGCTCGTTTCTGACAGCACACCCTTGATGACTCCGAAGGCGAAGCTCTGCCAACTGGCGGGCTGGCGGAGCTGCGGGTGGGGACGAGGCAGAGGGTTGGGGAGGTGAGGAAAGCAGGGATGGGGAGGGTCAACAGTTAAGCAGAGTTGGGAACAGTAAGCTTACCCACACCCCTCATCTGCATGCCCTCACTCACCCCCCGTCACATGTCCCTCACCTGCTGATCCACTCCCCTCACCCGCATACCCCCCCACTCACGCCCCATCACCCCCACCCCATGCCAACCCCATGTAATGCCTAAGTCTCACCTGCGCCTCCATCGACGTCTCGAGCACAATCACCGCAATCTGCTTCGCCAGCGACGGCCAGTCCACCCACAGGTTCCCCGCCTTCCCCGTCGCCCGCACTTGAAGCAGCATCCCGCGCCCGCGCCCCGCCCCCGCCCCTGCTGCCCCAGCCTCCCCCTCTGTCCCCGCCGGCCTGCTCCGGATAACGTGGAGGGTCTCTAGGGTATCCAATGGGATCCCCAGCGTCGCGTCCACTGCCATGGAGTAAGGGTCGATGGTGCCCCACACGGCGATGTGCACGCCGGGGTCGCCCTGTGTGGGAGCGGTGGTGGGGGCATGGGGGTGAGACTGTGTGATGGGCGTATGTGGTGAGGCTATGTGATGAGATAAGGTCTTAAAATGAAAGGATGTCATATGATGGGGCATGGGATGAGGCTATATGATGAGGTGAGGTGATGTAATGATAGGAGGTCATATGATGGGGCGTGAGATGAGACTGTGAGGTAGGACCGTCTCATGATGGCCAATGGTGAAAGCCGCACGATCAGACAGCGAGCGGCACGTCTGCACAAGCCAAGCGCATCTCAATCAAGCAATTATCTCCCACAAAGGGGAGATACACTCACCATGAGCAGCATGTCGGACCGCCTGAGCCGCCACCGCCCCCCCGTCTCGATGTCGAGGGTCGTGGTTCCCAGCCACGCACGGAGCTCAAACGAGGGGCCCAGGAGCGCGTCGTCCGGGACCTGCGATGAATCATATAAATACGCGAACGATGACGGGAATTAAACCACGGACTTGGCGAAAGCACGTCGGGGCATGACACCGGACAAGGGCGGGCATCGACATGGTGAAATCCAATGGCGTGCGTTTCTCGACTAATCAATAAGGCCAGTCCTGCTTTCTGTTAGTTCACCTTGAGCACCGAGAGGAGTCTCTTCAGCAGCTCGCTGCGTACCAGCTTCAGCTTGGCGGGGTGCAGGGTCACTGCGGGAGGGGGTTTGACGTTATCAGTGAGTAGGGTCGATGGACAGCTACAACGGCAGCATTCTCCATCCCTTCATTCACCCTCTCTCACAGCACCCGCCCTCACCCGCAGTGCTTTCCATGACTGCACCCACTCTCCCAATCCCTGCACTACTCACCCGCCGTGCTCTCCAGTGCAGCCACCCTCTGTACCATCACCTACCCCCACACTGCTGTCTTATATCACCACCCTCACCCGCCGTGCTCTCCAGTGCGGGCAGCACGCCGTCCTTCGGCGCCACAGTGACGGTCAATGGCCCGCCGTCCGCCACAGAGGCCACTTCTCTGAGAATGGGGTGCAGGCGAGCCAGGCCGGACTGGGCCAGGGCCTGGGGCAGAGAGGGGGAGGGATGGGGTGAGGTGGATGGGTGAGTGGATGCATGGCAGACTGGGCAAGGGCATAGGGCAGAGAAGGCGAGCGATGGGGTGGGTGCAGTTGAGCGTAGGCTACCCCTCACCCACGTCACATGCGTTTGGATCTCTCAGCCACCCTGCCACCCTCAGTATCACTGATCTTGCGTCTTCCAACAATACTCTAACACACCCCAGCTATCCCACCCCTCACCGGCGTGACGTGTGCCTGCACCTCGACCGGCCGCGACAGGTACACCCTGGCCTGCCGGGAGGCGTCCTGCACGGCCGCCCCCGTCAGCCGCACATGCACCGTCTCGCTCTTCAGGGAGAGCGACACGGGGGTCCAGCCGCCGGCCCAGCCACGGGCGTCGGTCGATTGGATGACGCGGGAACACTCGCGGAAGGGGGAGACCTGAGTGGGAGAGGCGACAGTAAGGCAGTGGGAACACTCGCGGAAGGGGGACACCTGGATGGGTCAAGAGGGGAAGCTGGGCTGTGGGGATGGGAGTGGAACGGAAGGGTGACACACGCTTGGTTAGAAGGGAAAGCATGGCAGCGGGAATGGCGATCGTGTGGTGTGCACATGCGCACAGCGCTGACCAGTGCCCTTAGGGTGGCCAAGCCCTTCCAGACCCACTCACAAGACAGGTCAACTAAGCGCTGCGTCTGCGTCTCCCAATGCAAGCCCAAGCCCAGCCCACCTTGGATGTCGCTGAGCTCGAGTGCTCTGCAGTCCCCACTTCCACACCATCCACCCCTCGTGTTGGACGTCCGACACGGGACACATCCCCATCCCCCCTCACGCCCCCCGCACCCCCACCATCCCCAGCTCCCCCACTGCTGCTAGGAACGTCCTCACTCCCCTCTGTCCCCGCACGCCCCCCCGGCCGCCCCTCTGGCTCAGGCTGCAGGCCGCCACCCACCACACTCTCCCCCCGCTCGTCTCTGCCACGTGCACCCGACCCTCCCCTCTCCGTCCCCACCTCCCCCGCACCGCCCTCCTTCGCTAACCGCCCGTCTGGTGACCTCTCTGCACCGCTCAGCTGCCCAACGCCACCCCCCTCGGCATCTCTCCTTTCCCCTGAACTCGACACCCCTGCCCCTTGCTCACCCCCATCCCCACTCCCATCCCTCGCCTCGACCCCACCGCCCGCATCCCCCTTCCCCACCCCACTTGACCCCACCTGCCCCTCACCCCCCGCCCCTCCCGCCTCATCCACCCCCCGGCCCAACCCAGCAGCACCTTCCCTCGTGCCACTCCCACCCTCCCCACGCTCCCTATCATCGCCAGAGCCACTCTTGCCTTCCCAACCACCCCGCATGGGCCCTCCACCCTTACTGCCTGCCACATTCGCCTTCCCGCCACCCGCCCGCCCCTCACGCCCCACCCTCGCCCCCGCACTCTCCGATAATGCTACCCCCCGCGACTCTCGGCTTCCATTTGCCGCTGCAGAAGACCCCTCCTGACCCCGCCTGTCACCCCTCCTCTCCCACCCTGCACCTGCACCCGCATCCGCACCCGCACCCGCACCCGCACCCGCCCCCGCCCCCGCACCCGCACCCCCCATGTCTCTCTCAGGCACCTCCCCCAGGTCCCTTAGCAGCTCCGCGAGCGCATCGGGCGTCCCCGCCTGCACGTCCAGCTTCAGCCGCCTCCCCACCACGTCCGCCATCTCACGGGGCATCCACACCTGCGCCCCTGGCACTTGCACCGAGACGCCAGATCGGGACCTCCCCGGGTGCCGCAGGGCTACGTTCACGTCGAGGATGGCGCGGTCGGAGGAGATGGTGAGGTGGGGTGGGACGTGGACGACGGCGTCGGAGAAGCGGGGGCGGGCGGACGACACTGCGAGGGATGGGTGGGGAGGGAGAGCGGTGAGATGAGGGGTGGATGGGGAGAGAGTGAGTGGGGCGGTGAATGAAGAGGGGGGGGATGGGAGTGGTGGGGTGAAGGGAGAGGTGTGAGTGGTTACTGTAGCTTCGGCCACTTGCATCGACACCCTCATTGCTACCCCCACCGCCACCACCTGGCCACGCACATCACAAGGCACCCCAACCCTAACCCACTCGCCTGCCCCCGCGTCCTCCGCCGCGTTGAGCAGTCGCATCTGCCCGTTCGCGGGAGACAGCGACAGGTCGGCCTTGAACCCCTGCACCAGGAAGTCCGCGCCCCCGCGGCGCACCATCGCGGTCAGCGACTCGGCACTGCGTACCGCCTCGGCGCGCATCAGCTCCTGCCGACCCTCGCGCTGCGGGGAGGGTAAAGATGGTCAGGGTTTGGTAACTAATGCGAGGAATGGATGCAAGGTGGGTGAAGGTGGCCAGGGCTTGAGAGTCGTCACTGTTGTACCACTACAGTATCCAGCACTCGCCACCCATCAGTCATCTCACCCATCACTATCCACCCCTCACTCGTTCACCCCATCTCTCGCCACCCCTCACTCTCACCTGGTTTCCCAGCACTCGCAGCCCGCGTATCTCAATGGGCCTCAGCCAGTGAGCGCTGATGCGCTCAATGACGATGGAGGGACCCCCGGCACCCATCCGGGCGTTCAGTGCGCGCGTCAGGGCGCTCACCGCAGGCGGACTAGAGAGCTGCAAGGAAGGGTGGAAAGATTGGACGGGTTACTAACCTCAAGCCTGCCTGGCAAGGGTGAGAGGCGCGGAAAGGTGACGGGCGCAGTGACCGAGTTGCAAAGGGTAGGGTCGCAATCCCGCCTCACCGCGACGGGAGCGGCGATGACGGCTGCGGATAGGGCCGCCAGCGCGACGGCGGGGGCCAGGAGCCGCCGCCAGAGGGGACGGGTGCGCCCTGGCGTGCGTGACCCGGATCGCCGCAGACGGAGCTGAGTGGCTCGAGACCAAGCGCCGGCCAGTAGCGCCCTGATGCGCACGACGAGCTGCGCCAGTGCCGCGCGGGCGGACGAGAAGGCCTGAGCGGCCCATTGCGGGACATCGATGTTGCCTGACGCGATGCGACGTCGCAGTGCGGCCGCGGCTGTGGCCAGGCGGGCCCGCGCCGTCGCGAGGACAGCAAGGACCGCGCGAAGGAGCTTCTGCCAGGTTGGCAGGGTCGTCTGGCTCGCTTGCGCTTCGGACCAGGACCCTGCTTGGCTCGCATCGGCCCACCCTCCCTTGATCCCGCTCTCGCCGTCGCTGCCGGACACCGCGCCCTCAGCGTGTTCCTCCTGGTCCTGCGACGACTCTGTCGACGCTTCTGCGCGACTCTCGGGACCGCCCTGCGCGCGGGAATGGCTTTCGCTTTCTCATGACGCCAAAAGGCGAGGCCCTCCCGCACGCGAGAGCACCGGTGTGCGACGACATCGCTCGCCTCGCTCGCTCTTGGCTCAGCGGTCCCAGCATCGGCTCCATCCTGTACATCGCGGCTCTCCTTGTCCTTGTCATCGCCCGTGGCGTGCGTCAAGGCCAGCCCTCGCGAGCGTCGTCGCGAGACATGACCGCGCAGCCACCGAGCATCCCGGCGCTGCCCAGGTCTCAAACGCGACACAGGGTGGGGACACAGGGGCTGCGGGGCTCCGGCAAGCGCGGACATGGGGTCGGGGCTAGCAAAACAGCTACAGCGGTAGCATCGGACAGCCCGCCGGGCCCAGGCCTACGACTCGCCGACCTCACGATTGCGGAGAATAGGTCGGCGACCGATCCAGTCGATGCCTTGCCACGTCACCTAGCACTGACACCGGGTTTACCTGCAGGGCAGACGCAGCGCGAACAGCACCGCCACGGCGTCGCGGCGCCAGGCGAGTTCAGCTTTAAGCGCTTGCCGGCGCCGAGCCCTCCTGCATCTCCCCAGATGGCATCGCTCTCGCGCGCTCGTGCCTTGGGCCGCTGGGTTGTGCAGGAATTGGCTGCCGCCGGGCCCAGCCGACCGTGTGAGCTTGGCGGCATATGTGCGAGCAGCGCGAGCCATACCCTGAGAGGCATCGGCCGCACGGAAGCCGCGAGTTCATCTGCGAGCTACCTCGTGGGGCTTCCCGGGAGGCGGATTTCGAGCTCCCCCATCGCCGGGACCCTCTTCTCGACGCGAGTAAGTGTTTATGTAAGTTTCGGTGGATTCATGGGCATCATTGGGAGCCAGATGAGGAAAACGCTGTCCTCGTTTGTGCCACGCAGAGCCCGCTGCCACGAGACCCGACCGATCCACGGCAGTACATCATCAAGCCACCCACGCACTTGTGAGTGACACTGCTCGCGAGCTCCTGCATCCCCGCAGCGATCCCAATCCAATTCAATCCATCCCTCGCGACTCCTCGCCCGCAGTGGGTTCGTTATTGTGCCTGAGAAGCAAGCGTACGTCGTGCAGCGCTTCGGCCGGCACCTCAAAGTGCTCGAGTCGGGGCTGCATTTCCTCATCCCAATCTTCGACACGGTGGGTCGTCGCAGGGGCGGCATAGTTGCATGACGCGCGTTGCGTGACGCAGCGCAATGCAGGGGGTGCTTTATTACTGTTGAGACTCATAATCCATTCGCCTCGTCCCATTCTGCGCCACGACACCCGGTCACTCAGCCACCCCCCATCCACTCACCCAAGCACCCACTCCAACTCCCTTGGCCCCCCTCCAGGTGGCGTTTGTGCACGACTTGCGCGAGACGGCGGTGCCCATCGCCAACCAGGCGGCCATCACGCGGGACAACGTGCACATCACGATCGACGGCGTGCTGTACGTGCGGACCGTGGACCCCGTTCGTGCTTCGTACGGCGTGCAGCACGCCATCGTGGCCGTCACGCAGCTGGCGCAGACCACGATGCGGTCCGAGCTGGGGAAGATCACGCTCGACAAGACGTTCGAGGAGAGGGACTCGCTCAACCGGCACATCGTGCAAGCCATCAACGAGGCCGCCGAGGCGTGGGGTCTGCAGTGCCTGAGGCGAGGGGCAGATCACAGAGCAGATCGTGCTGTGTGCTTTGACAATAATAATTATAATGATACCTTGATACCATGACACCACCGATGTGCTTGGATGGGCCCAGAGGCCGCACAGTGGTGGGTCATGCTCGATGTGTGCTCATTAATGGAAGTGCTGACAGACTGTCGCGTGCAAATGCAGGTACGAGATTCGGGACATCACGCCTCCACCGGGGGTGCAGCGGGCCATGGAGATGCAGGCGGAGGCAGAGAGGCGGAAGCGGGCGCAGGCGAGTGCTGGCATGCTACCACTGGCGACGGCCCCTGCTGATCCTGCTTGGAGACTGTTGTAACATTGTTACGCACTAGGCCAGGCATGCCACTGGGTGCCAGCATAACTGTTATTGCCATCACGATCACAGCTGCGACTGCGTGCTTCGAGGCATAGCTGCAAACTATGCGATTCTCCTCCCTCCTCAGATTCTCGACTCGGAGGGGGAGCAGCAGAGCGTCATCAACCGTGCCGAGGCGCACAAGCGCGACATCGTGCTGCAGTCGGAGGCGAGGAGAGAGGAATCGATGAACCGTGCGCTTGGAGAATCCATCTATATCACGAACGTGGCTAACGCCACGGCCGCGTCGATCGAGGCGAGTCGGTGGGAGGGACGACATCCGTGCATGTGCGCATGAGTGTCGTGACACGGGTGTCGCCAGGCCAGCTGGTTAGCTGCTACCCGGGGCGTGTGATCGATGCGCCGCGCTATCATCGTGCTGCGGCGACGTGCTGTGGTGCTGTGGTCAGTACTATGCATACGACCGCCGCGCCCGCAGCGAGTGGCGGCGGCGCTCCAAGCCAAGGGCGCCCCCGAGGCGGCCGCGCTGCGCGTGGCGGAGCGGTACGTCGAGGCATTCTCGAAGCTCGCCAAGGAGTCCAACACGTTGCTGCTGCCGGCCAACGCAGGCGACCCGGCCGCGATGGTCGCGCAGGCGCTGGGGGTGTTCGGCACGGTGTCGAAGGCCGTGCGGGGGGGCGAGGAGAAGGCGGGCGAGGGGCAAGGCGCGCAGTGAAGGGGCAGGGTTGCTTGAATTGCCAGCAGACAATCATTCAGTCTCCCGTCAGTGGACGAGTGGACGGAATCGCTAGTCAGCCCCAGAGGTCGCCGTACGTGCTGAAGGCGACCCACAGGCCCAGCAGGGGCGCGAGGATGCTGATGGCTGCAATGACGGTCAGGATGTTGATGTTGGAGCCCGTGTACGTGTCCCCACGCCAGTTGGCCGAGTAGAGATCGGGCCTGTCGCGCTCATTGGCCTCCCTGTAACGCTGCAGATACTCCTGCGTGAGCAGTCCGGCTCCGGATGCGATCAGTCGGCCAATCGGGGCCTGGTGCTCATAGCGGGGCAGCTAAGACATCTATCGCCTGGTGCTCATGGCGGGGCAGCTAAGATGCCTATCGCCTGGTGCTCATGGCGGGGCAGCTAAGATGCTATTGCAAACCTTCGTGGTCATCCCCCGCGTCACGCTCCCGTCCTTTCCCCGCGTCCGCTCGTACCAATTCGCGCCGTACTCAATCTTCTGCAGACAAGCGACCAACACGTGCGTTCATCGACATCGGAGACGCGACGTCGCGCGAGAGGGAGGGTGACGAAGCCCACCTCGTCTGATTTGTTCGCGAGGACCCGCACGGGCCGTGGAGATGGTTTCTGCGCGGCCGGATGCGCGACAAATGGTCGCACATGGCCTCCTCTCAAGGAGGCCGGCTGCGCCGTCGGCATGGCTGCGCTAGTTGAACGCGGGATTTCGCAACGCGTGCTTATTATAAGTTAGTCAGTGCAGAGGCGCTAGCCAGCACGACGGATCTGAGAAGCTTTAGATAGCTTCAGCCCTACGCCATGCTCAAGCCAGTTGCAAGTAATGGGCCTGACAAGGTCGCTGATCACCGAGCATTTCCACGCCATGACAGCTTTGTCGCGACGGATGGCATCTCGTGCATGCGGTGTCAGATGCCAGAATCGAGCTGACGCCGGTCTGGCATATGGCACTGGGGTCAAGCGACCGCCCCACCGTCACAAGGAGGCGTGAGCAGAGCGAGTGTGTATCTTTGCCAGGCTTGTGCCAATCCACTGCCGCTGTCTAGTGCCGTCACTCCTTCAACACCGCAGGGCACACGCACTAAGCTGGCCCCAGGCAATGTCGAGCTTAGGCCGAGGGGGTGAACTTGGTCGCGTTGGCGAAGCCTGCGGGGGAAAGAGTTGACATGGCTATCAGCTGACATCTGCATTGCAGGTTTGGTCAGCGGCGCACCGCTGGTCGGGCGCCTGTCCGCCACCACACAAATGGCATGCGACTACACGCCCCCCACTCAGCTCCCATGCGCCGGACTCACCGTTGTTGACCGTGGGGTCCGCGAGGTGCGCCTTGAGGTTGGCGATGGGGCCCTCGCCCGTCACGATGGCCTGGACGAAGAAGCCGAACATGGAGAACATGGCCAGGCGGCCGTTCTTGATCTCCTTCACCTTGAGCTCGGCGGCCGTCTCGGGGTCGTCAGCCAGGCCCAGGGGGTCGAAGGCGCCACCGGGGTACAGGGGGTCGAGGCCCTCGCCCGCGGGGCCGCCGTTCACACGGTAGCCCTCGATCAGGCCCATGAGCACCACCTGCGCGGGGTGGCGGCGGAAAGGAGAGATGCATGAGGAGCATGACGGATTGAGCCGGAAGCTGGTGCTGCTGCCGCGGCTGCCCATGACATGACCATCGCCGTGTCGCTGCGCGGCGCGCGCCTGGCAGGCCGTCACGGCGATGATGGACTGGGCGTGGATGAGGGAGGGGTTGCCGAGGTAGTCGAGGCCGCCCTCCTGGAACATCTGGGCGCCGGCCTTGAACCACACGGCCTCGCCGAACTTGGTGCCGTTGTCGGCGAGGAGCTCGGGCACGATGCAGCCCAGCGCGCCCATCATGGCCCAGCGGGCGTGGATGAGCTCGATCTCGCGGTACTTGGCGAACGTCTGGGGGTCAGCCGACAGGCCGGCCGTGTCCCAGCCGTAGTCGCCGGGGAACTCGCCTGCGATCGCGGGGCACAGGGGCTGGCGTTAGTTGAGGCGGGACGCGCCGATCGCGGGCCTCCGGCGCCCCGCGACGAGCCCCGCGACGCAAAATGAGCGAACGGAACGCCGCTGTGCCGCGAACGCCCCGCCTCGGGCGATCGCGGGGTCAATCCGGACCGGGTCCCGAAATCTCGTTCCGCTGTCGCGTGATCTCGTACGGGCACCCCGCGGGCGCGCGGCCGCTCGTGCGCGCGGCGCGGATCCTCACCCGTCAGGTACGCCGGGGGGTTCGTGAAGGGGCCGAGGTACATGGCGCGGTTGGGGCCATAGAACTCGACGGCCGCGCGGGTCACCTGGCGGGTGCCCTGCGCGCGAGGAGCGAAAGCTGCTGCGTCGCGATCGAGAGAGGACGAGCGGATTGGGGCAGGCGGGGCCTCCGCCGAGCGGGCAGCGCGTGGGGCGGTGCGCAGGATCCCAGCCAAGTCCGCGACGACCGGGGGCGCGCTGCAGCGTCTCCCGGGGCTCGTCCCGCGCGCAACGAGCGAATCAAAGCCGGCAAATTCCATCGGAGGGGCGGGACAGGGTCCGGGGTGCCCAGACCGGCGCTGCCCGGGGCGCCAAGGGGTGGGCCATCCCGACGAGATCTCCGGCGAGACGGGCGCGCGGGCACTCGGACCCGCGCAGGGCGCCAGCACGGTGGTCACGGCGGTGCTACGCGCTGGTGGCGTCCGCTGCCAGCCTTGCGCGGGCAGCTGGGTCGCCGGGACGGGAGCTCACCTTGCCGGCGGCCACGGGGGCCTTGAGCGTAGCGCCGAGGAAGGAAGCCATCGTGCTTGGGTGTCGGAGAGGACGGGACGAATCGCCGGGAGACCAGGGGGGACGGAGGGTAAGAGATTGGATCTGCTGGCCGTGCCCGAGGCGGGGGTGCCAGCGACACGCAAGCGAGCGAGTCGGGCGGGGAGGCGCGCGAGGATTAAAGCGGGCGAGGACGCCACGGGATCACTCATCAACGTAGTCTTTTCCCGAGCGACGGAGACTCGCCCGCTTGTGCCCAACTTCAGCAACTCACAGCGCCCCGCGCCAGCAAGACGGGACCGAGGGGGCCATCCAGCAGTAATCATGGCTGGTGAGTGGGAGTGATGGGGGGGAGCGGGCGCGCGGGGCTCGGCGAACGGAACGCGCTGGGTCCCCGCCAGCCCTTCCACGTTACCGGGAAAGGGGGATTCCCCGTGGTGATAGGTCTCGACAGAGGCCATTGCGTGGCGTCCCCGCCCCCCCGGCCCCCCGTTGCGCGCGGGCCTGGGCTCCACTAGCGGGTCCCAGGCAGCGAGCGCCACGCCGCCATCGCCCCCTGGGCGTTAGATTACGACGCTTCGAAACCGCGAGATCGTGGTGTGGGGCCCCGCTTGTGCGCTCGGCGCGACCGCGCGCGCAATTCCGGCGTTAGATGTCGACACGGTGGGACCCGACTTCGGCCAGCGTGCACGCTTTCTCCTCGCATCCGGACCCCCTTGCGACAATAGTTTCTTTGTTGATTTCGGCCCGGCCCGCTCGCGCACGCAGCGGTCGTGATGGAGGGCGGTCGGGTTGGAGGAGCCCACATGACCCCCCACGGGCGCGACGTTGGAAGTGAGTGATGCGCAGGCGCTCCCTCGCATGGCATCTCTCGGTGCTGGCTTCCTGGATCGGTGGCCCGGCGGCCGCTGGGTGGCCGGCCTGCGCCACGGCTGGGGCGCACGATGCCAGCGTCCCCTGGCCGGGGCGGCGCGCGCTCTCGCCCCCCCGGCCACGCGCCGTCCCCCGCCGATCGGCGTGGACGAGATGCGCCGTTCGCGACCATCGCGCCTCGAGTTCCCGCAGACGGCGGCGACCCTGACTGCCTGATGCACACAGAGGAGACCGTCCGCGATTCCCTCGGTGAGCGGGGGCCGAGGGGCCCTGGCGTCGCGCAAGCCCCGATGCACTCGGATACATCAGCTCAGGCCCCACGCGCCCGGTTCTCCCCGTCGGCGGCGGGCCGGCCGCCCCTACCCACTTCGCCCCGCGTCGCCAACTTAGGGCCCCCCGCTCGCTCCCGCAGGCTCCCTGGCCGCTTCGCCGCACTCGCGCGCCTTCGACTCGCACACGTCCGCGGAGCAGGGGGCCGGGACGCCGGGAGGCAACCCTCGCAAGCGGAAGAGTCTCAGCAGCGACCCTACCCAAGAGGACGACGGCCTGCAGCGGAACGCCCAGGTGGGGGTTCTATCGATGGCCCGCAAGGGGCGCCTGTCACGCTCCGCCGCATCGGAGACGAGCGCCGCGGGCCGGGTGCGTGCGGCTGGCGATGAGATCCGCTCACGCGCATATCCTGCCCCGCACCCCCGCCTCTCTGCAGGGCCAGGTCTGCATGTACACGCTGGCGTGCCCCCCCGGGATGCGCCGCGATCATTACCAGCTGGAGGACTTCGTGATTCACCGTGATCTGGGCACGGGGCACGTGTCGGTGGTGTATTTGGTGGAGGACCGTGCCACGGGGGTCGTGTGCGCGCTCAAGGCGTACCGCAAGAAGCGACTCACGGCCCTTAATCGCCGGCAGGTCTGCCGGGAGATTGCGATCCACGGCGGCCTGCAGCACGAGAACATCATTGAGCTCTTCTGCGCCTTCGAGGACGAGTACTGCTACTACCTGGTGAGCGCACGGTGCTCAGTGCCCGCGTGTGATGTCCAGGCTGGTCGCCCCTGTGTCGTGCCAACCGCGATCGGCGTATGCTTGGGTGCAGCCCCCCTGCTTATGCTGTGCACATGCACATCTGCACCTGCAGCTCTGCACCACCCACCGCACAACGCTCGACCACCGCATGACCCCTGTTGAGGCATGACGAGGCCGCATCGTGCTGTGCCCCCAGGTCCTCGAGTACGCAGCGCGGGGCGACCTGTTCACGGAGCTGAAGCGCCGCGGGGGCCAGCTCAACGAGAAGATCGTTGTCAAGTTTGTGCTGCACCCTTTCCTGTCTGTCCTGTCCTTTCTCCACTCCAAGGGCATCGTGCACCGCGACATCAAGCCCGAAAACATCTTATTCAGCCAGAGCCGAGTGCTCAAGGCGAGGGGCGCGAGGCAGGGCCGGTCACGAGCAGCCTGTCGACGTGGCTAGATGGACGGCGCATGTTGTCACGACGGTCAGCCGCGGTGGTCACCTTATCCCAACCTTATCCAACCCAACCCTGCCCCGCAGGTGGCCGACTTCGGGCTCTGCATCGACACGGGCGTGGAGCGCCCCGTGACGCGGCTGGGGACGCTGGACTACATGGCCCCCGAGGTGCTCCTGTGCCCGGACAAGGCACTCCCCGAGGTGACGACGACGCCAGTACCGCTGCCTTTAAAAGGAAGCTGCGTATGCACCCCGCTGGTCCCTTTTCATCTCTCCGACCCGCCTCCCATCCACCCACATCAACCCACCCTCACATCTCCCCTCACTCCCCAGGACAACAAGAACCTCGTGGATGTCGCCTACGCGGCCGAAGTCGACTCGTGGGCATGCGGCGTGCTCGCCTACGAGCTCCTCGTGGGCGCCCCGCCCTTCGCGCGCAACACGCGTGAGGAGACCTACCGCTCCATCCTGTCATCGGAAGTCCGCTTCCCGGCGTGGGTGTCCGACGAGGCGCAGGACTGGATCCGACGGTCTCTTGAAAAGGATCCCTCCAAGCGCCCGTCCGTCATGGACCTGCTCAAGCACCCCTGGGTGGGCCTGCACCAGCGCCGCCCCTCCCTCCGCACCGCATCCAACGTCGAAGCCCACCCCCGCGCCGCCGCACCCCACCTCCCGCCCCACCCCGAGGGCGACGTGGCGGACCACGGGCTCCTCAAGACCGGATCCCTCGCCAGCCAGGACGCCGGGCTGCTCCTGCATCACGGCGCAGCGCCGGGCGCGCGCGCGCACGTGCACCCCTCCGCCAAGCCCCAGGTGAGAGCCGCCCTGCTGTGCTGCCCGTGCTACAAGATAATCCTCGGGTGATACATCGCAGCGGCATCGCCTCCCTCGTGCTACCCTGTCGCCTATTTGCTGCCTGTAACATTGTCGATGTGGCCTCGCTTGGTGGCTGCCAATCCCCATCGTGAGCCCAACCGCTCCCCGACGCTCCCCGCAGGTCCCCGGCCTGGCCGCACACCCCGCCATGCCCGTCGGGCTGTACGTCGGCTTCCATGCGACGTTCACGAGTGCGGTGGACATCCCCCGTGGGAGCCCGGCGGGGCCGGGCCTGGTCATCGGTAGCGGCCCGCGCAAGCCGGGGCCTGCGGGAACCACGGAGGCCGCGATCGCGGGCGGAGGGTGGCACACGCCCGTGGTGATGCAGCACAAGTCAGGGGCGGGGCACCGTGGGACGGTGTCAAATCGGGAGCAACTGCCGATGCAGCACACGCTGCACGCGGCGCTGGGCCGCCAGGCGCAGCTCCCGGGGAGCCCCGTGCAGGGCGCGAGGGTCGGGTCCCCGGCCACGCCCCTGGCCAGCGCAAGGCGGGACCCGTTGAGCGGTCTCGGGGCGGGGGACGACCTGCTGGTCAAGACAAGCCAAGAAGTGAGCCTTACGGGCAAGCGGGAAATTCGAACAATGAGACTGGCAAACCGCGGCTTTCGCTGGGCTGAGAGCCCCTGGGCGCCCACCTTTCGCAACGCCCTTGCCCATCCTCGCCCCCGCAGCTTGCGCCGACCGTGACCAACCAGACCCAGTCGACCGACATTCTCGCCGTCCCCAAGGCCACCCGCTCCCTCGACCTCACGTCCAATCCCCTCCTGCGCGCCCCGGGGTCCCTCATCCGAGCAGGGACGTCCCTTCCCACCAAGGCAGGCGCACCTGCCCCCGCCCCGGGCAGCCCTCCTCTCGCGCCCCCTCTCGCGCCCGCCGCGGTCGCCCACCCCGCCGTCCAGGCATCCGTGGGACAGGGGGCCCTCGGCAGCACCTTGTATCTGGAGGCTGCCGCCGCCAACCGGCGGATCCGCAAGAGCCTCCAGGGTATGTCGCTGTTCGAGATCCCCGAGCAGCCGGGCGTGGCCGCGTGCGCTCCCGAGGCCAGGATGACCTCTCCGGGGGAGGAATGGCCCTGCCCGTGGTCCGCCAACAGCCTGCTCCCGACGTCAGCCAGCGGGCGTCTGCCGGCCGGGTGAGCGCCTCCTGCGCCCGCAGCCAGGCTTCATTTCTCGCATTTTTGCATTCCGCATGCAGCTGCGCTGCTGGGTGGGTCCTGGAGTGCGAGAACTCCGCTTTTCCTCGCCTGCAGGGTGTCGCACGTGCCCGTCGCGCAGCGCCCGGCCCCCGAGCAATCCAACTCCCGCGTCCGGAGCTTCTTCCGCAAGGTCTTTGGTTAGTACATTGACTCCCGCGGGCCAACTGATGCACGTCCCCCCCCCAGCCACGTCTCCCGACAGACGTGTCCAGCGTCTCTGTACGTGTGCCACTGCCCTGGAGTGGTGTGACACCACTACTCTGGGAAATGCGCGTGCCTCGCCAACCTTGCTTGTGACACGAGATCCAACTCCCCTCGCGCCACGACCCACCCCAGCGAGGGCCAGGCTGCTCGTCAGCCCTCCAGCATAGGCGTCCACCCCTACCACCGCTGCGATGCCGCTCGATGCCGCATCTGCTCTTTCCCTTTCCCTCTACACTTTCCTTGCCCCTCAAGTGCCCTCGCGCTCACGGGAGCGCTTGCCTGCGACCTCGGTAGGGCCTCACAGCGTGCCGGTCGTCACGCACCGCCCCTCCCCGTTGTATTGCCGCGCCCCGGCCTTTCACTGTTCCAGCCAGTTGCTGTCGCGCACTCCGACCCAGCACGCGGCGCCGTCGGGCCACTGCTGCCAGTGCTTGCTTGTTCTTCTGTGCACTGTAATGGACGCCCCTCGCTTGCCTCGTCGCCCCCTACTCCCGCGCGCCCGCCGATGCGCATGCCCCCCGCATGCGGCAATGCCCCACAGCGGCGAGAGCTGTCGGGTTTGCCCGCTAGGCCCCCGCGACCCTGTCACGCCCTTGTATTGTGCTAGCACCACGGGCGGTGGTGCCTGCGCCGCCCCGGATGTCTGAGAGCATTTCTAACACCCCCCCTTACCCCACGCGCTCCAGTCGGGGGGCGGGACGATAGGGGAGCTAGCCAGCAAGCTCTGCGGCACTCTCCCTTCCTCGTCTGCCCCCTCGGTCCTCTGGGGATGCTAGGCCTGTGCAACCGTGCGCACGCCCTTGATCCCCTTGATGACGGTACCCTCTTTCCCTGTCGCCTCGTGACCATATGATAGAGTTGAAGAGCCATTGACGCCCTTAGTGCGGCACTGCACACCTGACAGACCCCGCCGGAGGTCGAGACTGGCACGGGCCTGGCTTAGGCTTCTGATCGAAAGCTGCTGCCCTGGCCTCAAAGCGGCAGCGTAAAGATACCAGAAGACCCCGTCAGAGTCACCAGACCTTGCGCGTCTTCTCTGCGTCACTGTGTCTGTCGCCTGCCCGCAGCTAGAGTCCGCCGGGCCTCGCACGTGTTTCGTGAGTCACCTATTGCTCGTGGATGATGCGTCCGCGTGCGCTGCGCATGGCACGATGACCGGAGGAGGCGCACCCGATGCCAATGGTGATTGCTCCCGCGTGCATGCCGTGTGAATCCGTATTCGGCACGGCGACGGCAATCACATACACAATCTGCGTCTCTTTGCGCCCAACGGCTGCGAAGCGGTCGCCGGCTTTTCCGCGCAGGAGGGCACACGGGGAAGCGTGGGCGCCCGTCGCTCACTCTGGCGTCGGGCAGCGGGAACTTGGGTGGGATCGAGGACTTGAACGACAACATGCGGTCCACCAAGCGATTCCTGTCCGAGATGATGGCCAGCGGCCTGCAGGGCCTACGGATGTGCCAACCGGGCCCAGCAGAGGTGTGCGATGCGCGGAGAGAGCCTCCGACCAAACGACCTTGCAATACGTACGATAAGGCTCGCGATGGTGCTATGCTGGGCTGCGCGTCTGTTCGCAGTGCGCGCGTACGACCATCTTGCCAATGCACGCTGCGCCCCTGTCCCGCAGCAGCCACCGGCCGCCGGTCGGGGCGAGCTATGGGTGTCGAGGCACGGCGGGGATGTCCGGGAGGTCAAAGCAGGGGATCAGTCGGACGTGGAGAGCTCTCGGATGGCGGTGGAGTCTGGGGCCGAGAGGCAAGTGGCTTTTCCCGCCCCTTGGCCGCGTGGCACCTTTCCAATCACGTCCCAAGCTCCTCCGACACTAAACGTGCTGCAGCGCAGCAACTTGCCTGACCCCGAGCCCGCCCGCCCCGCGCAGAGACTCGCACGTGCACGAAGTGTCGGGCGGTGCTGCCGACCTGGCCCGGACGCACTCGGGGTCGCCCTCTGCAGCCGCGTCGCCCCGCACCTCGTTTCCCTGGGCCATGGAGGGCACCGAGTCGTCACGGGGCATGGCCAGCGATGCCTCCAACAGCCGCAATCGCTCCACGTCTGGACCCACCTCCGGCATGCAGCCACCGCCTCCGCAAGCTGCGGGCGAGGCTCGCGGGACCCCGTCGCCCCGCGCGCTCGCTCCGACGGTGCTCGTCCGCGGCGCTGTGTCCTCGGGGCCGCCCGCGGCCTCCCTGCCCGCCTCCTGCCCAGGGTGAGCTGGGGAGCAACAACAGAGCACGTTGCATGTCTGGGATGCGGCTGCAACTCGCGCATGACCTAAGTCTAAACACCTCGCCGTGCCTTGCAGCTCCGGGAGCCCTGCCGGACTGGACATGGCGACCGCTGCGACCCAGGCCCTGCCACTGTCCCCGCCCCTGCCCCTCCCCATGCTCTCGGGCCGCCAGGCCTCGGACGGCGCTGTGTCGCCCTGCTCGCAACCGCCGGCCGCGCCCATCGCTGGCGCCGACCCGACTGCACCGTTCCCTTATGCACCCCGCGACGGCCATGGCATGGCCGCCGCCCCATCCCCTGCTGATGCCATGCAGGGAGGTCTCCCGGGGTCGCCCAGCGACTCGTTCGCCGTGCAGCTCAACCTGCGCAAGGTCGTGATCATGCGATCTGTGTCCCGGGGCGGGGGCGGGAGGGGGGCGCTCTCACCCCGCCGCCCCAGCAATCCAGGGCTGGTAGACAACGTGGGGCGCCCGCCGCTGCCCCCGGCCGCCGCCGACGCCGCCGCGGGGATCGATCGGATGGACAAAGCCGACCGCGCCGTGGTGGGCAGCAACCCAGGCAGCCCCTCCAGCGCGCCGTCGTTATGGGGCACCGCCATTTGGGACGGAGCGTCCCCTTGGGTCCTCAGTGCTGCGACGCCCGGCTCCGGGCTGTGGGCGGGTAGCACCGCCGTCGCCGCACACGGCACGACGCAGGTGCGGCCCGGGCAGCTGCTTTCCTGAGACAGACGACGCTTGCCACGCTGCGATGCTTCCGGGCGCCCGGTCCACGTCTAGTCCAGGGGGCCTGGTTGGCAGCGGCGACTCTGCAAGCAACCTCCAACCGTCATCTGGTATCCACGTAAACGCTCTCTTCGCCCGTGCAGGTCGGCCACACGACCAGCCGCCTGTCCCGGGGCGTGTCGGCCCGAGACCTCTCCGAGCGACCTCCCAGCTCCCTGCGCACCAGCGGGGGCTACCTGCGGGGCGCCAACCGGCCCAGCACGAGCATGTCCATGCGGAGCGAGGAGTCTTCGAGCTCCTCTGGTGAGGCCTGGACGGGGCTGGCAGGACAGGGCTGGCGATGGGGGCATGGGTAGGCATGCTTGCATGAAGAAAGGGCTACCGAGACGTTAAGCGCGTGGCTACGCGGCCCCCGCCCTTCTCCCACCCAGACACTTCATCCACCGGGTCCGCTCTCCGCTCCCACGCCACCCATGACATGAGCGTGGGTGCCATCGCTCACTCGATCGGCAACCCCCGGGCCTCCACCGAGTCCCCGGCCGTCACGGGGCCCGACGGACTCGTGTTCCCGTCGCTGGCAATCGCCAACGCCAACGCCGCGGCCTCGCCGACGCTGCAGAGCCCCCTGCAGGGAGCGTGGGGCGCGCCGGGACCGCCCGGGGTGCGAAGACGTGTCTCGGTAGAAGGGTCTTCACGCCCGCGCGGCTTGGAGGCGGGTCCCGCGTTGGTGGAGGGCGCGTCATGGTGGGGCGGGCGAGCGCTGCGGGCCGAGGGGCCAGCAGTGGGGTACCCCTCGCCACGCTCGGCAGGGCTACGTGGGTTTGACCCGAGAGCGCTGTTCTGGCCCGGGCTCAGTCCGTCCTCCGAGGCGCCCGATGGGGCGGGCGGGATGGGCCGAGGCGACTCTGGGCTGTTCGGGCGGGCGGAGGGCAACTCAGTGGACATGGAGAGGGGCCCAGAGGGCGCTGCAGCGGGGCCGACAGAGGGCCCCGGGGAGGCAGGGGGCCCGGAGGCGCTGCCCCTGTGGCGGCGGAGTTCGCTGTACGAGGCTGAGCGCGGACCGGGAGTCAAGAGAGGTGGGATGGTGTTTCGCATTGGCCACGCGAAGCTGGGCGTGGAAACGCCCCCTGACCTCCCCGCCCCACCGTCTCGCAGGATGAGAGAATCTCGGAGCTACGTGATAGGTGATGTTCGATATTACCCGATTTGCAGGGCCCCTAATGCAGCCCACGCTGCGATTCAGGGTTCTTTGACCTGACTACTCAGAAACATGGCAGCCCCATTCTTTCCTCGCCATTCTTTCCTCGCTGCTGCTCCAGTCACGTATATGATGTTTGCCTGTGTTCGTAGGTTCAGGTCGGATTGAAAGCGGCGTTTTGCGGAGAGGCAGCAGCCCCGCACGTGCGCCCTGCGCGTCCCTGGGTCCAGCGACCACACAGGAATTGTCCGTGACACATGCGCGCGAAAGCCTCTGTCTCTTAGCAAGCCCCTGGACGCGATGGACGAGAAGGATAACGCCCAGCTCCTCGGGGAGTCGTCCCTCGAGGTGGATCAGCCCCCGCCATGGCCCGTCAAGGTGCGCCCTCCATTTGTTTCGATCGTTTGATTGGAAAGCGATCGCATGTCAGCGTGGCGTCCGCGACCGCCCCAGGTCTTCTTGTCACCACGCCAGCCCTCCCGCCCGCTGACAGGTCCTATCCAGTGTGTGTTGGTTCGCGTTCCAGGTCGCGTGCGCGTTGCTCCTGTGCGCCAGGTGCGTGCGCCTCTGTCATGCTCAGGCTTCGTGCGTTGCAGCTCGGACTGAAGCGGCGCGCCGGCTTCTCGCCCCGCGGTTGGCTTCGTCCGGCGCCGGTCCTCTTAAAGGTTTCCCATCCTCGGCGCTGGGCCCCCCCGACCCGCACTCCTTCCTCTCGCTCAACCCCGCAGCAACATCTATCTTTTCTTCCCGGGAAGCACCTCCGTGGCCCGCTGGCCCGTCATCTCCGCGCTTCTGGCGATCATTTTGGCGGACACGGCTGTGCAGCGGGCGTGTCACGCGTACGGCTACGTGGACTTGGAGTTTGAGACATGGGTACCCGAGATTTTGGACGTCGTGAGCTCGGTGAGCGGCGCGGCCCGATCACGACCCGGTGCAGCTGACCTGCTGTCATCGAAGCGTAGACGCACGGCGCGTTGGTGACGCCTCCTCGCCACGCCGCACGGCGACGCGACCCACGCCGAGCTGCCGTTGCCTGCAGCTCTCGACCCTCGCCGGGGCCCTCGTCCTCCATTTCGCCGGAAGCGCTCTTCAACTCGACTCGCCCATCTCGGCCTCCCGGTACACCGACCTGTCGCGCTGGGCGGACGTGTTGACGCGTGCCGGGGCCCATGGCCTTTTGCTGCTGGGCATCCTCAAGGTCTGCACCGCCGCCTTCCGCCTGTCGTGCTGGCGCGTGCAGCGATCCCGCAGCGCCATCAGCAACACCTCGAGCTCGCGCAACCTCCGCATCTTCATCCTCGTCATGTCGGCCGGCACCTCCTTTGCGTTTGTGGCGCTGGTGGAGGCCCTGGTGCAGGTGAGCCCGCGCTCGCAGTGACTCCGGAACAACCATCCATCGGCCGGAGTCTCGCCGGGGGCGTCTGGGATGGCGCGCGCGTGGAAGATGGGTGACACGTCTGCACGCCCCGGGTACCCAAGCAACTTTAAACCTTTTCTCTCGCCTCCCAACGCCCCCGCAGATCTCCGCCACGTGGGGCATCCTCTCGGGCTTCCCAGGCCCCCTCCCCACCCTCCTGACCAACGTGCTGGGCGCCATCACGGACGAGACGCAGTTCGCGCGTGTGGCGTCCACGGGCGTGTCGGACGCCAACGCCGGCGTCGACTCCTGCGTGCGCGTGCTATCTGTGTCCCGCGGCGCATGGGCCGTGCAGGGCTACCCCGCATCCGCTGCCGACTGCCTGACCGTGACGTCCGACAACGGCGCTGCCACCGGCACCTTCTGCATCCGCCACTGGTGAGCGAGGGCGAAGGACGCGGGCCAAGGGCGCGCTCTGTCGCATACTATGCTGATGAACGCGCTCAGGAGTCACCTGTTGACCTTAGCATCACCCAAGGCCGGCAAGGTCGTGAAATAGCGATGGTTGTCCCTTGTCGCCGCAGCCACGTCATCCGCTACCGTGCGTCCAGCGCCACGACGGGCGTCCTGCTGGCGGCGCTGCTGGCGTTCATCGCGAGCGCGAGCTACTTCGGGCACGGGCAGGTAGTGTACCCCTTGACGCGTCTGCTCCGCACCATCGTGCGCGCCGCCTCCCATCTCGACGATGAGGGCATGCTCACGGACGCCGGCGAGCGCGCCGACGTGGCCATCACGGCCGAGGAGGCCGTGGCGCGTGTCGTCAAGGGGATCACGCTGCTCCTGAAGGCGTCATTCCGTGGCAAAGCCGTCGTGCGGCGGATGCTGCAGGAGGCCAACAAGGTCGACCGGGAGCACGACGTGGGCATTCTGGACATCTACGGGATGCGCAACTCGAGCCGCAACTCCGTCGGCGACGCGCCCCGCAGCGCCCACTCCAGGCGCTCCGACCGGGACCGGGACTCGGTGCACGACGGGGTCACGGTGGCCGTGGCCGCGCTGCCCACGGGCGCGCAGCGCGTGTCGGCGCCGCGCGTGACGAACCACGACGACGGGTCGGTCGGGGGCGCGGACCCCGGTGCCCAGCCCAGCGGCAACCCGGGCAGCGTGCCGGGCGCGTGGCGGCGCCTGCGGGGCGCCCCGGCCGCCTGGGCCCAGGGATCGTTACACGACATGCCGGAGGAGTTCGGGACGCTGGCGCTGGACGTGCTCCGCATGCCCCGCGAGCACCTGCCCGACCTGATCGTGGAGATTTTCCGGGCCATGCGGCTGCTGGCGCCGAGGCCGGACCCGGCCGACCCCCTCCCGCCGCGCAAGGAGAGCCGGCACGACCGGGCGGCCATCGTGGCGGCGGTGATGGAGGCGGGGGGGCCCTCGGCTCCCTCAGGGGACCCCGAGCGCAAGAGCCTTTTCAAACGCGAGATGTCGCGGCAGACGACGGCGACGGACAACGCGGGGGGGGCATCCCACACTCCCAAGCAGGGCATCTTCGTCAGGGAGGACACGCTACGGTGTTTCATACGCGAGGTGGAGAAACGGTACCTGGACAACCCGTACCACAGGTGAGACTGAGAAGACGCTCTGGGGTCACGAGAGGCTGCGGTGTTTCCATGCCGTGACGCGTGCCACTCGCTAGGTGTTGCGTGCTGATGGGAGCACGCGGTGGGCGTCACTTATACGACCATGTGACGGTGCATCTCCTATCAAACCTTGTATCGCCCTGCCTGTCCCTGCAGATGGGAGCACGCGGTGGACGTCACCCACACGACCTTCGCCCTCCTGCGCATGGCCACGTCCTTCCGCAAGCGACATCTGTCCCGGGCGCAGCTGTTTGCGCTGCTCGTGTCGGCCGTGGCGCACGACATGGGGCACCGCGGGGTGAGTGGTTGAGTGGGGGGAGGGTTGCTGGTATCTCTAACATGGGGCACCGCGGGGTGAGTGGTTGAGTGGGGGGAGGGTTGCTGGTATCTCTAACATGGGGCACCGCGGGGTGAGTGGTGGAGTGGGGGAAGGGTGGCCTGTTGATTGTGACATGGCACATGGGGTGTGAGTGGGGGAAGGGTTGCTTGTACCTCTAACACGGTGCAGTCATCAGCGGGCTTGGTGCGACCTCACCCTCACTTCGACTGCACACAGGTCAGCAACGCCCACCTGGTCAAGACGGGGGACATTCTGGCGCTCACCTACAACGACGCCAGCCCCCAGGCGAGGCCGGCAACGATGCGCACATGAGTCAGCTGTTGTTGCCCCTCTGCACGGCAACACACTGGGCCAACTCACTCCTACTCAATAACCCCCTCACTTTCCTTGCTGAGCTCCACGCCGTTTGCCAGGACGGGAGCCCTAGCGCAATGCAACCGTCAAGCCTACTCGCAACGTCGTTTGTTGCCCCTCGCAACACCGCTCCCCTCTCTCCAACCCCTCAGGAGAACATGCACGTGTCCTCTCTGTTCCAGCTGTGCCAGAAAGTGCCAGAGGCGGACGTGTTCGAGTGCCTGCCGCCCGACGCCTACACCGAGGTCCGCAAGCTCATGATCGACCTCATCCTCGACACGGACATGGCCGCCCACTTCCACCGGTGAGCAGTTACTATGTAATATATAAATGCACTCTAGTCATGTAATGGCTCATCTCATGATCGACCTCATCCTTGACACGGACATGGCCGCCCACTTCCACCGGTGATTGCTTAATAGAGGGGATGCATTTCAATGACAAAGGCAGGTGTGGCTGTGCAGGCTTTGCTGGGCAAGCATTCCTGTGCACTTGTCTCGCTCCCGTCTCCCACCCTCACCTCACCCCACCTCGCACCCCTCACCCGTCTCTCCCCACCTCACCCCCCACCCCCCACCACACAGGGTGGCGGAGATGGAGGTGGTGCTGGGCAAGGCCGAGGCGGCAGGCGAGGGGTCGTCCAGCGAGTCCGAGAGCGGCGGGCGTCGCGGCGCAGTGGCACCCGCACCCACAGCGCCCCGCATGACCCCCGAGGACGTGCGGTGCGTGCTCTTGGGACTGCTCCACGCCGCGGACCTGGGCAACTGCGTCAAGCCCATCCACATCCACGCGTCCTGGTCGGTGCAAGTCATCCAGGAGGTGAGGGGAGAGCGAGAGCGTGACTGTCATGTGCGTCGCTCCAACGCTCATGGCATCCAATCGTTGATCGAACCCATGTCTTTCAGACAGCCAATCCAGATGCTCATGGCATTCACCGGTTGATCGGACTGTTAATCGACTGCATGTCTTTCTAGACACCCCCATGCACATGCTCATGTCGTTCCATCGTCGATCGACTCCACGTCTCCCTCCCCCGCAGTTCTTCAACGAGGCTCAGATCCAGAAGGAGCTGGGGATGGAGCCCGTGCCCTTCATGGACCCCGAGAAGTGCTTCGTCCCAACATCGCAGATGGACTTCCTTGAGTTCATCGCCAGGCCCCTGGTGAGAAGAGAGCGCTGCTTAGGGGTAGATATTGGACGGCACGATGGCGACGGCACCTCACCTCTGACTCCCCATTATAGAGACTTGATCGCACTGCCCGGGTTGCCTCTGCCTCTGCCCCGGTGGGTGCATGTGGTATACTGCAGTCAGCAGTTCTCTTGCATGATGACGTGCCTCCTCGCTTCCTCATTCACAGTTCATGGCCCTCGTCCGGCTCGTGCCGGAGCTCTTGCCCCTGCTGGACAACATTCAGAGGAACTTCCGGCTCTGGGCCGCGCTGGGCGTCGAGGCGCGGGAGCCCGGGGACCCGGCGCTCGAGATCCTCGTGTCGGGGAGCGCCGAGTTCTTCAAGGCGGCGCGGGCGGCGGCGCGGGCGGCCGCCAAGGCCAACAGCAAGGGGTCGATCGGAGCCATGCTGACACCGCCCTACGCGCGCACCCAGAGCGCCAAGCAGGCCTCCGCCAAGGGCGCCGTCACGGACGGGCCCAGTTCCGTGTTCTCCGGAGCCACGCTGAGCGCCGCGGAGGGCGGGGGCGCGGGGACGAAGCGGTCGGCTCTGATGCAGCAGGCGAGCGCAGTGCCGACGCCGGCGACCGGAACCGCTCCGCGCTCGGCGCTCCCGCCTGAGCATCGTCTCTAAGCCATTCTGCAGGTGCTGGAGCTGGCGCCGGTGGTGAACGACAAGGTCGAGGCGGTGCTCGCCAAGAGCATCGAGGACCTGAGCGGCATGGGCCTCCGCGAACCGCCCCCCTCCGTGACCCCCGGTGTTCTGGCGGACAAGGTGGCTGCATTCCTGGTTAAGACGGACCCCTCCCAGTGCTGATGGTGCCAATACCACCAGCACGGCACACACCCGCGTCGCCCGTGTAGCCAGCCCAGCAGTCCATGTCTGGCGGCGCATGGAGAGGCATGGAGAGGTCGTGCGTGTGGTATCTGCTCTTTAGCGAACATCATCGTAGACTTCAGCGCCCATTCCGTGACGAGCAATTAAACCGATTTTCTGACTCGTCGTACCGGTCGAACCGACCTCTCGACGCCATCTTCTGCGGCGGGCCGCAACATCACAGTAGCTCCTACACTCCTTACCGCCCAAAAAGTGGATGGCACTCCCACGGCGGCGCACGAGTGTGTTCGCATGTGTGGGCATCGCCCGCCGGCTGAGGATGTCGGGGCGCGATGCCGCTGCTTGAATGTACATCTCCAGATGCGCTGCCGGTTGCGCGGTGCCGGCCCGTCGTGGCTACGGTGGGTCAACGACGCCTCGGCACCCCGGAGCCACGCCTCGACGAGAGGGCCGTGGCACCTGATTTTCGCGACGTCAGATCGCGACAAATTGACTGAGCCGGTCGCCTGGAATAGCACTCCGTCCCCATTCGCGCCTGCAGGTCCTGGCCAGCCCGTGGTGGTTCCTGTGGTCGGTCTTGCTCGCGGCCATCATGTTCTTAAGGTAATAATGAGCATTTTGCTCTGCTCGCGACCGTCGGATAACCGCAGCGATGCCTCAGTGGCCGGCGAACGCCTGGATGCGGAGGCGGCTCCTGCTCCGTGCCTGCAGCGACGGCTACGTCGGTCTCAGGACCCCGTACAATCGCAGCGTCCCTCTCCTCGTCGTCGTCCCTTTCGCCGTCCTGGCCGAGGCCGCCGTGCAGCGCTGGATGCACTGGGCGGGCTACGTGGACTTCGGCGCGGGGATTCTGAGCTGGTGAGCGGCTCTCGCCCCCCGGGGACGGCGCGGAGGGACGAGCATGTCATGTTCGTAACTTCGAACCCGCGTGCCCGCGCCGCAGGTCCTTGGAGGCGATGGACGTGGTGGCTGCGGTGGGCTTCTTGGTAGCCGACTACGTGCAGGGCCGGGAGCTGTACTCGAGCCGGACGGTGGCCGTCGGGACGACGATAGAGAACCTGCGGGAGGAGTACGCGGGTGAGGCGTCCTGCGCGGCCCGCTTGCGCGGCGGTCGATGCTCGTTGCATGCGGATTATATCGGGTACGCAATACGCGACGCCCGCGGCGTCCCCGGCCGCAGTGTTCGGCGTGACGGCCTTCGGGATCCTGATACTGACGATGCTGAAGACGGGCGTGTCGCAATACCGCGCCATGTGCTGGCACGCGGCCGACCCGACCAAGATGCACGCCCGCACGCACACGGGCAACAACATGCGCATCTTCCTTATGATCGTCGTCATCTTCAAGACCGTCGGGTTCGCTGCCATGCTCCAGACCGTGGTGAGGAGCGTTGGCGTGCATGGCCGGCCGGCTCGACGAACTGCAACCCAGCGCCTGATGTGGTGCGTGGGCCCTACCTTTCCCCCCCCGCTCCTCGCCCGGCCTCGCAGGTCCAGATGAAGGCGAGCCTCGACCGCGGATCCTCCATGGTCGCCCCCGCCAACGTCGTCCAGTTACTGGCGCCGATCACCGATGAGACGCAGGCGAGCGTTGCATTGCGAGGCCAGAGGCAGGGCTCCGTGCATCTCACAACGCCTCTGGCACCGACTGACTCGTGAAATCTTGACAACGTGCTGAGAGCGGCAGTCTCCTCGTGTTGCACTGGCCACGTCGTCGACCTCGCATCGAGTCCAGCCAGCGCGTGAGACAGGAACCGCCCTCACCTGCTCTGCACCCCCGCAGCTGTCGGTGGCGGCCGCGGAGCTCGGGTCGGCCATCCGCTCCGTATCGTGCATGCGCATCGCGGCCGTGCAGCGCGGGGCGTGGACGGTGCAGGTGGCTGGGCCTGCGGAGGAGACGCTGCTGATCGTGAGCAACGATGGCGCGCTGACGGCGTCGTTCGACGTCGAGGGGTGCAGGAGTGAGATGGCGGAGAGCTTCGGGGGATTCAAAGTGGTGAGTGGCTGATGCTTGGCGGGTGGTGGATCGATGCGGATCGTGCTTCGGCTGCCCCTCATTGGTGCCTTGGCTGAGGCGGGCAAGGGCATGTGACCATGCCGCCCTGCTCTCGCTAGCTGTGCCATAGCTAATCACGAGATACATGCGCTCACAACAAGTTCTCTGGCACCCCTTTCTCGCAGGCCATGCTGGCGATCGACATCGTGTGGCTCCTCTTCAGCTTCAGCGCCGCAAGGGCCTTCGTCGTCAAACCTCTGCTGGACCTCCTCAAAGGGTGAGCAATAGTATTTGTAGTAGTAGTAGTAGTAATAGGCACATCTCAATGTATGTGCGTCGTGTGTCGTTCGACAATCGTCTCGGTGGCACAAGCGACTGTGTTTGCAGTGGTGCCGAACAGTTGGTCAGCCACGCCATACAGCAGAGACTCGTTATCGCGCTGTGTCCCTTACCCGCAGCATCATCTCTTTGTCGTCCCATCTGGACGGGGATGGGCTGTTAAGGGACGCGGTGGCCGCTCCCAACACCAAGGGCGCCGGGGCTGACCGGGGCAGTGACGCCAAGCAAGTGTGGGCGGAGGTGAGCGGCGGTAGTGGGGTTGGTAGAAGCTTACACTGTACGTGTTTGCTGGGGACGCTTATGAAGCCATAATGCCATTGCTCACCCCCCGACAGCCATGCCCACTCCCACCCTGTTGCTTCATTGCTCACCTCAATTCTCATCCCTCTCGCACAGTCATACCCCCTCTCACCCCCTCTCACCCCCTCACCCACTCTCACCCACTCTCACCCACCCCTCTCTGGAACCCCCAGGAGGCCGTGGCCCGCACCATCAAAAGCATCCGGCTGCTGATGAAGGCGTCGTACCGGGGGCAGACCATCGTGAAGCAGGTGCGACTGTGACTGTGACTGAGACTGACTGAGACTGTGACGGTGACGGTGACGGTGACTGTGAGGGGTGGTATTGATGTTGATACATCTATGTTGTGAGTGATCCGCACTGCACGCCGGCGCTACCCAGGTGCTCCGGGAGGTGGGCAATCGTGACGAGAAGGAGGGCATGCAAATGCTTTCCATGTTCGGGGCGAAAGAGGGGGAGGACGTGCCGTCGAACCACCAGAGGCGGGCCATCAAAGTGCGCACCAAGTCGCGGGTCGCGCACGCCCTGGCCAAGACCATGACCAAGAACAAGGGGTCCGCGGGCACCACCCCCATCAGGTGAGATTCTGCAAAGAGACACACACACGCGGGAGGGTAGTATTCTCTTGATTGGCGAACGAAGCGCGAGCGTGGTGGTTGCGGCGACGGTGGTGGGCGCTTGCCTTGACCCGTGCCCTCGTTGCCTCAGCACCTGACTGTCATCGTCACTCTCGCTGCCACCCCCACTACCATCCCCACTGCCACCCTCACTGCCACCCTTGTTACCACCCCCATTGCCACCCCTATCACCCCTATCACCCCCACCCCCCCAGTTCCGAGATAGACGGTGCTAACTCCCAGACCGTCACCCCTTTGGACTCGACCAGTGCCGGCCTCTCCAGCTTCGTGACCGCCAGCCCCGATGGGTGGTGGGCGGTGGACTGCCTGGCCATGTCGAGGGAGACGAGCTTCGATTTTGTGGTCGAGATGTTCCGATACATGAAGTGAGTGGGATATATATGCTGATCTGTCATGTGGGGATGGATGTTCTGATACATGGAGTGAGAGCTGGCATGAGTTGTAGTAATTATTTTGTGTTGTGCAGTGAGCAGTGGTGCCGCTCGTCGGTCGTGAGCAGTGCTCTCTGTCTGCCACTTGACCCCAACCCCGAAACCCATTCCTTCGTCCCCTCTCTCTCCCCACCACCCCAAGCCTGATCACCTGCACCGCTCTCCCGCTCACCACCAACCCCAGCCCCTCTCCCCTCTCCATGCATCCAACCCCATCCCCTCCCTCCCCACCCCCCAGGCTCATCCAGGAGGTCCCAAAAGCCGCCACCAAGGACCCCGGGGAGCCCTCCCGCCCCTGCCGCGTGTCCGTGGCCGAGCAGGCCATGAGGAGCGGCAGCGGGGAGGAGGGGGTGGCGCGGGTGCGGGAGAAGACGCTCAGGCGGTTCCTCGCAGAGTGCGAGGCGCGGTATTTGCAGAACCCGTATCACAGGTGACACTTGTGATGTAGCAAGGGCGATGGTTGGGGTGTGACGGTACCTGCAGAACCCCTATCAAAGGTGAGGTGTGCTCCTGGCAGAGTGCGAGGCGCGGTACCTGCAGAACCCGTGCCACAGGTGAGCATGCGAGGGTGGTAGTGAGGGGAGGGAGGGCGGTAGCTGTGTGGTGGGTGGCGATTGCCGGAGTGGTGCGTGCTGGTAGCTAGTATACAACCATGGGTGCAGCTGTGAGGGCTGGATGAGGTAGAGTGAAGGTTAGAGTCTGGTGCTCACTTACCAGTCCATCACATCGCCTTCCACTGCTAACCCTGTCTCTCTGCAGATGGGAGCACGCGGTGGACGTGACCTTCTCGACCATGCAGCTGCTCCACCGCGCCGAGCGGTTCGTGCAACAGCACCTGTCCCCCGTGGACGTGCTCGCGTTGATGGTGGCCAGCATCGCGCACGACGTGGGGCACCGGGGGCTGTCGAATGGGTTCCTGGTCAAGACCAGGGACGTGCTGGCCATGACCTACAACGACGCAAGCCCGCAGGTGACTTGTAAGAGAGGGGGGGATGAGAGGTGGTTGATTGTGGTTGGTGGAAGGCGAATGACGCAAGCCCACAGGTGAGTGACCTGTGGGGGATGGGGAGAGTTGGGGGCCGGCGGATGATGTGTCATATTATTGCTATCTCCACACTGTGCCACTCATTGCCCCTTCCACTCTCCTCGTCATCTGCTCACACTGACAACACACACACAGTCACACTCGCATCCACTGATTTCGTTCCCCCATCTCAGGAGAAGCTCCACGCGTCCACGCTGTTCGTGATATGCTCGAGCACACACTCAATTACAATCATCCACCCCATTCCCTTTTCTCAGGAGAAGCTCCACGCGTCTACCCTCTTCGTGATATGCTCGAGCACCCCCGAGGCCAACGTCTTTGAGCTGCTGAGCCCCGAGCAGTTCACCCACGCACGCAAGCTCATAATCGACGCCATCCTCGACACGGACATGGCGTGCCACTTCTCCAGGTGACTATATGTGATTGTGATTAATTGGTGTTTATATTAGTGACCAGTTGCTATCTATGCTCATTGTCGACACACACAT
The DNA here is from genome assembly GCA_958009085.1 of Protoeuglena noctilucae. Taxonomy (NCBI): domain Eukaryota; kingdom Viridiplantae; phylum Chlorophyta; class Pedinophyceae; order Marsupiomonadales; family Marsupiomonadaceae; genus Protoeuglena; species Protoeuglena noctilucae. The sequence continues at coordinate 737,152 of OY253681.1, forward strand.
GGCACCGACTGACCAGTCAGTCGCAGCTCGACTTCCAATAAGAACTGACCTCTCCTATTCTCACCCCGCTGCTCCCCAGGCTCGCGGCATTGAGAATTACAATAACAACTAACACACCCACCCCTCATCCCTTCCCACCTCCAGGCTGGCTGCGTTGGAGGTGGTGGTGAAGGACCACGCCACGCAGACATGGGAGGCCGTGAGAGTGGCGCAGGCAGACGCAAAGACGGGACCGCACGGGCAGAGCAACCTGGCAAATGGCGTGGGGAGTCGTGGGGTGGGGGGCGCGGTGGAGAGGTGAGGGGGGGGGAGGGAGGGGTTGGGCAGTGGGGGTCGTGGATAGGAGGCGAGAGAGGAATGGGGACGGTTACTGTTGAGTGCGGACATGCCATGGTTGTCACCCCATGTGCTGCTGATCACACGCGACGCTCACCTCATTCGCTCCGACCGATCCCATCACACGTGCAACGCTCAGCCCATGTATGCACGTCCTTTATCCCCCATCCCCACCCTCCACCCCAACCACACATTGCTTGCATCACCCCCACCCCCTCCCCCCAACCCCCCCCCCCAGTTTCTGCCCCCCCGAGGTGCGCTCTATCCTGCTCGGCCTCCTGCACGCCGCGGACCTGGGCAACAGCTTCAAGCCCGTGCACCTGCACGCCAAGTGGGCGGTGCAAGTGTCGCAGGAGTTCTTCCGAGAGGGGGAGGAGCTGAGGGTGAGGTGGTATGTGGATGTAATAATGATTGATATGGCTCAGCAAGGGTGGCGGTGAGGGTGGTGGCATGTGGGGTGGTTGCGAGAGGGGGAGGAGCTGAGGGTGAGGTGGTATGTGGATGTAATAATGATTGATATGGCTCAGCAAGGGTGGCGGTGAGGGTGGTGGCATGTGGGGTGGTTGCGAGAGGGGGAGGAGCTGAGGGTGAGGTGGTATGTGGATGTAATAATGATTGATATGGCTCAGCAAGGGTGGCGGTGAGGGTGGTGGCATGTGGGGTGGTTGCGAGAGGGGGAGGAGCTGAGGGTGAGGTGGTATGTGGATGTAATAATGATTGATATGGCTCAGCAAGGGTGGCGGTGAGGGTGGTGGCATGTGGGGTGGTTGCGAGAGGGGGAGGAGCTGAGGGTGAGGTGGTATGTGGATGTAATAATGATTGATATGGCTCAGCAAGGGTGGCGGTGAGGGTGGTGGCATGTGGGGTGGTTGCGAGAGGGGGAGGAGCTGAGGGTGAGGTGGTATGTGGATGTAATAATGATTGATATGGCTCAGCAAGGGTGGCGGTGAGGGTGGTGGCATGTGGGGTGGTTGCGAGAGGGGGAGGAGCTGAGGGTGAGGGTGGTTGGTTGTTTGATGACAGATGACTGAAGATGAGAGGTCGACTTGTGTTTGTTATAATCCACCTCACCTCACCTCACCTGCCCCCGCAGAAGATCGGTGTCTCCCCCATCCCCCTGTTCGACGAAAGCAAGTGCTACCTGCCACACTCCCAGATGGTGAGCAGATGCTAGCTCTTTCAATGCTTGTATCATAACTTACACAGTCGCAACCAACACCAAGTGCATATGTGAGACATGTTGTTACTACATGTATCATGCATTAGTATTCATACTTACGCACTTCTCCCCATCACTCCCCACCACTCCCAGGAGTTCCTGGACTTCATCGCCCGCCCGCTCTTCGTGGCCCTCTCGCGCCTGGTCCCCGAGCTGACACCGACCGTCCTGGCGCTCCGCCAGAACTTCCAGTTTTGGGCGATGATGGCCGTCGCGGACAAACAGGCGCTGGGATACGAGGACAAACCGGTGCCGCTCACGCGACAGGCGGGGCTGCTGGGGCGGGGGATGGGAATGGGAATGGGGAGGAGGCGGCGGGGGGAATCGAACGTCGCACCTCTCCCCGAGGCTAGCGGGGGCTCTGTCATAGGGTGGCTGCGGCCGCAGGGGCGGCGAGAGAGCCGCAAAGTGGGTGGCGGGGAGGACGGGGTGGCGGTGACGGAGCTGTCGATGACGCACGGCAGCACGGGTGGGGGTGGGGGTGGGAATGGGCCGCGCACCAGTCGCTTAGCGTGGGGGCCAGCGGTGGGGGATGGGGTGGGGAGGAGGGAGGCGAGCGTGGATGCACACGGTGGGGGTGCGGGTGCGGGTGCGGGTGGGAGGAAGAGTGGGAACTATGGCAGGGGTGTGGCGGGGCCTGGGGGAGCAGTGCCGGGAGGGCGGAGGCGGGGCAGCGTGGATGGGCGGTCGTTGGATTTGGTGAGGGGGATGCTGGGGCGGGCGCCGCGGAAGGTTTCTGGCACGATGCGTCCCTCCGGGCTGGGACTGGGCCCCTCGCAGCGGCAGCTGCACGTGGGGTGGGATCACGGGAGGGGTGGGGGTGTCAAGGGCGACGGTGCGGTACCTGAGTCGGGGTCGGCGGAGCTGTGGCGGATTGGCATGGAGCTGCAGGGCGTGGAGAGCCGGGCGTGGGCGGCAATTGTGCTGGGGAGGAGCTTGCGGGGTCTGCCGCCGTTCGAGGCCGCGCTGGCGTGCCAGGCGAGTTTGGGGGGTGAATGGGGTGGGTGGGTAGAGTTGGTGGAGTTGGTTTTGATTACTAAGCTGCAATGGGTTGCTCTGCGCGCTTCACGACCCCTCTGCTGCCCCGTCACACCTCGCACCCCTGCAAACACCGCTGTCACCTCTCGCTCCCCTCACACCCCTCACACGCCTCACACCCCTCCCCTGACCTCCTCACCCCTCTATCCACCCTCGCCCCCCCCTCAGCTCGTCGATGAAAGGAAGGTCTCTGACTTCCCCCATGTGGTCCCCAGCGAAAGCGTGGCCCCTGAGATAGTGGCACTGGTCGACGCGCTCATGGGCGTGGGGGTGCGGGACGTGCCACAGGTGAATGGGGTGTATTTAGTACTATTGCATTTAGTATTATCTGTATCTACTGAACACCAGTGGATACATGGATGTATGGTCGTGTGATTGTGGGGGTGCGGGACGTGCCACAGGTGAATGGGGTGTATTTAGTGCTATCTGTTGCAACAGCAGTGGACCAGATAGTGGATATGAGCGGGTGTGACTTTGCCAGGGCAGCGCGTGCGTAACACTTCATGACACTCTAAGCGTCACAGAGAGTGTCACCTCGACACCCTTCCCCGTCATCCCTGTGTCCACAGAAGGTGCTGGACGAGAGCCAGCTGGACCGCATGGACCAATTCAACAAGAAAGCAGAGGCACCACCCACGGCGTGAAAGCGGATGGGGCGAGAAGGACTGCCATCCACCATCATATACGGCCGGCGGTTAACTGACTAGTCACTGTCTGTGGCTGGCCGTCACCTGTCGAGTCGCCGTCATTTGCCGAGCATCGAGTTTTCCGGAGACGTCCTCACGCCCTCACCGGCCCGTCTCCGCCACCAATACCCCAACAATACTCTACGCCTGTCGCCACTCAGGGCCGCTGCCGCGCACGATAACACGGGCAGGCTCGCATCGAGCGATACCCCTCTGCCCACGGGGCATTGTACCCGACGCCGCGGCGGCCAACTGGGGCCCTAAGATACTCAGCATTGCGATGGGTGTCCCTCTGCTGTCCGTCTCTCATGATGCGACGCCTGGACCTCGCTGTGCATCCGCCAACCCTTGCCATCGCCGCCGGCCGCCGAGCACCGGCCGCCGAGCGCGGCACTGGCAGCACACATGATGATCAGATGATAATGATGATATGATGCTGCCACCCCTCTCTTAGCTCACATGGGTCGGTTTCATGCGCAGGCACTCGCCCAGCGCGTGCTGCAAGCCACGCCGCCCTCTCTCAGCTAGGGCCCCCTCTCAGCCACGGTCGGTGCTGCATGCGGCGAGTCACGCAGTGCGCACTGCAAGACACGCCACGCTCTCTCTAAGCTCTGAGAACTGGCCGGTGCCTCGTGTTGCCCACGCCGCACCGCCATGCGTGCTCACACAGAGCACCACGGCCCCCCGGCTTTTGCTGTTTTCCAGCGCACGCCTGTTGCGATGTGCTGCACACGCCCTGTCTCGGTCCCACCGGACCCCAGGCCCCCATGATCTCCTTTGCAACTAGGAGACCGTAACCATTCCTTTCGCATTCAGCATGCGTCGCATACACGTCATGTGCACGTCACACGGACAGTGTGATAACACCGGCGGTGTGACGACCCCCTTTCTCTGTCCCGCGTGCCGAGCGCTGCGTGCCGCCCCTTTTCGCGATGCTTGGCTTTTCGCCACACCCCCGTCATGCCCCCCCTGGCTGGCCAGAGATGGGCCGTGCCACGGTGCGTGACGGCCTGCGTTTTCACGGCTCCCTCAGTCAACCTGGATTTCTGTTTCTTTTCCTTCCCCTTGTGACGTACCCCCTCCTCGGCAGGCCCATGTGTGCATATGAGAAACACCCACGAGTCTCTTTTGAATCGTTTACAACGACTATACGATAGGGATCGTGCAGCAAAGAAACCCCCTGCACACTCTCCCACAGTCAACACAAACACCACCACGCACGCTCGCCACGCTGCTTGCAGTGCCCACCCACTGCTTGCAACGCCCACCTCCCCCGGCCAGCTTCAGGCTAGCTGTCAACCACGCACTCGCAGCACTTCGCCAAATCAACAACCTAGGTCAAACGGAGTGACACACAGAAGCCCGCTAAGGTGGGGCCGCGTCAGGATAGCGGTGTCGCCTCGACACGCTTCTCTGGCATGAGGGGCCCTACCCACGCCGCGGCCCGCCCGGGCCCACCCGCGCCGCCCAGCGCCACCCCGCCGCCCTCGCCCTTCCCCTCTCCCTTCACCCCATCCTCGTCGCTCATCGCCCCCGCCCCCACCCCCACATGCCCCGCCCCCTCCGTCCCCGCCACCTCCTCTGACCCCTGATTCCACATCCCAGTCTCCGTCACAGATCCCACGCCCATGCCCGCACCCATCCCGTCCCCCAACGCAGCCACAGGTCTCGCTGCGCCCCCCACCGTCACCCCGACCGCCCCTCGCGCTCCCGCCCCGCGCCCCACCCCACACGTCGCCGCCCCTGACCCTGCAGGCCCCGCTTCCCGGCTATTGTGCTCGACGCTCCGCCGCTGGGCCCCGCCCTGCTGCGCCGCGCCCCTCACCACCACCCCACCACCCGCACCACCCACGCCGCTCGCCCCGCCCTCGCCGCCCTCCCCGCTCCCGCCCACCCCGCTCAGGTCTCGCGACGCCTTGCCCCGCGAGCCCTCCGGCCCCGCAGCTCCGCTCCCGCTCCCTGCCTCCTCCTCCACACCCTCGCCCTCCCCCGCCCCATCCACCACACCCGCGCCACCCCCACCGCCCCTCTCCGTCCGCCCCAGCGCCTGCATGGACCTCTCGACCGACTCCTTAAACGCAGGATCCAACATGAGACGGCCCACTACCGCTGGGCTGACGAGCGATGCGACGTGAGCCGCCAAGCCACCGGATGACATCAGATCGTCGACACCACCCACACCCACACCCACACCCACACCGACGCCCAGGGGTGCACCCGGCGCCGCTGCGTGGCTCGGCGGGCCCTGCGGCACCGCCCACGCCCACGGGCCCATGGCAGGGGGCTCGAGCTGTGGGGGACGGTGAGCAGAGATGCGTGAGTGGGTGGGTGGGTGTGGAGTGCGCATACATGGTTGGCAAGGGGTTTGGGTGGATGTCAAGTGCGCATGGATTGTTAGCAAAGGATCAATCACATCACACCTCCATGCAGATTTCACTACCGATGATACAACAGCCCCACCATCGCCCACCCATCTCCCATGTCACCTTGGGCCCCCCAGCCCCCGCCATCGGCATCCCCCACGCCCCCATCACCCCCGCCGCCCCGTCTCGCCGCTCCATCCCCTCCCCGTGACCCTTCGCATCCCCGCCACCCCCACCCCTCCCCTCAGATGCCGCCAGCCACTCCCCCGCCCCCACACCCCCCAGCATCGCCGCCGCAGCACCACCAGCCATCTGGGGCAGGTAGTCGTGCATCCCAGCCATCTTAGACACCATTTCCAACAAAGCCCCGTCGCGCGAGTGACCCCCCAGTCCCTGCCCACCACCACCGCTACCACCGCCACCGCTACCACCCTTGCCACCAACTTCTTCCCACACCCGCGGTGCCCCGCGCCGGGCCTGCCGCGACGCATCGCCCAAAGGAGACTTGAGCGCCCCCGCTCCCAGCAGCTGCGACCCGGAACCGCCCGCCCCCGCCCCCGCCCCCGCACTGCGCAGGGCGGTGGTGGCTGGCGATGCGCGGCCGCTGTGAGTGAAGAAGAGACCCCCTTGCCCTGTGTCCTTGTCGTGCCCGCCCAGCGCACCCAGCGCGCCGCCCTCGCTGCCGCTGACGGAGGCGAGGGGCTGGGCAAAGGCGGCAATGGCGGAGGGGTGGGTGTGGAGGGAGGAGAGCTGGCCCAGACGAGAGGGCGGGTGGGAGAGGCTCATGGGCGTGGGGGGCTCTTGGGGTAGGTCGGGAGGTGCCTCGTGCATGGAGCCCATGCGGCTCTGGGGGGATGAAGGCAAGGGGAGAGGGGTGGGGGAGTGCGGGAGAGGGGTGGGTGAGGGGGGGCAATGAACAGTAGGGTAGGGTGCCGAGATGACAGGGTGCGTGCTGCATTGGTGCAAAGTATCATTAGCATTTATAGCCGACTGCACCGACTGCTGGCACTCATGGACCTCACCATGACGATCCAATCATCATAGTTCATCGCCATTTGACAATCCACATCGTCGTCTCACCAGGACCTGCAGTGCGTTCTCTTCGTCCTCCGCCGTCGAGTCGGTGCGGCTGCGGGAACTGCCCTTGTGGCCCTCGCGCGCCGAGAGGGGCGGGTGGCCCCAGGCGTGCGAGGCAAAGGGCGCCTCCTCTTGGGACGAGTGACGCGCCGCCTGCGCCTGCGAGCGGGCGGGCGAGAGAGGGCTGTTTAGCGGGAAACTGCGGCGAGATATCCTAAATGCTACACCAACACACCGCTGTCTGTCCTTCGGCAACCGAGTTGCAGTTGCTGCTCACTGCAGGTCGCCACCTGCAGCGCCCGTGCGTCGCTAGCAAGACAGTTCCCGCCGCCACGCACCTCGCGCATCGCCACGCGGTCCCTCCAGGATTGCCGCGGGGCCCTCGCCCGCCGCCCCGCCCAGCCCTTCGAGTCCGGAAGCTCGGTCCACACGCTGCGGCGGACGCTGAGCGCCAGCGCCACGTCCTCGAACCCCGCGAGCCCGCCCGACGCTCCCTCCGCGCCGTCGTCGTCTCCCGTTCCGTAATACGCGTCGGAAAGCCCGGGACCCGCAGAGTCGATCTCGTCCGGAGGGCCACGGTCGGTGCGCGCCTGGGCCAAGCGGTGCCGCGGGGCCGGCGGCTCCAGCCGGCGCCGCGAGCGGGGAGGCGCGTGAGGCGATCCGGGCTCCACGCTGCTGTCGCGGGACCTGCGGGCGACGGATCAAGCGCAGCTCGCCACAGCATCAAGCAGCAAGGGCGAGGCTGCAGCCTGCAGCCAGGCGGAGCTCGAGCGCGCCGCGAAGAGCATTGACATGAAAGATGGCATGGATAAGAACGCTGCGACGCCCGCTCTCACCGCCTGCCGGTGCTGCCCGGCGACTGTGCGCGGGTGTCGCGGCTGGGGACCGAGTGGGCCAACGACGCGAGCGCCGCGGCGCTCATCAGCGTGTTGTGCGCGTCGCCGTCCGCGGGCTCCACCGGCTCGCGTGCGTCCCGGCTGCGGGCCCGCCCGCCGCTCATCGGCGAGGCACGGCCCCTGCCACGCTGGGTGCGGGGCTCCGGTGCAGCTTCGCGCGCCCGTACGCCCGCATCCCCCGCAGCGGCCTGCGGGATGGCGGGACATTCGCATGTTGACTTGCCAGCGTGTCCCCGGGTCGCGGCGCGGGCGCTCGGCGCTCGGCGCCCCTCGCACCTGCTGCCCGGCCAGGGCCATCCGTTTGTTCGCGCGGAACTGGTTGCAGAGATCCGGATACTTGCGCTTGAGCGTCGAGTTAAAATGGTTCTTGATCGCGTTGTCCGTGCGGCCCGGGAGGCACTGCGGCGCGCGGAGGGCGGTTTGCAGTTGGCACGGCGATCCGAAAGTTGCCGCCGTTCCGGCCGCCGCCGCGGGGCCGCACCTTGGCGATCTCCGCCCACTTGTTGCCCAGCCTCGCGTGGCAGGCCAGGATGCTCATGTCCTCCTCCTCCGTAAAAGGGTCCTTCTTCACGTCCGGGCTCAGCTGGTTGCACCACCTGCGGGCCCGGGGGCGCGCGGGGTCGCGGGGCGGCGCCGGCGTGAGCCCACCCGTCGCAATGGCATCGCATCCGCACTCGCCTGAGACGGCACGACTTGGAAGAGCGGCCCGGAATGTGCTTGGCGATGTTGCTCCATTGCCGGGGGCCGTACTTGGCAATCAGCGACAACAGGAGGCCGTCTTCGTCGGCGGTCCACGCGGATTTGGTTCGAACTGCGAAAGATGAGACGGCGGGCGGGGACTTCAGTGCGGCGCGGCGCTGCGGCGCGGCCTGCGGGGCCCAGGCTGCGACATGCGACATCGAGGGCCCCGGGCGCGGCGGCGGGCCCGCGCACGCACGGCGCGACACCATTATGCCGTACTTCCATACGAGATGCCGTCGCGACCCCCACGGCGGCACGAAAGGCTTCCCTTCGACCGGGCCGCAGGTGGGAGGCCCCAACCGTTCCACAACTAACCCACACCCTTATCCCGCCGCGCTGCGCCCTCCAAGTGCGCCGGGCACGAACCCACCAAGCGACAGGTCGAACAGGAAGGTAACGGTGCCGCCAACGCGTGCTCACCGGCGCCCTCCGACTCCCACTCGCTCGCTCGGCCCCCGTCGCTGGCTGCTCTCGTGTGCCGTCCCATCGCGGCGACCCGTGCGGCGGAGACGCGGGCAGCAAGCACGAGATCCTCGCTCCTCGGCAGCGGTCCTGCGAGAGCGGCGGCGGCGCGGGTGAGAGCGCCGCCGGGGCCTCCCTGCCGCTGCGCGTCGTTCAGGTGCATGCCGAGCCGGGCGGGTCGACGTGGGGGCGGGAGGAAGGGGTCGCCGTTCAGCGAGATCCCGTCCCGTCGATATCCACCGGACTGCCGCACGGGCCGGGGAACGCCCCCGCGCGGCGCCCGGGGCTCCAGACACCCCAGGGCGCCCTAACGACCGCGAGCTGTGCCCCCGGGTGCCTCACCGGGCGTCCGCTACTTCGTGGGGGATATACGAGCTCCGATTGTGCGGCGTGCGGGAACTCAGCGGCCGCAGCGGGCGGGGCGACCGACAAGTCGCCGTAGAGGGAGAGGGGTTGCGCGGTGCGGTGCCCTCACGGGCCGGTTGCTGACAATACAGCCACTGGACGCCCGCGAGCCGTCTTCCGCAACGGGTTTCCGCCGGTCCGACTTTGTGCAGCACAAAGAAGGGGGCGGGCCGTTGAAAGCCCCGAAGACGCTGAGGTTGATTCATTCGTTACGTGGGACCTTTGATGGGCTTGAGTGACGTCGCGTCAACCTTCGCCTGGCTCTCCCAGACCGCAGCCATCACAGCCATCGCCGCGTAGTTCAGCTTTGGGCGGCGGGCAGTGGAGGCGTCATTGGTGGGCCAGCAAGCTTGAATTTGGTGCCAATATAACCTCCTGTTCAGATGCCGAAGCGGAAGGGCCACCCCGCCACGGAGGAGCCGGGGGAAGCGGAGCCGTCCTCGTCGCAACCGAAGGTGGGCCGGGCGACGAGGCGACGCGGCGACGCGGCGGCCGAGGACTGCGTGTTGCTCCATATGTCTACGAGATGAAGTGTCCGAAGTTGGGTTGCGAACGGCGACTGCTTCGCGCTCGCAGGGCGCTGGGTTCAGGAACAAGGAGAAGCCGCTCGTCCTGTGCAGCCGGGGCATCACCTTCCGCTTCAGGTGCGCGGTGACACAAGCGGTATCTCTCTAGCACCGCTTCCCCGCGCGCGCGAGGCTCCCGCTCGCCCGCCGCCCGCCGACGCAGGCACCTCATGACGGACGTCGCGCAGCTGATGCCGCACAGCAAGCGGGACTCGAAGCTCGACACCAAGAGCGACAGGTGAACGTTGGCTATTTGCGGGTGCAGCAGCGTTGCGCAGCCAGCTGAGGCGCAGCGCTCTGTGGGTACGTGACGATTGTGACGACTGAGCGGCACGGGCTGTGCCTTCGCAGGGGCATCCTGAACGAGGTGGCTGACCTAAAGAACTGCACGTCGGTGCTCTTCTTCGAGGCCCGCAAGAAGAAGGATTTGTATCTGTGGGTCGCCAAGGTGTGCAACGACGCGTGGGGCGGGGTGGTGCGTATGTTGCGGCGGTGGGGAAGTGCATCGTTTTGGCTTCCGTGCGCAGACGCCCATGGGCCCCACGGCCAAGTTCCACGTCACGAACATCCACACCATGGCGGAGCTGAAGCTCTCCGGCAACCACCTGCAAGGGTCGCGGCCTTGCGTGTCGTTTGACAAGATGTTCGACGAGCAGCCGCACCTGCAGGTGAGCCTGCTCGCTGAGCACGCAGCTTTTCGCTTTTGGGAACAGCTCGAGGTATGCGGGATGTGCTTTGCCTGGCTCTGCGTCCAAATGACCGTACTTGGCCGCAGCTGATCAAGGAGATGCTGGGGCAGGCGTTTGCCACGCCGCGCGGGCACAAGAAGATGAAGCCCTTCTTCGACCACGTCATCTCCTTCTCGGTGGCGGACAACCGCGTCTGGATGCGCAACTACCAGGCGAGGGATGCGTCACTGCTTGCACCATAGGGCGGTACCTGTAGGGTCAGCGAGGGCGCCCGCGTGCGCTTCGCCCTGGCATCGCGTGCGGCATCGCTTGCGAGCGCAGGTGGTCGTGCCGGAAGACAAGGGGAGGCCGGAGGTGGACCAAGCGACGCTGGTGGAGGTGGGGCCGCGGTGCTGCCTCAACCCGATCAAGCTCTTCGCCGGGTCGTTCGGGGGAGCCACGCTGTATGAGAACCCGACGTACGTGTCTCCCAACGAGATCCGGAGCGCCGTCAAGGCGAGTTGGGGCCGGGCGGAAACGACATCGCAGCAACGCAGGGTGGAGGTGCAGGCTCACCGCGCCCCCTCCCGCGCTACGCCGCAGCGGCAAAAGCAGGGCAAGTACTCGAAGAAAGTCAAGGCGAGCCAGCGCCGGAAGCAGATCAAGGAGGAGCTCGTAATGGAGGCCGACCCGCTTGCCTACAACCACGCCTTCCGCGACTGAGGGGCGCAGCGGCGCGGCCCGATCATGGGGCGCAGAGGTAAAGGGACGTTTCAGCTTAGCATAGCCAGTAATTTCTCGCACATGTTAGCCCCGGCACGCCGGGGCTGGATGACTTTCGGTGCTGAGAGAATGCTTGTCATCATCAACGTCCCGGGAGGGTCGATCGCAAGCGCGAGCGGCGTGAAATGGCAAAAAGAGTGCGTTGGGGTCACTGGACAGCGATGAAAGGCGCCCGATGCGCCGGGATCTGGTGCAAACGCTGGGGGCCGCACCTGGGCCGCACGCGCGCGACGGCGGCGGCCCCGCGGTCCCCGGGCGCGCGCGGCGGAACGCTCATGTCTCGAAGCAGCACTCACTCGCAAGAGACTTCCGGGGAGGGCTGTGTGGAGTCACACAGGGTGTGGCTGGGCCACGGGTAAGAGCCCCCGGAGGGGAATGCGGGGTTTTCCACCCGCTCTCGAGAAATGTGGAAGTGATGCCACAGCGCACGCGAGGGGCGCTTTTCAGGCCTCCGGCTGATGCGGGCTTGCCCCGGGGCACTCCACGCCAGTGCTTTGAAGCCAGCGCATTGAGTTTGAACGACAGGCGTCCCGCTGACGATTCCGTGGACTCAGCGCCGCGCATGAGTCACTCCCTTTTCACATGCGCTGCAGACTGTGCGCGTTGGTGCCCATGAAATGAAATGAGCTGGGCGTAGCTCCGTGCGTGGTGCAGTTTTGCTGACCAATTCGACGTCCGGAGCCAAATGTCAAGCGAAGGCGTCGGCCCGGAGCCTCCGGAGCCTTCTCCCGCGCTGGATGGGCAGGGAGAGGGGCAGGGTGCGGACCGTCTCGACGCTTCGAGCGCGGGGGGCGCGCGGAGGGGCGGCAAGGCCTTCACGGTATCGCGGACGTACGGTTTGAGTCCCTACAGTCCCAAGGTGGCGAGGCACGCTGGTCGCGCGCGCGAGAGAACCACCGTTCGCGTCGCGCAAACACAGTTGGGCGCTCTTCTGAGCGAACATGGCCGTAGTCGTTCCGCGGTAACATGACATAATACTCGTGCTCTCTCTCGCTTCCCCCAGCCCATCGTCCCGCCGGCCGACCTGGCGCGCCCGCTCGCCCGCGGCCGCGCGAACCATGGCGTGTCGCAAGCCCAGCAGGCCCCTGCGCCCGCAAGCTCCGCCGAGCTCTCGCCGACCAAATCTGCGCGGCCCGTCAGGACCCGGTGAGCGCCAGTTGCTGCTCAGAGGCGCTCGCGTTGCGCTGCCAGAGCCACGCCACGCATACTCGCAACGCGCCTAACCATGTGTCACCACCTCGCTCCATTCCAGTCTCTTCGCCGGCCACGACTCCGCCCCGGAAGACGACGGTCGCGCGGAGAACACGCCCCGCGCCGCGGACGGCCCCTCCCCGCGCCTCAGGCCAGCGCATGCACCTGTCGCGCCCACGCCCCCCCGCACGCCGGCATCGGCAGGGCCCAGCCCCATGGCAGGCACGCACCAGCAGGTGAGACATTTGAATATTGTATGTGGAGTTTAAGAGTAAACTGCCCAGTATGGATATGATTGGAACCACCGGCCACCTCACCCCCGCCGTGCAGGCTCCAACACCCACTGACCCATCACCCACTCACCTCTCTCTCCCCACCTCACCCACCTCACTCACAACCTCTCCCTTCTCAGCCCGTGTTCCCCCGCCTCCTTCTGGACATCTACCAGTCGATCAACAACATGCACGCCGCAGCTGAGGAGGACATGAGCGGGAGGGCCGTGTCTTATTTGAAAAGGACCGCCAAGTGAGAGTTGGGTTGTAATCGAATAATGTCTTAGATGAAAGGACCGATAGCCGGGAGACGGCAACCATATTCATACCTCCATGCCCACATCACCACCCCCACATCTCCATTCCCCATGCCCCACCATCCTCCTCACCCCCACATCTCACCCCCTCGTTCTCCCCCCAGCCTGCTCGACCAGGCATCCCGCGACATGCAGCAGCTCGCGGCCGCCTTTGCCTCCCTGCCCCACGCCCACGGCCGCGCGGGCGTCGCGGAGTCTGACGTTTCGGAGTCGGGGGGGGGCGTGTCGTCGTCAGGGCCGCACCCAGGCGAGTAGGGGGTTGGAGATAGGAATTATGGGAATATGAGCGATTGTGATGGTTACAGATAGAGGCAGGAGTGGTGCAGGCAAGTGGGTTTTGGAGTTTGTGGCGATGGCTGTCATACGCGCACCGGGTGGGCCTGGAGGGGCAGTGGGTGAGTAGGTGAATGATAGTATGCATCTTCTGCAGTGAGGTTGTCATCTCCCGTTCTCGTTTCACTCCTCATGTCTTCCCCACTGTTGCAGAGGGCCCCTCTTGGACGGAGGACGCGGCCGGTGTGGGTCTCAGCAGCAACGCAGACGCGTCCACGCAGCCGCACCCCTGGGGCAACGCAGACCACGTCAGGTGAGGGAATGAATGGATGGGTCGCAAAGCATGCAGATGGGTGCATGGGTGGTGGTGCACAAGTGGTGGGCAGCCATGAATGGTCACTGCCGCCCGCACCGGCGCTCTGCTCACAGCACGATTTCAACTGCGCAATGTCAACAGCACAATTACATCCCACCCCTCCCACCCACCCCCCCAGGCGCACCCTGGAGCGTGACTTGCGCAGTCTTAATGAATGATACCATCCGCAGTCTTAACAAATGATCGCATCCCAACCCCACCCACCCCCCCAGGCGCACCCTGGAGCGTGACTTGCGTGCCCGCCGGACGCGCGCCGAGGCGACCATGACGCGGCTGGAGAGGCAGGCGAGTGGATGAGCGCATGGGAGATGGATAGTGCGCGAATGGTGAGATGGCTGTGCATGGACGGGACTGCTACCGGTCATACATCTATCTGCGCTTTGCTTGCTCATCATGATATGTGCTACATCCCATGGTTGTAATCACCCATCGCCGTCACCCCCAGGCGAGGGCGGAGGAGGCGAGGGTGGCGGCGCGAGCGAGGGCGTCGGAAAGGGAGAGGGCGGCGGCGGGGCAGGGGAGGGAGCTGGAGCAGCGGCAGGAGCGGTGAGGGATGGGATGTGCATGGGATGGGGTGGGATGGGTGCGGTTGAGATGAGAGGGGGTGACATGGGCGCGGTTGAGGTGGAATTGAGAGATGAGACATGAGCATCTCATCTGTTTATTTACACTCATAATATCGCCATCGCAGTTCCCGCTCCCTGCGCGAGCGTTACCTGGAGAGCGTGGCGGCCAAGGCGCGTGCGGAGATCGAGAAGGTGTCGGAGGTGCTGTTCATCAATAGCCTGCAGAACAGGGAGAGGGAGATGGACATGGAGGAGAGACACAGGCGAGGTTGTGTGGTGATATTTGTACGCGATAGATACTGTGCATGGGACATAGATGTGATATGGAAGGGAGATGGACATGGAGTAGAGGCACAGGCAAGGACGATAAGCGATGGTTTGTAATTAATGATAATTAATGATAATTAGAAACATTTACAACAATATATGGTAATTTATAAATATCACAATCTTATCTTTCCTTCCATGCAGGGACGCGGAGGCCAGGCGCCGTGACTGGCTGCGGCGGGGGAGGGACAGGGGGGCGGCAGAGGGGCAGGTGCGAGGGGTGGCAGCGTTGTCATGTCTAATTTATTGTTATTGTATATTGTTACTATTTCTTTGTTTACATCATTGTTAATAAGTGTCATTATTGCTTCGTTACCCCCGCAGTTGGCGGATGCGCATGCCGGCCGCCCCCAGGGCCACCGGGATGTGGCGAGGCGGGTGCAGGAGGAACATGAGAGGGATGTGGAGAGGCGGGGCAGGTGAGGGTGGGAACATGGGAGATGGGGAGAGGACGGGCAGGTGAGGGTGGGTGGATGAGATGGGGCAGGTGGGAGAGTGAGGGGTGTATGACGAGCCTCTTCACACCCACTGCACTGCACCTTTCCCCACCCCACTGCCACCCTCATCACCACCCCCACTGCCACCCCCACTACCGCCCATATCACCGTCCCCCATTACCTCCCACCCCCACCCCTTGCAGTGCCCTGGCCCTGCGCCTCCGTCGTGCCGAGCAGAGGCGCATGCAGCATCTGCGACTGATACGCGAGAGGGCGGGGGCAGCCGCAGCCGGACCCTTATCCCCCGTCCGACGCTCTGCTTCCCTCAATGCAGCGTCCCTCACCGCATCCCTCACTGCAACAGCATCTCTCAACACAGCTGCTCCTCTCACCCCTGCCAGTCGCGGGGCTGGGGGGAACGGGGGTGGCAACGCGGTGCATGGGGCGCATGGAGTTACTGCGATGGTTACGGGATCGAATCCGGGCAGCCTCTTTAGGGAAAGGGAGGCTGCCACTGGCGACATGAGTGCCCCTGCCCCCGCACCTACCCCGTCGTTTGCTGCTGGGTATGCCGCACCCAAGCGCCCCGCAGTGCAACGTATGACAAGCGACGAGGACCGTCTCTTTCAGAGCGCCACAAGCACTGCAGCTGACTACGGCTCAACAACCGGCATCGTGACCCCTCGCGCCACCGCCCCACGCAACCCCTGGCCCCTCGCTGCTCCCAGCGCCGCCCCCCGCACCCCCACTTGGCTTAATGCGGACAGCGCCGCCCCCGCTGCGCTCGCATGGCATAACGCCGACCCTTATGCTGTCCCCGCCGCCCCCCCGGGCACACCCTGGCAGTTCCCGACATCCAGGGCGGAGAATCTATCGAATAATATTATTCCATCGACTGATATTATTCCTTTGATTATTCCGTCAAGCGCTGCCCACCACCACCACCACCCCAGTGGGACTGGGGCAGGTGGCGCGCATAGCGGTGGGTGGGGCATGCATGCTATCCACGCAAGAGCCACCCCCACCCCAGCTCGTTATAACGCATGGGATTCCGTCGATGTCTGGGATGATAGAGACGGTCGCGCGTCATCGAGCAATGCCGAGAGCCTCATGTGGGGATTGATGGGGGCGGCAGGGGTGGGCGGTGGTACCAACGGCGGCGGCGGGAGTGTGATGGAGAGCGGCGATGGGGATGGGGTGGGGGACGCAGTTGACTCGTGGGGCTCGAATTCGAATTATTTCCATAACGGGGATAGCCCTGGCGTCAGGTTCGGGGCTCAGTCAGCCCATTACCAGGCGCAGCAAATGGGGTTGGGGGGGCCGGGGTGGCAAGGGGCGGTCACGCCAGCCCTGTCACCTAGTGTTCTTACTGGCGAGTTAACTAGCCGGGATATGGGGTCGAGGGGGCGATGGGCTTTGGTGGATAGTAGTGAGCGTGCACGGAGGGTGCGGGCAGGGCGGGGGGGTGGGTCGTGGGTGTGGGGTGGGGGTGAGGATGAGATGGGCGGAGGGGCGGAGATGTGGGGGGTTAGTAGCGGTGTTATAAAAGTTCCGGGAGGGCAAGCGGGCGCGTCCCTGAGTGTCGCGGAGTGGTGCGGGGGTGGCGGGGCGGGGGCGGGGGTGGGGGTGGGGCGTGAGGTGGTGGGGCGGGGGGCGGCGAGCGCGTTTGAGGGTGGGGGTGCGCGGGGGGGCAATGCGGGGAATCTGTTTGCATCGGCGTCGTTCAGAGAGCCCGTGACGCATCACAGGCTGGTTAGGGAGGCGGAAGGGAGAGCGGGTGCGGGTGGTGGTGGTGCGGGTGGGGGTGCGGGTGGTGGTGGTGGTGGTGGTGGTGGTGGTGTGGCATCACAGCCTGTGGTGTCTGTGGCTAATCGGAAAAAGAATCTGCGGAGACGGACGGCGAGGATTCAAAAGGAGATGGAGAGGTGAGGGGGTGGGGTTGGGTGGATGGTGGGGGGAGTGGGGGGGTTGGATGGGTGGTGTCGGACAAGTCATACCATTGTCTCTTCACCACCCCAATGCTTCCGCTCACACCACCTCCCCCACTGCACCCACTCACCCACGCAACCCCACTCACACCACCCGCAGTCTCAGGCAAGCGTTGGATGCCATGCCGGATCCCCTGGGCTCTTCAGAAAGCCCCCCCGGCCACCCTCACGTTTCTGGCACGGTCAGTGTCTCTGGCACCACTGACGTTTCTGGCGGACCCCCCCGCGCCAGTCTGCCGGTCACCGACAGTACCACTCGCAGTGCCCCATTGGTGCCACCAATGAACACCGCTACTGACACTAAGAGCATGGTCACTGGTAACAATGGGGTTCCTATCATCCCAAATGCCAGCCACAGCCATAGCAGTGGCCCTATCACCCTGCCCCACCCACCCTCACCCACCAATCCCCACCCCGCACCCCCCACCGCCCCCCGCCACTCCCCGCCATCCTCGTCAGCTTTATTACACCCCTGGGCCTTCTTATGGCATGATTTGGAGTCATCATGGGCTATGCCTGCGATGTGGGGAAGCAGTGCGGGGGTAGGGGAGGGTGAGGGGAGGGGTGGGGTGGCGAGGCGGCGGCGGCGGCGGCGGGCGGGGGCAAAGGGGAGGGCTGGGGATGGGGCGGGGGGAGAGGAGGGGCAGGGAGGAGCAGAGGGGGGTGGTGTGGGTGCGGGTGCGGGGGCGGGGGCGGGGGCGGGTGCGGGTGCGCGTGCGGGTGCGCGTGCGGATATGAGGGGTGTTGGCAGTGGTGCGGGTGGGGGTACTGCAAGTGCGGGTCGCGCCGTTACAACTGCGGGTGTCGCCAAACCCCGCAGCAGAGCTAAGCCGGGACCGAGCGGGTCGTTGGCAAGAGCAGACACGCATGCAACTGCCACTGCCACTGCCATTGCTAATACCACTGCCTTCCCCCAACCCCCCCGCCCTCACTTGTCCGTGGGTAAAATGCTTTCGTCTCTCTGTGCTTTGGAGGAAGTGACGTTGAGGGCCAGGCGCGGGGTGTGGCACTGGGCGGGGGAGTCGGGGGTGTTGGACAAAATGGTGGAGCTGGTGAGGGGGTACTGAGGGCTGTAGAACATAATGCAGCTGGTAATTAGATAGATAGTGGTGTAGATGGTGAGATGTGGACAGTGATGGAGGGAGTCGGGGGTGCTGGACCGAATGGTGGAGTTGGTGAGGGGTTACTGTTGAGGGAGGGGAGTGGTAGTGGGGAGTTGGTGAGAGGTGGACA